>JAAFCE010008833.1:8924051-8960282 GCA_013389805.1 Trigoniulus corallinus
CCCCCCAACCTCGACGAAAATCCTGGATCTGCCACTGGTTATGACAGTTGCAATTTTGAACAAATGTGTGCACCCAAGAGGTCGGTATGTATGCCAAATTGTCGTATGCCAAATTTGTATGTACGCCAAATTGTCATACGCCAAATTTTCCGTATGCCAAATTGTCATACGCCAATTTTTCCGTACGCCAAATTGTCATTCGCCGAATGTGTATGTACGCCAAATTGTCGTACGCCAAATTGACTACGCCAAATTGTCATGCGAAAAATTGACGTGACAGGACAATGATCCAAAAACATATAGCCAATATTACTAGGGAGTGGTTGCAGTATAATGCTCCAAGAAGGCTAGTTACTCCCTCTCCCAGTCACCAGACCTCAACCCAATAGAAAACCTATGGAGCATATTAGATTTAAAAGTGAGAAAACACAAATTTTCTAACAAACAACAATTGCTGACTGTTGTTCATGAAGAATGGGAAAAATTGTTCAATCAATGCCAAAGAAACTACAAGCTGTCATTGATGCAAATGGTTTAAATACAAAGTATTGAATTTATTATTTATGCTCTTTTTGAATAAGTGTTCCAATACTTTTTTCCCCCTCCACTTTTTGATTTCTTTTTTTGTTTATACAAATTGTATTTCACATTTAAACACGTTTCATTACTAGGATATGTTTATTTTTAATATTAGTGAAATTCAGGAACTATTTCATGTTTGTAATAAATCTATTTTTTGAAATATTTGAAAATATGTCCAACACAACTTGTCACACTTCAGTTTAAGTTTTTTAACTGAAGTTTTTTGGAGGGGCAAAAGATTTAACAGTACAGTTGAACTCAGCTTCATGTGTGTGGTGTTATCTTCAGCCCAACCTGCATAACACAGTAGGGGCATCCATAAAGGACGTTATGGTATTTTTACCAAAATTTTACCCTCCTTCCATCCCCCTATATCACATTTGGTCTCCCTTGGCTGATCCCCCCCCCCTAAAATAGGACGTCACATTTTGTATCACCCCCTCATTTCTCAAACATTTCATGTTAATATGAGAACAGTTTTGTTTTCTGAACGGCATTATCTTAGGTGTCAACCTGAAAATAACGGAAATATCTTTTAACCCAATATTTTACAAAAGACTGCACTCAAGGTTAAAATCTATAATAAAAGAAATGTGACGTTCACTAGTCATGACCTCCTCCCACCCCTACATAACTTATTGTCCAACATTGCATTACCCCCTCCTCCATAAAGCATGACGTCCTTTTTGGACGTCTCCATAGTTCAGGAATCATAGTGTGTGTGTGGAGTACTGGGAATCGAACTGCGCGTGTGATAGAATTCTCTGAGTTTGAACTGTGCAAGTGTGGAAAAATCTCTCTCAGTTTTAACTGAAGAGTTAAGGCCCCATACACGCTCAATTTTATCTTCAGTTAAATTTTTTGCCACTCCAAAAGATCTTCAGTTCAAAAATATTAATGGAAGATTCGATGACAATTTTTCTACACACGTAACGATCTAACTGTACAGTTTAATTGAACAGTTAGAACTGAAGATAAAACAGAGCATGCATGGGGGCCTTTAGAACT
The DNA here is from genome assembly GCA_013389805.1 of Trigoniulus corallinus. Classification (NCBI taxonomy): domain Eukaryota; kingdom Metazoa; phylum Arthropoda; class Diplopoda; order Spirobolida; family Trigoniulidae; genus Trigoniulus; species Trigoniulus corallinus. The sequence continues at coordinate 8,925,642 of JAAFCE010008833.1, forward strand.
GAAGGTAAAAACTGAGCATGTATGGGGGCATTAAAGCTACTCGTATATGGTGCAACGTTTGTGGCATGCAATTTTGGAGTTGTGCAACTTAAAGTGGCTTGTTGCATTTATGTGGAGCACAAAAGTTGCATGCAACTTGCCATTTTTTTGAGTTGCACAACTCAAAAAGTGGCATGGTGAATAAAATGGTTGCAAAGTGTGTTTACACGTACCATGCTATTTATGTTGCATGCAACACAGCCAAGTTGCATTGGACACACCAGTTCTCGTGAGATCACTGAAGTGGTGCGGGCCCAAGTTAGTACTAACATAGGTGGTTAGTCAAGAACGTTGGGTGCAGCAAATTTCCCCTCTCATACATCCTCTACACCTAAATCCTCATCTCCCACGAGGCTGTTTGGCTGTAGGCTGCTTGGCGTACTCCCCAACCCATGAAATTGTTCAAATCAAACACTTTTAAACATACAGTATATGAAACTGTTTTTCTGCCATCTTTCAATGCCTGTTTGAATTTTCAGTTATTTGTCGTAGGGGTAGAATGGTTAGTGATGGTTATGATGATTAGACACAAATGGTTTTCAAAACCGATAAACTAATTGATCAAATATTTCAATCCAAAGTCGATACAATGTAGCACCTTCTAGAATAATCTATAATTGTTTTTATGTTTAGTTTTTTTTCATGCGTTGTATCTCGAAGTAAAATAACAGATTACGTTGGCAAATGTCACCTCGTTTCATCATAGCTTATCTCGAGTATCACCTGTGCAACCTTTGATACCTGATAATAGCTATGTGTCTTAGTAGTGGCAGTCCCATGTTATAATTCCTTCGGCATTACATTAATTAAAATATATTGTAGCTATTAATTAGCTTTCGAATTGAAACAAATGGATTATCCAGGATATCCATCAAATGAATATTCTTCAAATCAAATTCCAACTTATCCTCCATATCCAACACCTGCAGGATATGGAATGCCAGAAATGATGCCACCGCCGCAACAGCCTCCAATGGTTTCGTCGGTAAATATTGCATTTTTGAATTTATCTTGATGTACATTTCTGATAGAATCTGCCTTCAAAACATATTGCTTAAGAATTTAAATTAGCTTATTATTTAATATAAGTAGCTTTTAAGTCCTTTCTTGACTTGTACCACCGTATGCTGGTTATTGCATCACGTGATACGTGCCATATTGGATAGTGTGTCTATCAAACAGTGGAATTAGGCTAATCGAGACTAATGACTCCACCATTATCGTTTAGTCCGTCTTTTTATGGTCAATTTCTTCCTCATTATACGGTAGTTGTTTTCTGCATGACATATCTTCCTTACATTTGACCTGCCGCGGTGACGCAATAGGATTTACGGCACCAGTGGTTCCAGGTTCGATACACAGGTTGGCATGTAAAAGAAACCTCTCTACTATGCAACGGCTATATGAGGCAAAATTCCAGGTGTTGTAGCTCGCCCCTGGCGTCCTTGGAGTGCCCAAATGAATAGTACACCAAAGGCACTCCTCTCCTACATCCGCTACACCTACCTCTTCCTCACTCGCGAGCAGCCTCCTAAGGGTTCGGCCTGTAATGACTGCTTGGCTTACTCCCCAACCCATTGGCTGACATAGTAACATAGGTAAATAAGCTTAGTGGTTGCAACTATGGTCGGCAGCCAACTGTGGAAAAACACCGTCCAATATATTGCTATTGTGTCTATTCAGAGGGACAAGATGGGTACCCGATCCTGTAATCGGCGGGAAAAAGGCTAAGAGTTGCTTTACTGTATCTCGCTTAAATTCGTTCTGAAGAGAAGTTATGTTCAATGCACAACGCTGTAAGCACAACAATTACTGTATTATCTCGTGTATAATACGCACTTTTTTTTTCCCGACAAATTGGATACAAAGTCTGGGTGCGTATTATACATAGGTGTAAAAATTTCAGCCATTATCAGAGAACACTAAACACGCATAAAGAATACTGGATCATCCATTGAAAGCAAGAAGAGACATGTTTCCTTATTAACCTCATTTAACTTCTATTAGATGCTGTTTTGAGTTAGTTTTATAAATATAATATTTAGCTACCTACACTTTATTTACCTTCATATCATAGATACAAGTGCTTGTATATTAATACAAGTGTAACCATAGATATAATAGCGTACTACTATAAAAAATTAACAAGTCCTGTAATAAAAAGGAATATCCTAGGTCCAGTTATGTCCAACAATACCGATATTAAAAGCCTAAAAATTCTTCACAATCGTCATCTGAAATAATTGGGAACTGGCAAACTTAACCTGCATATTATACATGGGCATTAATATTTTTCTTTAACTAAGTCTTAAAACTTGGGGTGCATATTATACACGAGATAATACGGTAAGTAAAAAAGGATACTTATTGCCCTTTAACCTTGTCAGAGGCGGATCAAGAGAGGGATCAATGCTGCAATTGCTCTCCCTCATTGGCTCAATGGGATGCAACTGATGAGACATTTTTGTATTGCTATCCCCATTTCTATACTGCCAGTCCAACAGTTGCAGTCCAATCTGTAGTTGGCTAAACCACTGAAGATAGCACATTATCTAAGGGGCAAGAGAGGGCCTATTATACTAAGGCAGGGGTGGCGAACCTATGGCACGTAGAGGAATTTTGTTGGCACATAGCAGGTACTGTACATATACAGGGTAATCTACAGTAGGCCTTATATAAAGCCAAATCAATCACCAACTCATAACCTTTTTCCCGCCTATGGCAGGGTCAGGTACCCATCTTGTCCCTATGAATGGGCACAAGGGCGAGATACTGGACTGCTGGTTGCCGACCAAATCGTCGGTCTCCTGTTCGTTGGGGCATTCAACCCACCGACGCTAGGGGGCTAGCTCCTGCACCTAGAAAGTTTTGTGCCATTTACCCATTGCAAAGTAGAGAGGATTGTTTTATGTGGAAATGCCATCTTACACCACACGGGACCTCGGTTTTACTTGTCATCCGAAAGGAGGCACACTCGGGGTCTCTGCCCCCTCCACCAAGAGAAGTCACCCCGCCTCGGTCTAGTATCGAACCTAGTACTAATGATGCAGTTTGCGAGCGTGCTACCAATCAATTGATGAAATTTCCATTTCCTGTAACAAACCGGTAGTAAAGGTACCCTACTATATATATTCCTGTAACACACTACTGTATCTGGCACGTTAGTAAATCAAGAACGATAACTACTGTATTTAAATTTTTGGCATGCCAGCAGAAAAAGGTTCGCCACCCCTGTACTAAGGGATTCTGAATATTGAAAAATACTTTGGTTACAATTTTTTTGAAGTGCTCCCGAGTGCTCCGCCTCTGAACTTTGTAGACAATATCCAAGGAATGCGTCTCACTCCAATGACTCCAATGAACCAAACCAAACTCGTCTGATCACTGAAGGTAAACAACGCAACACCAGCTACTACTAACATTAGTGACCGCTTGGAAAAACTGGATACTCTGTGCACTCTGTGGATGTCTGTGCACTTTCTGTATCATTAGAACTACGCAGTGGACGGGGCTCTAATGACCTTGTAGTTCAAGGGTTCCTAAAACACCAACGAATCGAGGAGAAATCTGATACAGGGTGTGGTGAGAGATAGGCGGGAGGGGATAGCTAGAACATGTGGACCTGACCCTGCCACAGGCGAAATAAGGGTATGATGATGATGGTCAGTTAACAATGTGTCGGTGGCTTGCTGGTTAGCATTAGTGATTTCTTGAGTCAGTAGTTGCAAGATCGATCCTGGCAAAGGAGGACCACTTCTTCCTGGTGAGAGGGAAGTTAAAGTGAGCTTTCTTTCGGATTGCTCCGTGGGGTATCTGTGATGTCGCCACGAGGTAAAACAACCCTCTCTACACGGGGTAGACTATGCCATGGCTGCCTTCATTAGCGTCGGCAGCTAGCAGCAAATATTACCGTAAAACATGTCGCCCATGTGTTTGACTCTACCATAGACACCAAAAGGGGTTGAAATGACTGAGGGACGTAACCTCATAATGCACAAAACTGAAAAACACTTTAATTTATGTGTGGTTTTCTGCATTATGTGACTGAATTTGGCAACTCTTTAAATTTCACATTTTTATTCCACAGTATCCTAGCCCAGGGTATCCTCCGGGACCGCCGATGGGAATGATGCCAGGTGGATATCCACCTCAACCTGGTCCGATGTTCCCTCCTGGACCCTCAATGTTTCCACCAATGCCACCTCCAGGTCCGTTTGGAGCACCAATGCCACCTCCAGGACCATTTGGAACACCAATGCCACCACAACCAGGTTTTGGCGCACCACCTCTAATGGGAACTCCATATCCAAGTTTATACCCTGAAGTGAATCCTATGTTTGGAATGCATCCATGTGCACCTCCAGCGGAAGTAACTACTGTTGTGACTGTGGAACATGGTATTGGAGTCCCAATATTAGAGGCAAATGTTCATCATGAGAAGGAGGAAATCAAAAGAAAGGAACACGAGAAAGAGGAAATTAAAGAGAAGGAACACGAGAAGAAGGTATGTCCCTTGAACTTTCATATTGAGTTTTAGCTTTTTGATTTAAACCTCTAAGGATGCCGTAAGGGGTAAGGTATATAACGTGTGCCGTGATTTCACGTACACTACCCATTAGGGTTGGCTGGTACATTTGTCGCCTGGAAGTGGCCCAATGCGTTAGTTTTGTGAACTCCTCTAGAATTGACAGTATGTATGTGTGAGCCTGCGGGCCAGAACTCTTATAGCATGGGTCCCAGTCCAAATTTGTTCTACTAACAGATATATCCATCCCCACAGAATTTATCTCTGTGGGTTTTGACTTAAAATGTGTATAAGGGTTTCTTGTCCCTGCTTGTTGTCGTAAGCATTTAAAAGTGTTGTGGCATTCTATCGAGACAAATGAATACCCTATACAGTACTACCAAAGTGATGAAAATGTCCTGCAATTGTTTCTTGATCACAATTAAGCATTCTTTTTCGGTTGCAGAGAGAGAGAAGTAGAGAGAAAGGGAGAGAGGGAGATAGAGAGGAGAGGGAGAGGGAGATAGAGGGGAGAGAGCGAGATAGAAAGTAGAGAGAGGGAGATAGAAAGTAGAGAGAGGGAGATAGAAAGAGGGAGAGAGAGGAGGGAAAGAGAGGGGGAGAGAGGGACAGAGTGGGGAGAGAGTGAGAGAGAGGAGGGGAGAGAGGGAGGTATAGAGGGGGAGAGAGGGAGGTAGAGAGGGGGAGAGAGGGAGATAGAGAGGGAGATAGGGAGGGAGAAAGAGCGGGTAAGAGAGAAAGGGAGAGAGACGGAGAGAGAGAGGGGGAGAGAGGGAGGAACAGAGTGGGGAGAGAGGGAGGTAGAGAGGTGAGTGACATAGAGAGGGAGAGAGAGAAAGAGAGAGAGGAGGGAGAGAGGGAGAGAGAGAGGGGAGAGAGAAAGAGATAGAGAGGGGGAGAGAGAGAAAGTAAGAGTGAAAGGAAGAGAGAAAGGGAGAGAGGGAGGGAGAGAGGGAGGGAGAGAGAGATGGACAGAGTGGGGAAAGAGAGGGAGATAGAGAGGGGGGATTAGAGGGAGAGAGGGGGAAGAGAGAAAGGGAGAGAGACAGAGAGAGAGCGAGGGAAGGAGAGATAGGGAGAGAGAGGGGAGAGAGAGACAGAGAGAGATATGCACAGCAGACTACCCTAATTGGCGGCTGGCCCGTGGCATTGTGTGAGGCACATTGGTGCCAGCATACAGAAGCGCTTAGTAAAGAATGGGAAGTGTGATGGCAAATCTCACCTTGAGTCAAGGGCGTCAGCAGAATTATATTTCCACGGGAGGGCTCGTCCGATCACTAAAGTTAAGCAACTCAAGCCCAGATAGTACTGGGTACTGGCTTGGAAACACTGGGTACTGCTGATACCCATTCGTCGTAACAGTGTTGAGTCTTGGCATTAATAGCCAATCTGGGCCCCAATGTCCAATGTAGTTGTGGGTCCTACAACAACGCGACCAAGTTGTGTTGGACACCAGTTCTCGTCAGATCACTTATGTTAAACAACCTAAACCCAAGTTAGTACCAACATGGGTGGTTGGTAGTGAACGCTGGGGGCTGCTAATTTCCCCTCTCCTAAATCTCCACACTTACCTCCTCCTCACCAGCGAGTAGTTTCCTTAGGGTTCGGCCTGTTATGGGTGCTTGGCTTACTCCCTAACCCGATAGTGTAACATACTAACAATAATCGGATCAAATCCACGGGAGGGCGAAGCTTAGAGGCAGTTTTCCAGGCAATGTTTCAGAAGTCAGATCAACTTGTCCATCAAATCTTTTAAATCCCAAATTGAGAGAGCAAGTGCTCAGCTTGCTTCAGTTTGCGGATGCCCATGTGTGGAATTCAAATTTGATGAATGTAACTCAGATATACACGGTAATTGCCTTCAACCCACGCAGGAAATGCCTCGGTAGTCGGTTGACGTTCAAAAGGATAAAGCTCAATTTCCGGTTGTAGAGATGAGCGGCGAGTTGCGTTGGACACACCAGTTCTCGTCTGAGCAGCGCAACCCAGCTAGTACTGACATGGGTGGCCGCTTGGGAAAACTGGGGTACTGCTAATACCCAAAAATCGTCACATTAATGTAGTGTCTGTGCAGTCTATGCATAAGAACTATGCTGTGGATGGGGCTCTAATGACCTTGTAGTCGAAGGGCCCTAAAACACAAACAAGCAAGCAAAGCCGGTTGTAGAGAGACGATGGTGGAGTCGGTGCTCTTTAGCTGTCACTCATTGGCACTTTAAAGGACATTTATCTGATGCGCCCAATTGACAGTTTATGAGACAGGTGGTAGTTAAAAATTTACTTCCATCATCTCCATAATTTACTCACTACTGCGTAAGTGGTGCGGCGATTTCGAGTGAGAAAGACCTAGTGCCCTTTGCATCAGATGGGAAGCTACGTAGACACCTGCACGTAGGAGAACCGACATTTCATGGAGTGAAATGTAAGTGTAGTTCGTCCAAATTTCCAAATTGACGAGCTCACCCTCTGGCGTTGGCTTTCTTGTTTCGTTGGTGATTTAGGATCCTTCAACTACAAAGGTCGCTAGAGCCCCGTCCACTGCGTACTTTCAATGCAGAGTGCACAGACACTACGCTGTTACGACGACTTTTGGGTATTAACAGAACCCTGTGTTCCCAAGCGATACCCACGCTATAGCTCTCGCAACGAAAGTTGATAGGGGCGGCGAGTGCGTTGGACACACCAGTTCTCGTCTGATCACTGAAGTTAAGCAACGCAGGCCCAGTTAGTACTGACATGGGTGGTCGCTCGGGAAAGCTGGGTACTGCTAATACCCAATAATCGTCGCATTAGTTTAGTGTCTGTGCAGTCTATGCATTAGAACTATGCAGTGGACGGGTCTCTAATGACCTTGTAGTTCACGGGACCTTAAACACCAACAAACAAACAACGAAAGTTGACACATTTGTGGGATTTCGTTTGGTGTTTTAGGGCCTTCCAACTACTAGGTCTTTAGAGCCCCGTCCACTGCGTAGTTCTAATACAGAGGCTGTACAGACGCTACGCTAACACGACGACTTTTTGGGTATTAGCAGCACCCAGTTTTTTTCAAACGGTCACCCATGCTAGTACAGTAAAACCTCTTAAGGGTAAACTCCTCTCATGTGTACACCCCTCATTGTTGTTGTTGTTTGTTGTTTTACTGCCGCTCTAAACGGTACATCTCTATAATCGGTACACCCCTCTATTGATAGTCTTAATTGCTGTTACCATTTTTAGAAAACCACCTCTGTAATAGGCACATCGGCAGTGGTTCTAGGTTCGGTACTGGGCCGAGGTGGGTTGGCTTCTTTCAGACGAGATAAATGTCCCAAGTGCACTTTTGATGAGAAGTATAACAGAGGTCCTGTGTGGTGTTCGATGGCATTTGCATGTAAAATAATCCTGTCTACTATGCAACCGGGCAACCAGTAGATGAAATAAAATTTTCAGGTGTGGGACTCGCCCACCTGGCGCCGGTGGAATTCCCTAACGCACAGTAGACCGACGTACAGTAGAAGCATTGGGGTTGCAGCTTCGGTCGGCAACCGGCTGTGAAAAAGCAATGTCCAATCGCTCTTGTGTCCATTCAGAGGGATAAGATAGGTACTCGACCATGCCAAAGGCGGGAAAGGGTTAGGTGTTGCTATACCCCTTTTATGGGTACACTTTGGCCGGGTCCCACAGGTGTACCAGTTAGAGAGGTTTCACTGTATTAGTTGAGGTTCCGTTGCTTCACTTCAGTGATCAGACGAGAACTGGTGTGTCCGACGCAATATAGCCGCTCTCCGCTGGCGTCAGTGGAGTACCCTGACTAACAGTAGGCCGAATTAAATCAGTATAAGATTTACAACACAAGGTTGGCAGCCGGCGAAATAAAAATTACCAGTCCAACAGGCCGCCCTTGAGTGCCGGTGAGACACCTAGACAGGAATGGGGGGTGGGGGGGGGGGGGGGGGGGGTTTTTTTTTTTTTTTTGGGTCCTTTCCTCATTTGGTTAGAATAAGTCGTTCTTTTATTTATTCTCCGTACTTTCCTCAATTACATTGAAAACATGATGCTGCTTTGGGGAAATATTTTTATTTGGCATCTCCTCAAACTTGATGACTTGTTGGGCACATAATTAGCGATTTGAAGCCAATTATCAAGCAGGAAAGGTTGATTGGTTTGTCATTTTAATGAGAACAAATTATGTAGAATACTTATGATGAACCACATCTTATCCCGACTCTTGAAATTGTTTATCGTTCACAAAACATTTACAACACATTTTGAGAGAAAGAACCTTATCAGACCTTATCAGTTGCTGATAAAAATGTGGTCTAATTCGACTCCAAACACGCCTTTGAGTTTGACTCCCACTCACGGTCATATCGCCGCACTTGGTACTTGTATTTTTAATTTCAATCAGAGTGAAATTTTAAAACATCTCCAGAAAAAGATGTCATCTAGTGATCATGTGAGTAATCTTTAGCCATATTACATGTATAGGACTTAAATGTAGGCTTTAAATAATAAGCAACTTCTAACCCTTTTACCGCCCATGCCAGGGTCGGGTACCCCTCTATCTTGAGTCTCTGAATGGGTATACAACGGTGATACCGTATATTGGACGGTGTTTTTCCGCAGCCGGGTGCCGACCAAATCTGCAACCCTTACGCTTAGTCATCGTTGGTCTGCTGATCACTGGGGCACTCCACCAAACGTCAAGGGGCGGGCTCCTACACCTGAAAATTTTGCCTCATTGTAGACCCCTCTCGGTGGCCCAGTGGGTAGCACGCTCGGTAACTGCGTCAGTAGTTCTAGGTTCGATAATAGACCAAGGTGGATTGGCTCCTTTCGGACAAGAGAGAGGCCCCGAGTGTGTTTTCTAGTGCGGTGACATTGTACAGCGACCAGATGTGCAGTGATATTGTACCCAGTTTTCCCAAGCGGCCGTCCATGTTAGTACTAGCTAGCGTTGCGTTGCTTAACATCAGTGGTCGGACGGGAACCGGTGTGTCCGACGCAATACAGCCGCTCGGTTATTACGAAATATTGTTATAGAACTTGCCCCTTGGAGTCAGTGTAGTAGAAGTGTCCTAACGAAGAGGCGGTTGCCAGCCGGCTGTGTAAATGTACAGTCAGATCCGGCGCGAGCATTTGCGGTACTGGGTTCACAAATATTTTACGAGGCCTTTTGTAGGAAAAACATTTTACATTTTGTAATATAGAGACCTGCACGAGGGCGGGTTTTCGCGAATGTGTTGAACCCGCCTCGCTTTTGTGGGACGGGGGTTAAAAAATATTTTGCAGGGCCTTTTGTAGGACAAACATTTAATATCATGGCCCGCGTGCGGGGTCTTCGTAAACGTGGGGCTGGGTTCGGTGAACGCGTTGAACCGACCTCGCGCCGGCCCTGTGTACAATGCACCAGATTACTCATCTGAACGCAATCCAGACGTAATGAATCAAACCTAAAGTAGCCCTATCCCTGATCCATGTAATGCGAGAGTATATGGATTCTTTTTCTATACCTTTACTTTTCCCTTCTCATCTGGTTGTTGTTTTTGGAGTCCGCGTCGGTAGTGTGCTCGACTACTGCATCGGTGGTTCCAGGTTCGATATAGAATCGAAGCGCATTGGCTTCCTTTGGGTGAAAGAGAGAGGCTTTGTATGAGGTTTTTGTCGGATGGGATGTGAAGCTGTGGTCCCTTGTGGTGTGTACAATGTTACTGCACATAATAAGAACCCTCTCAATGGGGAATGGGGAATAGATTGCGATTATTGTTGGGGGATGAAGTGGAGACAGCCAAGTGGAGTAGTGGGTGACTCTACAGAGCAGTGGTTTGGCCAGCTATGCTGTTTGGATCAGTATGTTGCGTAGTGTGCAGGGGGCGGATTTACGATTTTTCCGCCCATACTCCGAATTGTTCTACTGACCCTAAGAAACTTTGATCAAATACTTCTTGCTATGAACGTACCCTAAAGCACATATGAGGGAACCCCAGTCCCATGAGCCCTGTCCTACCCTCTACTTGTTTTGATCCGCCTTACCAAAATCTCACCGATCAAGAACAATCACAGCTTATGTTGAGATTTTTTAGCGAATTGTTTTTTGAATCATTTACCAATAATGGTAGTATATTAGGGATAGTTTTGGGGGTTATGGACATCGCGGAAAAGATGAGAGAGACTAGATTGTGATGGTATGTGTGTGTGATGAGAAGAAGGGAGGAGGAAGAGGAGCTAAATCGGTCCATCACATTATTGGAAGCACCCGGGGCAGGAGAAGACCGAAACAGACGTGAGTGCAGGTTGCACGAAGGGATATAACAGTATGTGGGGTTGATGAAAACCTGGAACGGCTGCATTGCGTTGGACACACCAGTTCTCGTCTGATCACTGAAGTTAAGCAACGCACCTCCAGTTAGTTCTAACATGGGTGGCCGCTTGGGAACACTAGGTACCGCTAATACCCAAAAGCCGTCGTACCAACGTAGTGTTTGTGAATTTTCTGTATTAGAACTGCGCAGTGGACGAGCCTCTAATGACCTTTGTAGTTCAAGGGCCCTAAAACACCAACAAATCAATCAAAAAATGGATGAAAACCTGGTGGGTGATAGGCAGGAGTGGGGGATCAGAACCTCTTTTTGTTGTTTCGTTTGCGTTTTAGGGCCCTTCAACTACAAGGTCGTTAGAGCCCCATCCACTTCCAAGTTTTAGGATGGAAGTGGACGACGATTTTTGGGTATTAGCAGTGCCCAGTTCTCCCAAACAGCCACCCATGTTAGTACTAGCTGGGGTTGCGTTGCTTAATGAGAACGGGTGTGTCCAACGCAATAAGCACCCTGCCACGGATGGGATAACGGTATCATGGTGATGATGTATTTTTTCTTGGTTCTGCCAACCATTTTGATACTTAAACTTGACTTTTCCGTAGACGGTTTGTTAAAAAAAGTCGCCCTTCGCCATAATGTCGTATTTGAACATTAGAGACCCATTAATTCAGAGTAATGATACGGTTCATGTTGAAATTTAATAACTGGCAGATGAAATCGCCATTATGTAGCTTCCTTCTTCAACAAACATAAACTAAAAGAAGACGGGAGATGAGAAGCACTGCCCGGATAGAAAGATGATTGCTGGCATGTTTAGATTGTTGGTTGCTCAACAAATGCACCAAACGTCTGCGTACTGAATTCATTCTCCTTCTTGCAATAATCTAGGACAGTAATTCTCAACGAATTTTTTTGTCACGGTACAATTGTAATAATTTAAAATGTAACAACGACACATTTGGGGTCAAAGAAAAGATATATGTATGTTGGAACCTAACCCTATGCAAAACCCGCCTCGGTGGTGTTGTGGGTAGCTTCCTCGGTAACTTCGATACTGGACCGAGGTGGGTTGGCCTCTTTCGGGCGAGAGAAAGACCCTGAGTGCGCCTTCTTTCAGTTGAGAAGTAAATTCTAGTTCCCATGTGGTGTACGATGGCGTTTGCACGTAAAAGAACCCTTTCTACTATTCAACAAGTAGGTGAGGCAAAACTTTTAGGTGTGCGAGCACGCTCCCTGGCGTCCATGGAATGCCCCGACGAACAGTAGGCCGACCATAAATAACAATAGGGGCCGCAGTGTTGTAGCTTTGGTCGACAACCGGCTGTGGAAAAACGCTGTCCAATAGATCGCCCTTGTGTGGATTCAGACGGACAAGATGGGAACCCCACCCTGCCATAGGCGGGAAAAGGGTTAGTTGTGCTTTGTAACGTAACCCTTTGTACACATCAAGCGGGTGACTAGTAGACTAAACTAGTGCATAGCTTTGTTAGCCAGTAGTCAGAATTGTACGATTCATGTCCATTGGTTCAACCAGACCCTCCTAGGAAGGTAGAACCGATTGAATTACTTGTCTGACGTCGCTAATGTATGGGTATTGGCAGTGGCGGCATATTTCAGGAATCTCGTGGCACAGTGGTTGAGAATCACTGATCTACGACGTAGTTTGAAAGGAGAATGGAGTAAGAACATTAATGAATAGCAATTTCTCAAGCCGTGCACCGCCCGACTTTGCGTGCCCACAAAAGGTTTGGAAGCGGCGAATTGCGTTGGCCACACCAGTTCTCGTCTGATCACTGAAGTCAAGCAGCGGAACTGGGAAAACTGGGTACTGCTAATACCCAAAAATCGTCGCATTAGTGTAGTGCATGTCTGCATAAGAACTATGCTGTGGACGGGGCTCTAATGACCTTGTAGTTGAAGACCCTAAAACACCAACAAACAACACAAAAGGCTGCAGGAAATGGACTACAGTCAAACGACCACTGACGACAACAGACCACAGGAAAAGACCGCAGCGAAATGTAAAATGACTGCTGTCTAAAAGACAGCGAGTAATTACAACCGCATAATTTTGGTTCTTCCATGCAAGTGTTGTTCCCCTTTACTGCGCATGCAGCCTGCCACACGTGTGAATTATATAAGCTTGCATAATAATTTTTGGTGTTGTCTGCATATGACTTCATGAATTCACGGCAGCAGGATCCATCCTGGCCAAAGCAGGTGGCTATTTTCCAACCTGATGTGGAATATCCCAAAGCGCCTTCAATCGCTTGGAAGTAAAGCCATGATCCATGTGATGTGCACGGTCCCATACACATAAAAATACCTTTCTAAATTATGTAGCATACACAGTGAACAAAAACAGTACCAGGGTATTCAAAATCTTATAATTTTGTTGAAATTTTGAGGATCTTTGAGGAACAGCCGCGATAATAGAATGCAAGTAGCCGAGATGCGAATGCTGTGGTACATGAGTGGGGTATCGAGAGCTGATAGAATTAGGAATGAGTGCATTAGAGGTACCCTGGGGGTGGTCCACATTGTCATAAAGTGAGGGAAAAGAAGAGGGACACATAAAAGAGTGGAGGAGGAGCTTGTCAGGTCCATTTCAGGAATGCAGGTGGTTGGAAACACCCGGGGTAGGGGGAGAGTGAATCAGACTTGCGAGCAGTTTGTTAGTAGGGATATGACAGTGTGTGGAGTTGACGGGGACCTGATGGGAGATAAACTAGAGTGGAGGGCTGGAACCCGCATACCCGACCCTGCCACACGCGAGATAAGGGTATGATGATGATGCATATCAACCAGAGTTATCAGAGTTGTATTGTTGCTATTGATCAAACAGTTATATTGTTACTAAAGTTTAGTATTGATTTTCATGTACATAAAGAACATTTCTTGAAATATCAACAAATTATGGGTCTTTGAATACTTGTTTTTGTTAACTGAACGTCTGTCATGTGGAAAACTTTGAAGTTGATGTCCAGTTTCCCAAGTAAGGACACGGCTTATTGCGATGGGAACACCAGTTCTCGTCAGGTCACTGAAGTTAAGCAACGCAGCCCCAGCAAGTACTAACATGAGTATTTTTTCTTTGTTATGTTGGTGTTTTGGGGCCCTTCAACTACAGCAGTCATTAGAGAGCCGTCCACTGCTTTGATCTACTGCATAATCTGCACAGACACTGTGCGACGACAATTTGAGTATTACCATTACCCAGTTTTCCCAAGCGGTCACCCATGTTAGTACTAGCTGGGGTTGCGTTTTTTAACTTCGATGATCAGAGAAGAACTGGTGTGTAAAACGTAAGAAGCCGCTCCCACTAACATAGGTGGCTGCTTGGGAAAAACTGGATGAGCGTAGTGTATGTGCAGTCTCTTCGTTAGAACTATGCAGTGAATGGGGCTGTAGTGACCTTTGTAATTGAATGACCCTAAAACACCAACAAAAGGAACAAACCTAGTAAAGTCGTTGGCATGACTATTGGTAGTTGACAAGGTGTGGCTTACTTTTTAGTTAGCAGTAAGGTCTACGCTGTTTACCTGCCTTGATAGCGTTCTCGGTAACTTTGCCCAATTAATGGATTAATTTCATGGGTTGGGGATTTAGCCAAGCAGCCATAACAGGACGAACCCTTAAGAGGCTGCTCTCGAGAGATGAGGAGGTAGGTGCAGAGGACGTAGGAGAGGGGAAATTTGCAGCACCCAACGTTCTTTACCAACATGAGCTTGCGCTGTCAGTGGTCACAGGTTCGATGCTGAACCAAAGTGGATTACCTTCTTTCGGTCGGTCGAGAGAGAGGCCCCGAGTGCGTTTTCCTTCGGATGAGAAGTAAAACCGAGCTCCTGTGTGTTGTACGATGGCATTTGCACGTAAAATAACAGCGTTAGGTTGCTGGTAAACGTTACATTGTTTACCTGATACAGATGTTCAGATTATTCCGAACAACACCCACGACTTTTAATTCCCATTATCAGAGAACAAACTACTGACCTCACCCAGGAGGTTATCTGAGCGCCTTGGGCTTGGGCTGTCGACGTGTGATGCATTATCGGGAAATGATATTGCCTCGCCTTTTTAAATGTAAGTTATTATGAATTTATCTTTGGGGAGAGGCAATGCAACTAATCAAAGGCTGAATTTTGTAACAGATGGTTAAGGCTGTTATATCAATCACATATTGTTTTGATACTTGAATTTATCAAAGTCCATGATGAGGTGAAAGCCCAAAGAGTGCCTTCCGTCGTTAGGGAAGGCACGCCATAGCAGTGGCACTCCGTCAGTTCCTCAATTATTCCCTTCCCCATGGAATAAATAAAACACCTTTAGATTGGCAAAGTTACTAACTAGGTACGGAAGCTTGCCCCGTTGTTGTGGATGACAAATGTCCTAACGAAGAAAATTGGCCGACATTAATAAGCAAGGGACTCCCACATTAGGTCAACAATGCTGCCGACCAAAGCTGAAACCCCTATGATTATTCATCGTCGGTCTAACGTTGTTTGAGGCACTCCACCCACGCTATGGGGCGAGCTCCTACACTTGGGAATTTTGCCACATCTACTCGTTGGATAGTAGAGAGAGTTGTTTCACGTGCGAATGCCATCCGTACACCACATGGCACACGGGACCTCGGATTCACTTCTCCTTGGAAGGAAGGTGCACTTGAGGCTTCTCTCTCGGCCGGAAGAAGCCAACTCATTTCGATCCAGGATCGAGCCTGGAATCACTGGCCAGTCAGTGGCGGTTTTAGGCACGTGCAAACTGTGCAAATGCACGGGGCCTCGCTTTTGCAAGTTGAAAGGGCCTCGCACTTTCAATTTGCACAGGTTTGCACAGGGCCTCGCGTATGCTAGAACCGCTACTGGGCGCAGTACATCGAATATGCTACCAATTGCACCACCGAGACGGATCTAAAGAGAGCATGTAGATTGACAAAATTTTCAATTGTAGAAACTCATCAGCTGTAATGAAGCTGGTATTAAATCAAGCGGAATTCCGCCATGTAATTAGAAGAACGCTGTCGTTCCTTGTGTTATTTAGCTTTAGTTTATAAGCTGGGATGACAAAACGATGCCAAAGCTATGTCCACACTGGTGCGCTTTCGTCTTCCTCCTTCAATTCCACTTGCGTTTCAACTTGTGTTTCATCTTTCAACATTGCATGCCCTTTGGAATGCAACGTTGTTCAATGCAACTTTGAACATTCCAATGAGGCATGCAATAGTGCATGCCTTTCGTTCCACACCCTGTGCGATATGACGCATGCATTTCATCATCATACCCTTATCCCGCCTGTGGCGGGTCTCGGGTCTGTGGGTTCCACTCCAGTCTGTTTCCCGCCAGGTTCCTGTCCACCCTGCACACCGCCATGTCCCTCCGGACAACCTGCTCCCACGTCTGCTTCGGTCTCCCCTTACCCCGGATGCTGCTGACCACTTGCAGTCCTGGAATGCACCTAATGAGCTCCTCATCCCCTCGTCTCATGACGTGTCCATACCACCTCAGCCTATTCTCCCTCATTTTTTCGGCGATGTCCACCACCCCTAGGCGACCTCTAATAACCGCAGCATTCGCATCTCGGCCACTTGCACTCGGTTTACATGACTTTTCTTCACTCTCCAGCACTCTAATATATATAGCATAGCTGGTCTAACCACAGTCGTGTAGAACTTCCCCTTCAACTTGTTTGGAACCCTCCTATCACACAGGACTCCACTTGCCTGTTTCCTTTTCAACCACCCCCATTGTGTCTATGGGTCACATCCAGGTCTATCTAACCATTGCTTTGAAATTGTCGATCCTAAGTACTTTACCTCCTGCACCTTTTTCACCAGTTCATCCCTTGATTGTATGTCCCCGTTGATTTCCTGGCCACCCCAGATGAAAGCTAAATAGTCTGTCTTCTTCATGTTAATCTTTAGCCCTCCCCTTTCCATTGCCTCCCTCATATCGTTTAGTCCCTTCTCTATCTCCTCTCTGCTGTCACTACCTTTCCCTATATCATCGGCAAATGCCAGGCACTGAGGGGCCCACTCCCCTACACCCGTCAGCAGTTCATCCAAAACCAGGATGAAGAGATATAGGCTAAGTACTGACCCTTGGTGTACCCCAACTTTCACTGGAAAGCCCGCAGTGTTTCCCCAAGGTGTCCTTATCCTGGCAATGGAGCCATCATACATATCTTGGATTATTCTAATAAATCCTTCTTCTACCCCCCCCCCCCTTTGTAGTACTTCCCACACTACATGTCGTTGGAGACTTTCAAAGGCCTTCTCCAGGTCGATAAAGATGGCATGGAGGTCTTTCTTTGCTGCCTTATACTTTCTACCATCTGCCTTAGAATGAAGATAGGCTCCATTGTGGATTGCTTGTTTGTTTGTTTGTTGGAGTTTAAGGTCCCGTCAACTACGAGGTCATTAGAGACCCATCCACTGTATAGTTATAATGCATATACTGCACAGACACTACACTAATGTGACGATTATTTGGTATTAGCAGTACCCAGCTTTCCCGAGCGACCACCCATGTCAGTACTAACTCGGCATGCGTTGCTTAACTTCAGTGATCAGATGAGAACTCGTGTGTCCAACACAACTTGCCGCTACCGGTCCAAATGTGGACCTGCCTGGCATAAACCCAAATTGATTTCCATGGACACTTGTTTTATCCCAGAGGCGA
The DNA here is from genome assembly GCA_013389805.1 of Trigoniulus corallinus. NCBI lineage: Eukaryota > Metazoa > Arthropoda > Diplopoda > Spirobolida > Trigoniulidae > Trigoniulus > Trigoniulus corallinus. Next base: position 8,943,185 of record JAAFCE010008833.1, read on the forward strand.
CGTTCCATTACTCTCTCCCAGAGCTTCATGGAATGGCTCATTAGCTTTATCCCTCTATAGTTGCCACAGTCCTGGACATCCCCTTTACCCTTGTAGAGTGGCACTATCCAACTCTCATGCCATGCAGATGGCATTCTATCTCCAATAGCTATCTTATTGAAAAGTTTCCCTAGCCACTTGGTACCTGTCCTCCCTAGGCTATGCCATACTTGAATGGGGATTCCATCTGGGCCTATGGCTTTTCAACCTTTCATCTTCCTGAGTGCCCTGGTTACTTCCTCCTCAGTTACACAGTCCACTGCCACTGCAGGGTAGGTGGCCATGTCCTCATCTCCCTTCACTTCATTCAAGAGGTTTTGGAAGTACTCCTGCCACTTCCTCTTTACTTTCATTGGAGAGAGCAGAACCCTACCTATGCTATCTTTAGCTGCCCTATCTCTAGCCTTGGCCAGTTTGAAGACTTCTCTCTCCCCTTCCTTTGTCCCTAACTGCTCATAGAGGGCCTCATACTTCTGGTGCTTGGCCAGAGCAATCTTCCTCTTAGCAGTGGTCTTGGCCTGCCTATACTGAGTCTTTGACTCCTGGTCCCCTGTCTCCTGCCACCTGTGAAATGCTGCCTTCTTTTGTTTGATGGCGGCTTCAACCTCCTCATTCCACCACATGACTGCCTGTTACCCTGGCCAGTGCCCCCCCACCCTACCCTGCCCCATGATGGTTTTCCCATTGGCTCGGAATTTTTTGGGCAACCCTGTCCCACATGGCGTCTCTTGTCTCTTCCAAATCCCAGTCTACCTGTCTGTGGACTTCTAGTAGAAATTCCTCTGTCTAGGCAGGTAGTTTCCACCACCTGATGACCTGTTCTCCCCTCCAAGAATGTGCCTTGCCTGCCACTTTCACTAAAAGTTCTATCATTAGTGTAGCCTATCTCCACATTCCTTTTGAAAATTTTCAATGGGGAGTGCCCAGCAATCATGGACCTCTGATCTGTGCTGCCCTGTAACCATAAAGAAATCTATCTGTGACATTCCATGTGGTGACTGGTATGTGATTAGGTGTTTGTCTCTCTTCCTAAACCATGTATTTGCTAATGCAAGGCCAAGTGCATTTGCTGTGTCAAAGATTCGCTGCCCATCTATGCTGGCTATGACGCATGCATTTATTGAACAGAAAGATGCAGCAGTGTGGAAATAGCTTAAGATTGTCAGACGAACATCAAACATGTAGAGCATTTGATATTTCCAATAAAATTCGAGGAAAAAACTGCAGGAAATAGAAGGCATGCAGTTTGGAAGTTTGGAGTGTAATATCTTATCATTTCAGTGTGGCAGTTTGTGAGACAGGTACATAATATAGCAAACAGATGAGTGACAATATTGGCAGTCTGTGATCATAATTTTATGAGGAATTAAATAAGGCAGCCATCCTGTTTGGATAGAATCGATCTTTTGTGGCCATCCAAAAGCAGATGAGATCATAATTTTAGAGTATTTTGTATATTTATGCTCTTCATTGATTTACAGATGTCTTATGACAGTGTTTCCTGGCAGGTAGTTTGTGAGGTATTACAAAAAAGGAGGTAGAAGGGTTTATTAGGATAGCGGAGGCCATTTTCACTGAATAACATTACTATGAATTCCTAACGAACATTTTTGAAACAAGCTTGCCATGGGGTACAATGACAAAGGCCTGCTCAAAGTCCAGGAATACAACATAAACCTGCTTACCCATGTCTAGAGCTCTCTGAATATAGTCCATCAGACAAGCCAGTTGATTATCACATGACCTCCCTTTCCTAAACCAATGCTGAATATTGCTAAGAATGCCATTTTTTCAAAATATCCCATAATACATGAGAATATAATATGCTGAAATGTGTTGCATACAGCATTCATCAAAGAGACTGGCCTGTAGCACTGAGGATCTGCAATATCCCCTGACTTGAAGACGGGTGCAACATTTGCCAGCCTCCAGGAGGAGGGAACAATGGCACTGTCTATTGACTTTTTAAAAATTACCACGAAATAGTAGCTAACATTCCCTGAAAGTCTTTGTAGGATAAATGGAGAAATGTTACCAGGCCCCATAGTCTTATGGACCATTATTCCCTCTCTTGTAATGACAACTGCCTCCAATTCCCCCTGGTAATCCCCAACTGACACTGGTGGGTAATCATGTCTACTATTTGCAAATGTTTTTACAAATGAATCATTAAAAAATATTCATTAACTAAGTTTCCTGAATCATCCTTAACAGCTGGGACCCTATAACCCCTCTTTCTGTGCCTTTTTTTGGTTTTGGGTTGGTTTGGAATGGTTTTGGGTTTTTCTTGAGCCTCTCCCCCACAATATTGTGATGGAAATTATTGTAGGCATTTATAATCAATACTTTTGCCCTTTTCCTGGTTTCCTTAAAAGTGGCCTCACTATCTGGATTTAGCCCCCTCCTAAATATATTCCGGGCTCTTCTCTGCTTATACAAAGCTGCCCTCACTTCCTGGGTATACTAGTCTGGATAACCATTATCCCACTTCTTAGTAGGGTCAGCCTATCTTTTACCTCCTTCTATAAGTGCTAAGAATCTTAGGCAGGATTCCTCAACACTGCAAATATTGGCAGTAACCTGAAATTCATTCACCACCTGGGAGTCTAAATATGACCTAAACAACTCCCAATCAGCTTTGTGAAATTGATAAGTCTCCCTAGAAGGAGTACTATATCTTGGCAGCTTTCTCACTATCTCAACCTTAACCCCAGCATGATCTCTAATTCCCTTAATGCATTTCTCATCATTGACAGGGCTAGGCACATTAGTAAAATATAGGTCTAAAATTCCCCCTTTCTCATGAGTTGGCATGGTCCCAACCTCCTCAAATCCAGTTCAACAGAGATGATCCAAGAACGAATTCAGAGCACCCAAAAAACTGGAATTTGAAGCAGATAGCATGCTGTCTCACCTAACCCCTGGAAGATTGAAGTCTCCACCTAGAATAACAAATGGGATCTTCTTTCTATGATGTAGGAGAGGGAAGTTAGTAGCACCCAACACTCACTACCAACGACCTATGTTCATACTATCTTCAAGTCTGGTGCTTAACTTAAGTGATCTGATAACTTGGCCAAGGCAACATAACTTGGCTGCATGCAAATGCAACTTGACTGCACTTCAACATACAGTAACTTGGCTGCACCAACGCAACTTGGTTGCACCCAACGCATCTCAGCTGCATCACAGTTTGATGAAGCTTTGCTACACCTTTTCTATAGGTGCGTTTTGGCGATTGACCTTGTCAATTGTGGTTTGACCATGATCTGATGTTTGGTCTGACCAAAAGAACTGACCAAAGGGGATCGCTAAAACGCTTTGGTTTGAAATGTTGGGACCCATGACAACGTAATGAAACACAATTTGCCACTTAAAACTTAAAAACGAAAGCCCTGACCTAAATAACGAATTCCATGAACTTAAAAACAAATTAAAATAAAAAAAAACGAATATACTATAACAAAAAAATGAATCAACTTAATTCATTCACTAAACAAAAAGAAAAGAATTCCCTAACATTAAAAAACCAATCCACTAAACTAAAAACACTAAATACACTAAAATAATGAAAGAAAACGAATTCACCAATCTAAAAAAAAGAACACTTAAAAACGTTGAGAATTTAAGTCCACTGAAAGTCATTGAAAAACGCCACCATTTCCCATCTTCCTCAGATGAAACCAACTGACCAAGCTTTAATTTTGGTTATGTTAGTCACCCTTTGGTCTGACCAAAGTTGACCAAAGGGATGGACCAAATTGGTTTGTGCATGGCCAAAATGCATTGTTTCTAAAACAATGTGACCAAAGTTGACTTGGTCAATCTCCAAAACGCGCCTTATGTAAATTTTTTGAAAAAGTGATGTTCATGACAACAGGCGCGTTTGGCGATTGACCTGGTCAATTGTGGTTTGACCACAATCTCATGTTTGGTCTGACCAAAAGAACTGACCAAAGGAGATCGTCAAAACGCTTTGGAACTTAAGAAAATGAATTCCCTTAACTTAAAACCAAATTCACTACAATAAAAAAACAATTCCCTAAAATAGAAAAAAAATGATTCCACTAAACTAAAATATACGAATTCACTAAAATGAAAACAAAACCCACTAAACTAAGCTAATTCACTAAACTTAAAAAAATAAATTTGATAAACTTAAAAAAATAAATTTGATAAACTTAAAAAAATAAATTTGATAAACTTAAAAAAATGAATTTCCTAAACTAAATAATTACTAAATTAATACAAAAAACAGATTTGTATAATTTAAACTAATTATTACTACCTTCCATCATCTGCTACAACTGGTTGGAGCATGCTGCCATTTTTATTTTTCTTTGACCAAACGCACAGACCACGCTTTTATTTTGGTCATGTTGGTCATCCTTTGGTCTGACCAAAGTTGACCCAAGCAACTGACCAAACCAGCATGTGCACCGCCAAAACGCATTGTTTCTGAAACAATGTGACCAAAAGTGACTTGGTCAATCGCCAAATCGCGCCTAAGGTTGTCAACTTGGTTGTTCAGTCTGTGGCAAACAAGTTGACAACATGGTTGACAACGAAGTTCAACGTCTGTGGGTAGCTTTGAGGTCAAAAAAGGCTCTGTATGCACCTTATTTCATATGAGAAGTAAATTAGAGGTCCCTATGTGATGTACGATGGAATTTGCATGTAAAAAATCCTCTCTACTACACTATGTGTTGTGTAGATGAGGCAAAATTTCAAGCAGTAGGAGCTCGCCCCCTGGCGTCAGTGGAATACCCCACTCAATAGTAGACCGACAATAAATACCATAAAATCTCACATAAAGTCTGCATCTCAACTCGTAGGGGCAATGGGATCAAATGAATTTGAACATGAAATGTCAGATTGCTCTGACGATGAAATTGAAATGTGAAAGATTTTATATTGCATTGTCATATAAATAAGAACGTACTTTATAAAGCTGTGTTGTTAAGTGTGATAAAATGTTCAGAATATGAGAAGCAGTTTTCAGTGAGAATTCTTGGTTCCATTTATAGTCCACACTCATATATAGTCCTCCCTTGCATGTAGTCCACACTAAATTACCGTATGTTCCACATATAATCCGTGGGCACAACGTGATATTTTACGATAAGCATAGAGGGTGCAGCTTTGGTTGGCAACCGGCTGTGGAAAATCACTGTCCAATATATCCCCCTTGTACCTTGGCTGGACCCGTTATAAAGCTGTTCGCAGATGAGAGGGACATAGGAACGGGGAGGTAGGAGTGGGAAAATTAGCAGACCCAATGTTCTCAACGAACTACCCATTTTAGTACTAACTTGGTTTGCATTACTTAACTTCAGAGATCGGACGAGAACTGGCGTGTCCAATGCAATTCAGCCGCTTCCAGTAGTACAGATGGAGACCTGACCCTATAATAGTAGAAAGGACATGGGATTGGAGTGAAGATGATAAATTATTTTGAAATTTGCTTATTTTGCAGGAGAATCATGGCACCATCCATGAACATCATCCATTTGAGCCCAAAGCTGATGCAGAGGCCTTGAAGAAAGCCATGAAAGGATTTGGTGAGTGTATTATTCTGTTTTTAAATTGTAGTTGTGGTATCTTCACATTAATACAAATTATCACGTGTTGAGTTATCCTTGAAGCACCCAGTTCTTAAGGTGACTGGAATGCTCTAGAAGCCTTACAAATGGCATACTACCACATTTTATTTACGTTGGGCAAAGCACTTCACACTGACAATAATATCGTTATTATTGTTGGCTATTACAGGTGCAGTCAAGTTGCGTTGGTGCAGCCAAGTTGCGTTGTGTGCAGCCAAGCGCAAGCCTACGTTAGTACTAACATGGGTGGTTGGTAAAGAGTTTTGGGTGCTGCAAATTTCCCCTCTCCTACATCCTCGACACCTGCCTCCTCATCTTCCTTGAGCAGCCTCCTAAGGGTTCGGCCTGTTATGACTGCTTGGCTTAGCCGCCAACCCGTTATTGTATAATAGCATATTAATTAAAGGGCACAGCTACATTAGGATATTAAGGATATGTATAAGAGTTCCACAGCATCCCAGTGCATCGTTTTGTGGACGACTTTGAGTGTCTTGGTGACTCCTAAGAGAAAGTACAAAATGGCCAAATCTATAACAGTGATGGAAAAAGGAGACCTGACAAAGTTGAAACGAATATTTTTTTTAAAAAAAAAAAACGAAATCGCAACACAAGTAGAGTGCTTAGCTCATTCCCCCTTCCCCCTTTGGACGTTTGATCCAAGCCTTGAGGTATCGCTTATTTCTTGCATCATCATCCTCATACCCTTAATGTTAGTGGCTCATTGCGCTGGACACCAGTTCTCGTCTGGTCACTGAAGTTAAGCAACGCAACCCTGGCTAGTACTGACATGGGTGGCCGGTTGGGAAAACTAGGTACTGTACTGCTAGTACCCAAAAATCGTCTCATTAGTGTAATGCCTGTGTGGCCTCCGCATTAGAACGATGGATTGGACGGGACTCTGATGACCTAGTAGTTGAAGGGCCTTAAAACACCAACGGAAGAAACAAAAACTCCATGCCCTTAACCCGCCTGTGGCGGGGGTCACGTCTTCGGGTTCTAGCCCTCCGTTTCCGCCTATCACCCACGTAGTTCCCATCCCACCCACCTGCTCCCACGTCTGCTTCCCTTGCAACGAGTGTTTCCAATAACACTGGTCTACAAAAAAGCTTTTTTCTGTCACAAGCAAAAATCACACTGGAAAATAATTCCTTCCTGAACCTAGATGTAATTTCAGAATACTTGTATGCTTCTATTCTGTCTCAAGACTTTGGAGATGTCACACACATCCAAATTACCCCTAATATTCTCATTCCTAATTCTGTCTGCTCTCGACTCTCACCCATGTACTAAAGCATTTGCAGTTCAGCTACCCTCACTCTTTTGTCATGGCTCTCTTGCACTGCCTAGCACTAATCCATACAGCATAGCTGGCCTAACCACTGCCCAGTGCCAAATAGAATTGATTCTTTAACTTCATTGAAACCTTCCATCACACAGGACTTCGACTGCCTATCTCCACTTCATCCGCCATACAATGATTCAGTGGCGTCACTACGGGGTGCGGGCCGCACCGGGTGACACCACTCACACCATGAGAAATTGGGTGACACCAAAGCAGAAGAAGCTACTTTTTTCAGGAGAGGGGGGTGTGACACCGATTACATGACAAAAAGGCGAGCGACAAAAGGGCGAACGAAAAAACGGTGCAGCAAAAAGGGCGCATTGCAAAAATGGCGCAGCGACAAAAGGGCGCATTGCAAAAATGACGCAGCGACAAAAAAGCACATTGCAAAAATGGCGCAGCGACAAAAGGGCGCACTTTTGCTGCTGAGTTCAGCCCACTACTGTATAAGGATATCATCAGCGTCCTCATCGAGCGGTTTATTGCGTCGGACACACCAGTTCTCGCCGGATCACTTAAGTTAAGCAATGCAATCTCAGTTAGTACTAACGCTTGAGAAAACCGGGAACTGCTAATACCCAAATAATCGTCGCGTTAGTTTAGTGTCTGAGCAGTCTCTGCACTAGAGCTACACAGTGGACGGGGCTCTAGTGGCCTTGTAATTGAAGGGCCCTAAAACACCAACGAAACAAAGCCATGCATTAACCATGCAGCAGTTTTATGAACACTTAAATATGATAATAATCCTGACCATAGTTGGGCAGCACCAAAATTCTGGAGGTCTACCCGATCGAAAATAGCAATTCTGGGGGTTGAAGTCAAACATTGATTTTGTCTATTTTAAATGCGGCGAAGGGACATAAATATTAACATAGATATAAAGGCGATCACGTAAGTACCCACACTCTTGCGCGACCTTTTGTCCTCGTCGCCCGTTTTTTGCCGCGCCCTTTTTGTGTTGCGCCCTTTATTTCCTGCGCCGTTTTGTCACAGCGCCCATCTGTCGTGCGCCCTTAAGTCGCGCGCCGTTTTTGGCGCGCCCTTTTGTCGTGATACCGGTGACACCGTGACGCCAACCCTAGCGACGCCACTGCACTGATTCTATTTATGCTCTGGAGTCAACCAGTTTTTTATACATCGTCGGTGAATGTCATGCACGAATATGCCCATTCCCTTATTCCAGTTAGCAATTCGTCCATAACTAGAAAGAAAAGCTATGGCCTTAGTGCAGAACCTTGGTGCATCCAAGTCTTCATTGAGAAGGATCCAGTATTTAACCAAGTAGTACTTATGCTGGCTGTGGAACCATCAATCATACACATCCTGCACTAGTATCCCTTCTTTCTCGCAAGCGAGACATCAGAAAAGCGTCTTCTGTCGGTCAGAAAATTGCATTTGGACATACCGGCTCTCGTCCGATCACTGAAGTTAAGCAACGCTGGGCCAAGCGGCCACCCATCCCAGTACTATGGGTTGCCGCTTGGGAACACTGGGTACTGTTGATGGGCCCAAATTACCAATGTAGTTGTGCGTCCTCAAACAACAGTGGTGCGTCCAAAGGCGTTTCTACGCGATGTATAGATTGACAAATCCCTTGTCTGCATAAAGATGTCCCCGTGGACAAATGGATTCGTGACTCTTACCAAAATGTACTGCTACAATTTGGATGTTTTGGTGATTTGCTAAACGTACCAAAGAGAATCTCAAATATCAGTTTAGTATCAAAGTTCCAAATTGTCGAGTTCTTTTCAGGTGAAAATGTAACAGGTGCTGCATTGTAATTGAACAATACTTATAAATTATGCATTTGCCTAATTTCAGGTGCCTTTCATTATTACAATAGAACTTTAGTTCACAAAAACCTAATAATGAGTGATTACATCTTGCAAGAACTCCAACACAAAACAACCACATGTTATGTCAACAGGAGGGTCACCCGCCACAAAATCACAAGACGGTTCATTAAAAAATCAGCCCTGATGTATTTTAGCAGTCGCCGTGCATGAAAATTCAATTAAGACCTATTTAGAAAATTAAATAACTGTAGTAATCGTTACAATTAGTCTTAATAAATATAGAAATTTGAATAATTCCTACAAATATGCCTTTAGAGAGCATTATTTTATATGTGACAACATGACAACATGATAACATTTACTAAATTGTTCTTCTCATTACAGGAACAAATGAAAAGGCGATCATTGAAATACTGACCACTCGAACCAACGAACAAAGACTAAAGATTGCAGAGGAATACAAATCACTTTTTGGAAAGGTAAAAATTTCAATTTTACCTTTTACTATTTTACCCCTTCCCAAAAAAATTGTAACGCAGTCCCAGCTAGTACTAGCATGGGTGACTGCTTGGGTACACTGGGTACTGCTAATACCATGTTTCCCCGAAAATAGGACCTACCCCAAAAATAAGCCCCAAGATGTACATAAATATTGGTAAGGAAAGAAAAGCCATGAGGGTAAAGGTAAATGCTGTGAAGGAGACAGGAATAACAGTCCTATAGTTAGTCCTCCAAGGACTCCCAAAGGTGAAGGAAATATTGGTGAAGTTGATTCTCCAGGCTGGGAAAAATCCTTGCACCAATTCACAGGATTGTTCTATGAGTGATGGGGATCTACAGATGGAGGAGTGTGAAGGCAAGTGACAAGGCTCAGCGATCTTAATTGGGGACACAGATTTATGGGGTATGGATAGATGGGCACTGCTGGATACCCTGGATAGAGGCTGTGTTCATGTAGCTACTCTTCCAGATGCTAGATGGGTGGACATAAAGGATAGGATTTCAAGTATTATGAAAGGTGAAAGGGAGGAATACCTGGTTATCTTACAGATAGGGTTGAATGATATAACTCACAATAAACCTGCAGCAGCAGTTTATTTAATTTAGATATTGCAAAAAAATTGTTTGTTTGTTTGTTCACTTCTGGGTGGGGGAAGACGCCAAGCTGCCATAACAGGTCAAAACCTAGCAGAGGCAGCATGTGGGAGTCATGGGTGGGAGCTATCATGGATTTGGACTTGGGACAAGGAATTAGCCAAGTATCTTTAAATCCTTAATCATCAATATGGTCCCTAATGCCAGGGTAGTTGTGTTCCAACCAAAATCAGGGACTGGATAATGAATTTAATACTTTGGAATAATACAAACTATCAGAATCCAAATCAGATATGATGTTAGAATATGATCCAAGCACAGGAATGAGAATATGGAAAAATAATTGAAACAAAAGGGTGAAGAAAATTAAACAGTGGCACTATTGAGGAAATATGGGAAGAGACTGAGTGGCAATTAAAAGAAGTCCACTAGAGACAGCAATTGCTAATATTAAGGAAGTAAAAGTAAGATCGCCTTAGTTCTAAACTTTCTTGGAGAGAGAAGCAGGTCATCAATAGAAAGAGTAAGTTTGTTAAACAAGTCCTGGGCCTTATGAATAGCTAAAGCAGAAGCAGGTGGAGGTATAAAAAGATTCAAAGAACGAGTTGTGTGCCCTTGAACATGAAAGTAGAGCTCATATACTAAAGCTGCACAGTCAATCTTCCCATTGAATAGACGATATAACAGATTTAGGGAAGAGAACTTAACCATAGACTGAAATGGCAGCTGGCCTTTAAAACAGTAACTTGTACCATAAGTATTCTGGGCAAGATGTAAGGCCCTTATAGGCCTGGGTATTAAACAATATGAAGTATACTTGTCATGAAGTATCTGAAGCTTGTGTAAAAGTGTGGGGCAAGCCATGGCCCAAACAGCCTTGGACGAATAAGAACAGAAAATAAGTGTGAGTACAGGACAGGATATCTAAATATTTGACCAACTCCCTTGATTGTGGCAATACCTCTTTTAGCAGCAGAGTATAAGTGTTGTGTGTGCAGCCAAAACGTCAACTTTGAGTCCAAGAAGACCCCCAAGTCTTTTTATTTTGGTTGTCCTTGGAAGCACAGATCCATTAGAGAATATGTAGGGGTAGGTGATAATATTCCAGATCCAAGCAAAGGTAATGATGTATGATTTGCTATAGTTAACCAATAAGAGGTTTGTGGAGATCCAAGATTCAATGAATGTGAAACATGATTGCAGTTCTTGAGCATCTTCAGGGCAGCTAATCTGCTTAGAAATCTTAAGATTGTCTGCAAAGGTTGGGAGATGTATTTTGGGTGGTACCAGCCACAACAAGTCATTTAGATAAATTGCAAAGAGCAATGGACTTAAGGCACCCCCCTGTGGAACACCCATTGACTGAGTTTAGGAATGGGTGCTGACAAAGTTCCCCAACTTCACAATATTGAGACAATGTGTTGTGAGTGAGATGCTGTGTTGTAGTGTTTCTGGGTGAGCAGAAGGGACTTATGTGATTGCCTTCTGCCATCCACCAGGAATTGATGCAAATCCATTGTTGAGATTGGCACATTCTTTGGAAATCCTCAATCATAGGAGGACAGTTTAGGTGGTGACTTCAATCTTCCAGGGGTGAGGTGGGACAGTATGCAATTGGTTGAAAATTCTGCTCTTTCAGGCACCCTTAATTCCTTCATGGAGCAGCTCTATTGTACTGGTTTAGAGCAGGTTGGGACCATGCCAACTCATGAGAAGGGAGGGATTTTAGACCTAGTTGTTACTAATGTGCCTAGCTCCATCAAGGATATTAGGGGCATTAAGGGAATTAGTGACTGTGCTGCAGTTAGAGTTGAGATAGTGAGAAGGCTGCCAATGCATTGCATAGTATGTAGGGAGACTTTTCAATTTCACAGGGCTGATTGGGAGTTGTTTAGGTCTTATTTAGAAGCCCAGTTGAATGATTTTCAGGTCACTGAAAATGTTTGCAGTGTTGAAGAGTCTTGGCAAAGATTCTTAGTACTTTTAGAAGATGGTACAAGACAGGCTGTCCCTATTAAGAAGAAGATGGACAATGGTTTTTCATAATTGTATACCCAGGAAGTAAGGGCAGCTTTGCATAGGCAGAGAAGAGTCAGAAATATATTTAAGAGGGAGCAGGAATCATATAGCAAGGTCGCTCATAAGGAAGCCAGGAAATGGGCAAAAGCTCTCATTAAGAAGGCCTGTGGGTACCTCAAAAAGTGTAGAAAGGGGGGTTATAGGGTTCCAGCTATTAAGGACACATCAAGAAACCTAGTTAATAATAGCCTTATAGCTGCAAACATTTTTAATGATTCATTTCCAAAAACATTTGCAAATAGTTGAGATGATTATTCACCAGTGTCAGAAAATGACTATGAAGGGCAAATGCAGGAGGTTATCATTACAAGAGAGGGGATTGAGAAACTTTTGAATAAATTAGTGGTCCATAAGGCTGGGGGCCCTGATAACATTTCTCCATTTAGTCTGCAAAGACTTGGGGATTTTAAGCTACTATTTGGTGGAAATTTAAAAAAAAATCATTAGACAATGCCATCGTTCCATCTAACTGGAGGCTAGCAAACGTTGTGCCAGTCTTCAAATCAAGGGATACTGTAGATCATAAGTGCTAAAGGCCAGTAGTCGAGCATATATTATCTCATATATTATGGGATATTTGGAGGAAAATGGCACTCTTAGCAATATTCAGCATGGGAGTAGGAAAGGGAGGCCATTTGACACTCAACTGGCTTGTCTAATGGAATACATTGAAAAAGCTGTAGATAAGGGTAAGCAGGTTGATGTTATATTCCTGGACTTTGAACAGGCCTTTGTCATGGTACCCCATGACAAGCTTCTTTAAAAACTGTCCAAGTTAGGGATTCATAGTAAGGTTATTCAGTAGGTGAAGGCCTACCTGCATGGCAGGCAGCAGAGTACTTTTTGATGGGGTGGCATCAAAATGGACACCTGCGACATCAGGGATACCATGGGGAAGCATATTAGGACCTTTACTTTATATACTTTATGTTAATGATATAGGGCTTGATATAAAATCCTTTCGTGAGTTGTTTACAGATGACACATGCATGGCGAGGGTGGTGGAAGAAGGGTTATCTTCCTGCAGAGAACTGCAGCAAGACCTAAATGAGATACTGTATATGACTGGAGTAGAAATTGGGAGTTGCCATTCAACCTGCACAAATGTAGCTTTCTTAGAATAAACAGGTCTAACAACCAGGTTGATTTTTCTTCTAGCATAGGTGGTGTGAGGGTTAAAAGAGTTGACACCCACAAGCACCTTGGAATTGTCCTAAACACTCAGAGCACCTGGAAGGAGCACACTGACAAATTGATTAGGGTGCTGGGGGATAGCACAAAGGAAGCAAAAGAAATAGCCTACTTTTCACTGGTATGGCCAATTGTGGAGCACTATAATCCAATTTGGTTTCCGTTTAGGCAAGATTTATCTTGGGAAATTGAAATGGTCCAAAGGAGGGCAGCAAGAGTTGTGCTAAGTCGGTTCTCTTGTAGATTAAGTGTGTCAGACATGATCGGAGAATTAGGGTGGGACTCACTATGTCAGAGGTGGGCATCAGACTGTTGAAAATAGGTTATGATTGTCCTCTAGATCAGTGCTCTGCTACCTTTCCACACCTATGGCACACCAATGTTATTCCTAGAATTCCATGGCACATCAAAAGGCATAGCTAGGGTGGGGTCGTTTCCCATTCCAAGCGCCATGTATTTAGGGATGACAAAACTATGGTAGTTTCGTTCCTTTTGTTCCTTGAGGAGGTGCAAAAGAATTTCTTTCAGCTTTGGAGCATCAAATTTTTCACCGCCCTGGACAACATGAACTCCAGCTATGCCAATGATATATAGATATTAATTTAATAAACAAATTTTACAACAAATTTTAGAAGGCTAAAACACGAATATTTCATTGCAAGTATCCTCGTTATTGTGTTTGATCTATCGAATCTATTGAAACGTTATTTAGTTAGAAAATTATCTTATTTCACTGTGGCACACCTGTATCGGCTCAAGGCACACCAGTTGCGGAGCACTGCTCTAGATAGCAGGTTATCCTTTGAAGAATACAGGGGGAGAAATGATCATCTGTTCAAATTGAAGGAGATCAGTGCCTGAAAAGACTCATATTACTGGTCCTTTTTTCAAAGGGTCATTCGGCAATAGAATGCTCTTGATGATGAGGTGAAGAACTTTCTGGAAGAAGGTGCCATTATAATGGGCAGGCTATGTATGGCAGAATAGATGCTATGCTTCAGGTTCCTTGGGGATTTTGAATGAGTGAGTTGTTAAGAATGAGATATTCTCTCCACTGCCAATTTGGCCTATCATGGCTGCTTGCAGTGTATTCAACTGGAACTAGAATATATGCCCTGCCCAAAATAAGCCCTAATACCATAATTATTCTAATAAACGGCGCGCCGTTTATTTTTTTTCAAAGGTCTTCTTTTGTTACGCCGTTTATTAGAGGGCGCCGTTAATTATTTTTTTCAATTTATAAATGGAAACTTTTTAGCCGAACAAGTTGATTTAATTAATTTTGATTTTTGCTGACGCCCCTCTTGAATCTGAATTTATTGGCAAAATGAAATTGAGAAAAATAATGGTTCATTTAAAATTTAAATCCTTACCCTAGATTTAGATAATTGTAGAGGTTTAGCCACAGGAGAATTACCATCATTCTCAGGTGCAGAAATTCCCAAAAATTTAAATGCTAAAGAATACTTTCTCCTCGAAACTTTTCTTTCAACAATATCTGCACTATAGCTTAGTTTACATGAGCAAACAACTTGCGCAAGTAATACCGATGGTAACTTGTGCAAGCATTTACATGAGTGGCGAAAATGTGTGCAAGTAGTGTCTGAAAAACCTATCTGGAGAGCACTTGCCAGCAAATTATTGCACTGATGTTTATACCATATAGGGGATAGTGTGATTGCTTGCTTGCAATGCTCAGAAACACAAAAATATTATAAACAATTTGAACAATTTTAACGCGGTGGTTAAAGCAAATGAATGTTTTGCTCTTCATGCACTTCATATGGCATTTCCTGCACTTCGTATGGCCATTTAAACTTTACACAGTTGCTACACAGGGTTACAGGAGTACCCCATCCATCCTTATTCGAATAATGAAACGCAATTAACTACCCATCTGTGACTTATCTGAAAATACTGTGAATCGCATTGCACCAGGGTCACCCACAGAACAGAGAGGAGGAAGAAAAACCCTGGGGTACACCAGTACCTCTGTTCGGGCATGAGCCTGATTCCTTATTGCATTATAGTTATTGTGCAATAGGTCAGACACCATGCAATATTGAAACTGACAAAGCATTAATTTACCTGCCGAAATTTATATTTTGGTTGTAAAATGTGGTGGGGGAGCAGTGGGGTAGGCCTGCGGGTTCCAGACGCCTGACTGGGGTGTTCCCAGTCATAGCATGTTCAATGGACCCGCGGACCCGACCCTGCCACAGGCTGGATAAGAGTGGGATGATGATGATACCAGTACCCCTGTGTAGCATTCAAGGGTTAATCATTAAAAAAAAAATTCAAGTTAACTTGCACGATCACTCCCAGACAGTTTTGAAATAAACGGCGCCGTTTATTATTTTCTTCAGCTGAAGGTGCGCCATTTGTTATTTTCTTCAGCTGAAGGTGCGCCGGTTATTGGAGGGCACCGTTTATTAGAATAATTACGGTAACAAAAAGAAACGCTTGGCTGATCGTCAACTTTTACTCAAAATATTTAAAGAAATGTTTTAATTCCTTTTTATCTGGTACAAAGCAACTACTAACCCCTTTCCCACCTATGTCAAGGTTGGGTCCCCATTGTGTCCCTCTGAATGGGCATGCTTTGGTAGGCCTAATAATTAGCTCGGATGAGCGAGGCTCTAATATATTTGGACTAATGATATTGGGAACTTCAGACCTAATTTATTGTGTTGATGGCATAATTTTAATTTAATATTTAATACTCTAATTTTAATTAGAGTTGAATACGTTTGTTTACATTTGGATGTACAAAGCTTGCGACGGCAAGGAACTTTCTTAATTAAACACGTAGACACCAAGTTTGTAATGGCGATTAACGAATAACAAAGCAATTATTAAATCGTGGATCGTTCATAAAAGTGTGTCATAAAAGCGTGGAGAGTGATCCTCCAAATGATGCATCAATTATTCCAAAGGGGCTAATGATTAACTTACCACAAGATGAATTATCATGTGGGACTCGCATTAGGGGGCCCAGAGCCACAATCCCACGTGAAGGAGAGGTGTCCCAATAAAGAAAATAGGCTAAAGAGAAATATGTAGTGGTTGCAGCATTAGGTTGGCAGTCGGCTGCGTAATTATACCGTCCAAAAATCGCCTGTGTGTTGTAACGAGACAGAACTGGGAACTCAATCCGACCAAAAGCAGGAAGACGGTTAGTAGTAGTTGTTTTTTTGTTGAACTGTCCCTGTGGTGAGTTATTCAGTGATGAATTGGCAGTGACATGTTCGCATAAATTTCGAAAATGGTGTGGCTGAACTGACGTAATTTATGTGCCTCATCAATGCTATAAATAATTTTGAGGTTCCCATCCTACATTTCTAATAGGTATCATTATTAGCTGAAACATGTATGAGGGAATTAATTAGGCAGCTTTCTCATTTGTTGTATCCCTAACCAAGGAGGCATTCAATCTTGTAATTATAGCCATCCTTCCAGCAATGAAAATTAACCGTTTCATTTAGGATATCTGTTTTCAATTTCACCAAGTGTGTTGTTTGTTTGTTTGCTGGTGTTTTAGGGCCATTCAACTACAAGGTCATTAAATCCCCGTCCACTGTGCGGTTCTGATGCAGAAACTGCACAGACACTACACAGACTCAGATACTAGCGGTACCCAGTTTTCCCAAGCGGCCACCCATGTCAGTACTAGCTGAAGTTGTGCTCCTTAACTTCAGTGATCAGACGAGAACTGGTGTGTCCAACGCAATTCGCCGCTCCCTCCCAAGTGTGAAGTGTAATGAACTTCAATCACCTAGCAATTTGCAAATGTTTAGAACAAGATGTATGTAAAAATCTAAAGTCCCCGCAATTTCCGTGTGTGTGTGTGAGAGTGAGAGAGAGAGAGGAGATAAAGAGAAAGATATATAGAGCCAGAAATTGAGAGACAGAAAAAGAGAGGGAGACAGAAAGAGGAGGGAGAGACAGAAAAA
>JAAFCE010008833.1:8960292-8984170 GCA_013389805.1 Trigoniulus corallinus
GAGACAGAAAAAGAGAGGGAGACAGAAAGAGGAGGGAGAGACAGAAAGGGGAACAAGAGAGTCAGAAAGAGGAGGCAGAGAGAGCGGGGATGCAGGCCAAACCATCATTGTGGAAAATGTGCCAATGTAGATAATGCTGAGAGGCGCTCTCCTCAGAAGGCAATTTTCAAAAGGGGTGGCATATTCAATCGTCGGGGAGACAAATGTAAATAGACATAAACACAATCGACCATATACACAGCCGTACAATCAACCATATACAATGCATATACAGTAGAGTCCCGCTTATCCGACGTTCCGTATTTAACCGACACTCTGAGCACGGTCTCCATTTGAGCCATTGGAATGATGTTGCTGCCAGAAAGATATACCAATGTGGAAAACATGTATGTATGTAGGGGAGACTTGTACCTAGGGCCACTTGTTTGAAAAATTTTTGTAGCTTTAGCCCTAATAACATTTTCGTGGAGTCACCTGTCTCAGTTAATACTCAAGGGGAAAAAGTGAGAGGGTGCAAAGTGGATCATGGTACAATATGCTCATGTACCTTGAAACAGCCACCTTGTACCTTGGACCCATGCTTACAAATATGCTGCTAAAACCATAGCTTTCATTATTAAAATTATGTTTCACATGTATACAACCATCATAAACATACGTTTCCCACTCATTAGAGAGCTTGAGTGATCCGTTATAAAACAACGTATGTTACGCAAAGCAGACGAATTAAATACTGTGCAGGTGCACATGTCCTTATTAGGAATTTTACACATGCACAGGACGTAATTCGTCTGCTTTGCATAACATACATTGTTTTAGAGCCCTTCAACTGCAATGTCATTAGAGCCTTTCAACTGCAATGTCATTAGAGCCCTTCAACTGCAAAGTCATTAGAGCCCTGTCCACCATGTAGTTAGTTCTACAGCAGGGATTGCACAGACACCACACTAATGCAACGATTTGTAGCTATTAGCAGAAGCCACCCAGGGCATTACTAACTGCAGTTGCGTTGCTTAACTTCAGTGATCAGACAAGAACTGATGTGTCCAATCAGTAAGCTGCTCATCTTTGGCCTAGACTTGTGCTGGGGTGAGAGCCTGGTTTACCACCTTTGCCAGAACCAGGTCATGCGTTTACTAAGGCCCTGAAAACGGGCCTCTGTATTACAAAATGTATTTTCTTACAAAAGGCCCTGCAAAATATATTTGAACCCGTCCTAGCTCTGCCAGGAGGTCTTGTTTTACACTGTTTTTTGGTCCCAGGCAGTTTTCATGACTTTCTATGACTCCTAGTGGATTTTACCTAAAGTTGCTTGCAAAACTTTTTGCCAATGGCACAAAAGGATATAACTTTGTCTCTGACCTATGACATCCAATAGCTGTTTGTTATAAAGATTCGTATAATACTGTGGGATAATGAAGGGGCCAGCCAAACTTTTCTTTATATCAAGTGGTTCATTATATCAAGCAGCTAATACATGGGAGATATAAGGCTGCTTCACAATAGCAATGGGATTTACATCAGAAACATTACTAGTAATGTCAATGTGAAATCAAGCTCCACAATATCCCCCAATAATGAATACCACAAAAGGAAATTAATGAATTTGTGTAGATTTTCACTGCCGGTATAGAGGTGTGGCAACCCACCACGTTCATGAATAATATAAACACACGACATATATAAGGAGACTGTGCAGTTGCAAGGCACACAAAAACAAAACACAAATTACGTCAGGGAAGCAAACTTAAAAAAGGTCAACAAACAGCATGCAGCTCTAAGATGCAGCTACCATAAAATCTCAAGTAAAGTCCACATCTCAAATATAGTCTGTACCCATCTATAGTCCACATTAGAGATGGGTATGTTTCAACTATAGTCTGCACTGATGTGTAGTCCACACTTTAAAATTCCTACTGTAGCCAGTGGTGCAACCTGTAGGGGCAATGGGATCAAATGAATATGAACATGAAATGTCAGATTGCTCTGATGATGAAATTGAAATGTAAAAGACTTTATATTGCATTATCATATAAATAAGACCATACTATGTAAAGTCGTGTTGATAAGTTCAATAAAATGTTCAGAAAATGAGCAGTTTTCATTGAGAACCGTTGGTTTCCTTTATAGTCTGCACTCATATATAGTCCGACCTTGCACATAGCCCACACTAAATGACCCTATGTTTTGCGTGTAATACACAAGCACTATGTGAGATTTTATGGTACAGTAGAATCTCGATATATCGAACCTCAGGGGACCGTCATAAATACTTCGATATATCCAATTCCGGAAGTTATATTAGATCAAAATTTACGTTTTCACAAATTTAAATTCCTGTTATTAACACTACCTACAATTTTAATTTTAGGCAAAAATTTTAATCAACAATGCTAAAAAATAATAACATCTGTCACTAAATAAACAAATCAAACAAAATAAAAGGATACAAATGTTCTTAAACTCCAAAAATTTCTTAGTCTTATTGTCTATCAAAGTAATCATTAATTAATGTTTGTTTGGATGAACGTGCAGTATTTATAATCTTAGAGTTCAGCCACATATGAAAAGCTTTCTGCTTTAGTCTCTTGACATTCAAGTCACTGCCTAACAACTGTCAGTGAATTCAATGCATCAGTTGAAGAATATGACAATAGTGTTTCCATTGTGTCATCAACATCATCTTCTGTGTCATCCAGTGGTCTAACTTCAGAATCATTACTGTTGTTGCCTTGTTTCTCCTTTATGGATTCCATGATTTCATCCTCAGTTTTATTATTTGCTACTGTCAGTTGATCATCAATTTTCAAAAAGTCAGACAATTTAACATCATCTGAAATGGCAAGTGCTGTGCATAGACGCCCCCATATGTTGCCTGGTTGTACGTTGTGGTTGGGTGACGTTGGTTGTACTGCATGGAATTCTGTCTCAAGATGATCCCACATGTTACCTGGATGTGATGATGATGGCCTACAGACAGCAGATTCAACTGCTGGTACCTCAGAATTTCCAGTAGCAGCTGCAAATGGTGTAAACCCTGCATGCATGAAGCAATTGGCTATAGTCTCTGCAGTCATCAGATGCCAAGCATTGTGCAGCATTCATATTGCATCAAGCACATTTATACTTTTGCCATCAGCTGGCTTTCCTGCATCAACAAATTGCAGAATACGTTCCACAACTTGTCAACGATAAAAAACTTTCAGGCTCTGAATGACCCCCTGATCCATTGGTTGTAGTCAGGCAGTTGTATTTGGTGGCAGAAAACACAAATTGATTGATTTCAGGTTGGCAACTTTTGTATGTGCTGAACAGTTGTCTACCAGCATCATGATTTTCCATCCATTTCATGGGAACTGTTTATCAAGTTTATGTAGCCAACCTTCAAATATACTTGACAGCATCCATGCTTTATTATTATAATAGTAATCCACTGGCAAAGATTTCACATTTTTAAAGCATCTTGGGTTTTTGAATTTTCCTATCACCAGCAGCTTCATTTTATCTGATCCGTCCATATTGGCACACACAGCAGCAGTAATTCTTTCTTTTGATTTTTTTCCCTCCATGGCATGCATCATCTTTAAAAGCCAATGTCTTGTCAGGGGTCATGTGAAAAAACAAACCAGTTTCATCCATATTATAAACGTCTTTTGCAGCATATTGTTTTAGAATTGTTGGCAATGATGTTTTCTGCCATTCTGCCATCATTTCTTCAGTAATAGAGGAACTCTCACCCATAATGCGCTTGAAGGTAATGCCATTCCTATGCTTGAAATGATCCAGCCAGCCATTGGAACATTTAAATTCTTGATGACCAAATGCATCTGCAAACTTCTATGCCTGAGCAAGAAGGATGGGCCCATTTATGGGAACTAAATTTGTTCTATCTTGTTTAAACCAGTGAAACAGAGCTTCCTCTACATCAGGAAAATTTGATGCTCATTGCTGCTTCCTTCCAGGGTTATTGTGGCAAGATGTTGCTATTATTTGCTCCTTATTTTTAATCCATGTGGACAGTGTATTTGGGGAACCGATCACGGGCACTAGGGGAGAGATACAAATTACTATACACAGGTAGTGAGGAGGGGCAAAATGGGGTGGGTATTGTATTGAGTAGGGAACTGCAGCAGGGGGTCACAGCTGTCCATAGAATCAATAGTAGAATTATGTTAGTTCAAGTAGTATGGCAGGGTATTGGGCTCCACCTCATCAGTGTATATGCTCCCCAAGCAGGCTGTGATAAAGCCACCAAAAGGGATTTTTGGTGGGATTTTGATGAGGTGGTACAGTTGGTAGATAACAGAATTAGATGGGGAAACAGATATGATCGTCTGATTATTGGAGAGAACTTTAATGGCCATGTGGGCAAGGAGGGACAAGGATATGGGGCCGTCCATGGGGGATGGGGGTATGGCCAACTCTCAGCAGAGGGACAAAAAGTCCTGGGTACAGCACAAACACATGGCCTTGCATTGGCCAATACGTGGTTTCAGAAGAGAGAAAAGCATCTCATCACCTTTCAGCCACCCCTGGGGAGGTCTCAAATTGATTTCTTCATGGTCAAGATGAAGCATAGGCTCGAGATTTGTGATTGCTGGGCGCTCCCTAGTGAGGATTTCCAGAAGGAAAGTGGGCATAAGTTACTCATGATGGAGGTACTTGTGAGGGGTGCAGCTAGGAACCACCCATGGAAAGGTGAACCAGTCATGAGGTGGTGGAAGTTACCAACAAATGCACATGAATTCCAGCAGGAGATTATTAGCCAGGTCAACTGGGATTGGGAAGGGTCAACTGATGCCATGTGGGACAGGGTGGCCAAGAAGATTATACGATGTGGAAAGGCAATGTTTGGCACAGCTAGAGTAGGAGGCTCATACCAGGGTAGACAGACTTGGTGGTGGAATGAGGAGGTGGAAGCAGCCATTCATCAGAAGAAGGCAGCATTTCATAGATGGGAGGAGATGGGGGACCAGGGTTCAAAGACGGAGTATATACAGGCAAAGAAGCATGCTTGGAGGACCATTGCCCAGGCCAAACACCAAAAGTATGAGGCTTTATATGAAAGCTTAGGGACTAAGGAAGGTGAGCAGGAAGTTTTTTGACTATTTAAGACCCAAGATAGAAGTAGTAAGGACGTCACCAGGGCCATCACGATCAAAGATAGGAATGGTGGGGTCCTATATCAGCAAGAAGAGGTAATTATGAGGTAGAAGGAATATTACATCAATCTCCTAAACACAGATACCAGTGAAATGGTCAGGAACATCATCCCTGCCTCCTCAGACGCTGTGGACCTGGTGAGTGGGGCAGAAATAGTCAGGGCCCTCCACAAGATGAAAGGTCACAAAGCTGTAGTCCCTGATAAGATTCCCATTGACGTTTGGCATAGCTTGGGGACCACAGGAATTACATGGCTGGGGAAGCTTTTCAATAAAATAGCCAGGGGTGACCGAATGCCATCTGCATGGCGGGAGAGTTGGATTGTCCCACTGTTCAAGGGCAAAGGGGATGCCCAGGACTGTGGAAACTATAGAGGCATTAAGCTAATGAGCCATTCTATGAAGCTGTAGGAGAGGGTCATAGAATGTCGCCCCAGGAATTGTACTAGTGTCTGAGGAAACCAGTTTGGGTTTATGCCTGGTAAGTCAACAATGGAACCCATCTTTATTCTATGACAGATGGTTGAGAAGCATAGAGCAGTAAAGAAGGACCTGCATGCGATCTTTGTAGACCTAGAGAAGGCTATGATAGTGTCCCATGACAGGTAGTATGGGATGTTCTAAGAAAAAAAGGGAGTAGTTGAAGGGCATATCAGAATAATACAGGGTATGTATGATGGTTCCACAACTAGGGTGATGACAGTATGGGGGAATACCAGTGGCTTCCAGGTGAAGGTAGGGCTTTATAAAGGATCAGCTCTCAGCCCATATCTATTTGCTTTAGCAATGGATGACCAGCTGACAGGAGTAGGGGAATGGCCCCCCCCAGTGCTTGGTATTTGCTGATGATGTAGGAAGGTTAGAGGAGTCCCAAGAGGAGGTTCAACAGGGCTTACAGGACATTACAACAGCAATGGCAAAGCGTGACGTGAAGGTGAACATGAGGAAAACAGAGTACTTAGCTTTCAATTGGAGTGACCAGGACCAAGGGGATGTAGTTCGTTGTGGAAATGAGGTGCTACCAGCAGTGAAAGAGTTTAGGTACCTGGGATCGGTGATTCAGAGTAATGGGGAAATCAACTCCAATGTTACCAACAGAATCAATGCAGGATGGCTAAAGTGGAGACAGGCAAGAGGTGTCCTGTGTGACCACAGAGTCCCAATAAAGTTGAAAGGTAAGGTTTACAAAACTGTAGTTAGGCCCGCCATGCTGTATGGATCTGAGTGCTGGGCAGTGAGGAAGAACCATGAGAGGAGAATGCAAGTGACCGAGATGCGAATGCTGCATTACATGAGTGGGGTGTCGCGTGCTGACCGAGTCTGCAACGAGTATGTTAGAGGCAGCTTGGGGGTGGGAGACATTGTGGAGAAGATGAGAGAATATAGGTTGAGGTGGTTTGGGCATGTGATGCGAGGGGGGAGGAGGAGCTCATACGGTATATTATGGGGCAACAGGTGGTGGGTGGCATCAGAAGTAGGGGGAGACCCAAGCGGACGTGGGAGCAGGTGGTAAAGAGGGACATGGTGGCATGTGGGGTGGATGAAACCCTGGTTGGGGATAGACGGGAGTGGAGGGTCAGAACCCGCAGACCCGACCCCGCCATTAGCGGGACAAGGGTGTGATGATGATGAGGATGATGTGGACAGTGTATTCAAAGGTATCCCCAATCGCTGAGCCACATTAATTTTTTTCTCCACTTTCTATGCATAACAGTGCATTAACTTTATCATCAACACCAAATTCTTTCTTTTTGGCATCTCACTATTATGGCAATATTAATTAAAACCACTCTACTGTATTACAGTGCTGTATTTTATGTCCTACACTTATCACCATACAGCATAAGAATAAAGTGCTGTATAATGTGACAAAATGCAACTTTGGCTGACCAGTGACCATGCGTGCCACCATGGATCAACAAATTCTACAGTATACAATGGCATTTTGGAAGGGCAAAGGTCTAGAGGTTTTATAAACACCAAAGTATTGCACCCACTCTGTTGTTCACCCACTCTCTTTTTCAACCTACTAACCTTCTCTATTGTTCCTACTAACCCACTCTATTGTTCCTATTGAAATACTTTTCATATGTGAAATGGGGGTGTTGCTATTGAAATACTTGAGTGGGTGAAATACTTTGGTGTTTGTAAAACTTCGATATAGCCCATAGGTTTCTGATCACAGGGACTGAAAATCAGCATCTATATAATCGAGATTTCGACATAACCGCGATTCGATATATCAGAGCATCTTTCCTATTCATTAACATTATGTCAGGTGGGGACCGGTGCTTAAACTTCGATATAGGCAGAATATTCTGTATATCGTCTCCAGAAGGAAGGGGCGACGGGTGCATCATGTGGTGAAGGTGCACTCCCATTGGTCAAACGGCATATGTTTACAGGAAAGATGAAAGTTGGTCAACTTTCCTGTCCATTTGCCATACTAATTTACGTTTATTGTGGAACTTGTCATTGGCATTTCGCATTTCAACTTTTCCTCCTATTCTAGTTTATGTTCCGTTCCCATTCTCGTTGCTATTGTGAAGTTACCTATAGGCATTTTGGCTGGGCCTGGCTACCCTGCACATTATATTGAGTGATTCGTTATACTGTATTGAGATTCGATATATTGAGAGTACACTGTATATCAATTTATGTAATAACAATTATTTTATGAATTTCGGATTATCCAACTTCTTTTGTTATCCAACATACAAGTACAGGTAAAACTTTGGCCTTAAACAAGGTAATAAGAATACTACGAGGAAGGAAGCGCCGGAGACGAAGAAACAGGAAAACAAGGGAATTTAATCGGCTAGTTAAGTAATCGACATGAGGCAAAAAGGACAGCTCAGGATCAAAAGTGATCCCCAGTATGGGCAGGGCTTTAGAGCTGACCATATCATTTCCAAGCTTCCCAGATCGTGAGAAAATCATCCTAACAGTTTTGGAGGCATTTAGTCTCATATGATTACGAGAATACCAGGTGTCAAGAGCTTGAATGTCTTTTTCGATTTCCGGGAGTGTAGTAGAAAGAGCAGAAAGGGGGCAAGAAAGTCCAAAAAAATTGTCATCTGCATACATCCAGTTAAAGCGGTGGCTTAGAATACCAGCCACCGGGGAAGTTGCAACATTGTAAAGAATTGGACCAAGTACAGAGCCTTGTGGAACACCCCTAGGGACGGGGACTGAAAGTTCAGAGTTCTTTAGCTTTACCATCCTATTTGAAATTAAAGATGCTATGATACTGCATAGAGGATTCTTTGGTAGAGCTTTCTCGAGTAGATAGGCAAGATTATTATGATCTACTGTATCAAATGCTTTAGAAACGTCTGTTTTTACTAGTATAAAGGTTTCAGAAATATCTAGGGAGTGTTGCCAATATATGTCGAAAGCTGGAAAGAGAACTGAGACTCCTGGCCGTGCACTGTACTGAGTGGGTGGTATAAACTTATTAAGTGGAACATGAACATGGGCAAGGATCCACATCTCCAGAATCTTTAGCAATGGGGAAACTATTGTAATTGGGCGGAAGCTGGAAGGAGTAGAGAAAGGTCCAGACTTATGAATAGGAATGACAAAAGAGTTTTTCCAAGCGAGAGGGACACGGGCATTCACGAGAATTTGATTTAGCAGATGAAGCAAAGGTAACAGATTAGATGGGGATAAGGCCTTTAACAGAGCTGGGGGTAATGCATCTGGAACAACTTCTGGGTGAGATTTAAGACGCTGGAGAAGAACTAAGAGATCAACAGATGTAATAAGAGGAGGTGCGATGAAGGCATTGAAGGGATACTTAAAAGATAGAGGATTTGGGTTTGACTCATTAAAAGGATTTGTAATAAAGGAAAGGAATTCTTGAGATAACTGAGAAGGAAAGTAGTTATTTTTATTGATACATAGATTTACAGTTGACCAGATTTGCTTCAGAGGCGTTAAATGTGTAATCTGGCCATATTTTGCTAACCTAACTTGAGCCTTAAACTTCCACTTGGCCTGTTTGTAATTTAACAAGGATGCCTGGGATGGATGTTTTAGATACTCTTGAAACAAGGAGTTGCAGAGAGCTGAGAGGACAGTTAGCTGCTCATTCCACCAGCCTTTGGCTGATTGCCCATTTAGTGATGGTTTACAAGGGCAGCTCTTGGAAGCTGCAGATAGGATAATTTTATAGAAACTGGAAGCTAGGAGGTCAGGGTCCCTCATGGTATAGAACTGTGCCCAGTCCTGTGCAGATAGAAGATTATTAAAGTGTTCAACATTCAACTTCTTTGTTACCAAAGTGGGACAGGAGGCCATAGATGCTGAGGTGTATGAAGATATAGGCAAGTAAGTACGCAACCCGGCTATAATCAGTTTATGATCAAGCCTAAAATCCAAAAGAAGAGACAAGTTGACTAGAAACACTTGGGGAGAGATATAAATTTGATCAATAATTGAAGCTGAGGTTGGTGTAATACGAGTGGGATTCGAGATAATGGGAATAAGAGGAATAGGGAGATGGGAAGGAAAAGGATGCAGGCCATCCGAATTGGAGGATAGTGTTAGAGAATTAAAGTTAAAGTCTCCAACAATGAGAAGTGGGAGATGTGGGACTAGGTGAGGTGTCAAGTGAAAAGAAAGGTCATGAAGTGGAATATAATTAGGGCGATATACTGCCCAGACGTGCCAGGGTGCACCAGAAATAGAGAGAGAAATCCCGACAATCTCTAGGCCATTACAAGAGATTTGTTGCAGGAGACACGGATTTGTGGAAGAGCGGGCATAGAGGGCCACTCCACCCCCTCTTGTTACTCTATCAGCCCTGAAGAGGGAGAACTGAGGAATGCTAACAAGAGCATCCTGTAAGGAAGGAGGAAACCAGGTTTCAGAGACCGCAATCACTTGGGGGTGAAAACGCTGTACATATTCAGCTAATAAGTCCATTTTGTAGAATAATGACCTGGCATTTAGATACAAAATATAGAACAAAGAGTTCTTAGTTGAGATATTCCGTGAACAAGGCAGCCTGATCCGCTGGAGGCTAGGGAGGCTGATTTGAGGCACTTCCATGGTAGGCTTCTTCTGGCAGGGGGGGATTTTTTCCCCTGAAAGTACGAACAAATATACCTCTTGGCCACAAGAGAGGATCCAGTAGGTTGCGTTCACTATCCCTAAAGATCCTTAGGAAAACCGACCTTGAGGTGGTACCCTCTTTGGTGACCCAACGACCACACTCAGCCACATGTAAACCTCTACGTTGAGCATAATCCACAACTGCAGCAATAGAGGTTTCTGATGAGAGATTGCACAAAATAAGCCTCTCTGTATTACCCCTAAACGAATTCCTTGGGAGTAAGGTGTTACACTCCGCCGATCCAAGAATGCCTCTGGGACGCCCAGCACTAGGGGGGATCTCTTCAGAATTCACATTTTCTGGAGGGCCCAAATTGTTGGCGGCCACTGCAGCATATGATCTGGAAACACTTTGGGTAACGTTCGGTCGCCTATGTTGACGAATTGAGGTTGAGCTGAAGTTAACGTTGTGATCTGGTTCGGCCGAGTTTTGTGGCCCCTGTGAAAATTGGCCTCCTGGCAAAGTAACAGGAGCCTCTGACTGCACATTTGACCGGCCATCAGCAAGGAAAGATCGATGTGTGGCATCATCCAGGACAGGAGAGATGGGTTCGCTATGTTTCATACACGGGTCTCCTGCACGTTCTAGAGCCCCCCAAAAACGGTGAAAATTACCTTCGATTACACTTGATAAAGAAGCAAAATTTTCTCGAACACATTCCTTAAATTCCATGAATTCTGATTGCGTCACTGCATGCAAATTTTTCGAGGTTGAAGGACACAAAGTAGAGAGTTTCTCTTCATATTTAATCGTGAACCATCTTACAGCTATTATCAATAGAACACTTATCATCCAGTCTAACTGTTTTTCGAGGAAGCAATTCACTAACCGTCTTTTGAAGTTGAGAGATCGTCATTTCTATACTCGCAAGATCAGTAAGTACACGGTGACAGAGGGTAGCCTCTGCACCTTCCACTGACATGACCGCCTCCTGCGACATCTCGCGGGGCAAACGCGAGATGTTATAATGATGATGAAGTCTTGGTAGTAATAATCATCATAAATTCTTTCAACTAATTATAAATATTTATGCAAATACAAATTAATAGCATGCATAATTAAATTCACGTTGCATTATTAAGTAATTTCAATATTTGTTATGCACAATGTCGTAATATTTTTTTAATTATTTCCTCCACTACTAAGTATAGGGTGGGCTAAATGTCGTAAAGAAATAATTTAGAAAATAATAATTAAAATTCTCCATGATTACGGCCATTACATTGGCAATTGTATTTCGTTTCTTTTCTCAGGATTTACTAAGCAGTTTGAAGAAAGAACTTGCCGGTCATTTCGAAGATGCCGTTGTTGCGTTAATGACTGCGAGACCTGTGTTCTTGGCAAGATCTCTCCATTCAGCCATGAAGGGTGCTGGAACTCGAGATAGAGTTCTCATTGAAGTTATCTGTTCTGCATCTAATTCTGAAATTCATGCTATCGACGAAGCATATCAACATGGCAAGTTATTAGAAGTCTTTAATTACTATTTACCACTTTCCTTGTGCGTCACCAGAGCGGGGAGAAATGCAGCTGCAGCAGTTGCTCCCCTCAGTGACTCAATGAGGTGCATCTGATGAGGCATTTTTGCATTGCGATCCCCATTTCTATAGTGTCAGTCCAATGTGTAGTTGGCTTAACCATTGAAGTTAGGACATTGTCTAAGGGACAGGAGAGGAACTATTGTAATTGCTAGTTAGATTTATACTAAGGGATTCTGAATATTTAAAAGTATTTGGGGCACACTTTTTTTAAGTACTCCCCCTCTGATCCGCCACTATATGTTACACACTAACTATAGAAGTCTTTAGCTTATTAGCCATTCCATGAAGCTCTGAGAAGAATAATAGAACGTCGACTTCAATATAGAACTTGCCTCTAGAGAAATCAGTTCGGGTTCATGCCTTGTAGGCCCACAATGCAACCAATCTTCACTCTCAGGCGGAAGACAAGATAGGGCAGCAAAGATAGATATTTATGCAACCTGAGCCACTGTATTGCATTGGACACCAGTTCTCTATTCTGGCCACTAAAGTTAAGTGCCACAGCCCCAGCTAGCACTAGCATGGATGATCGCTTGAGAACATGGGGTACTGCCAATAGAGGGTCGTAACAGCATAGTGACAGTGCAGACTCCACATTGAAACAAAACAGTGGACGGGATTCTAATGACTGTTGTAGTTGAAGGGCCCTAAGACCAATGAAGCGAAAATCTATGAAACCTTCATCGATTTGGAGAAGGCTATGATAGTGTGTCCCAACCAGTACTATGGGACATTAAAAGGAGAATCAGGAAATACTGGAGGTTTCCGAGTGAAGGTAGGGATGCACCAAGCTTCAAATTAAGTCCAACCCTTTTCATTCTGGTTATGGTATTCCAGGACGATGTCGGAAATGTTAGTTACTCCAGGCAACAGCTACCGTGTTTCCCCAAAAATAAGACCTACCAAGATTTTTCAGGATGTATTTAACATAAGCCCTTCCCGAAAATAAGCCCTACGAGAGCCCTAAGGCAAAGAGCACATCCGTTTTTGTTTCCTGCATCTGATAGGGTGATTTCATTAAAGGGAGTCATGAGTATAGAGCGTAGTAAGTCTTGGGGTAATCCTACAGTTTAGGGGACCAAATTATGACCACTAGGGGCATACAATACCATCTGTAAACTGCATTTATCTCATCCTGAAATAACAGAATGGTATGTTCGGGTTATATGAGATCATTCAGTGAGACAACTTGTATATTGGTCCCGGGAAGAAGGGTGGGGGACAAAAATGGTTGAGAGACAAATAGTATCGTAACTGAAGTGAAATTGTCTGCTAAATGCAGTCAAACAGTCCCCATACTCCATACGTGGTGGTAATTTGCACCAACTAGCAGATAAATAATTTGGTCCCCTAAACTGTAGGATTACCAGTCGTGGTAATAGAAATATAGTAGGACACGATTTCAATTGTTTGTCATCTACATTTTTTTGCCGTTATATCTCAATTTCTATTTTGTAAGTATTCAATACTTGACTTTAAAAGATAATATTATAGAAAAGAATAAGACATTCCCCGAAAATAAGCCCTAGTGCTTATTTCAGCACCAGAATAGAAATAAGACAGTGGCTTATTATCGGGGAAACATGGTAGAAAAGGGTTTAAACGATATTAGTGTACTGATCGAAAAGGAAACCCTGAAGGTAAACATGACGGAGGCAGAACAGGGAAATAATGCTGACGTACTCTTTGGAGATGAGGTAGTGGAACAGGTTCATGAGCTCAAGTACCTAGGATCAGTTTTACAGAGCAATGGACAAATAGATTCGGATATGACCCTTACGATCAATGCAGGGTGGATATAGTGGAGACAGGCAAGTGGAGTCCTGTGTGATTGGAGGGTCCCAATAAAGTTAAAGGGGAAATCTAAATGGAAGTAGTTAAGCCAGCTATCTTCCATGGACCAGAGTGTTTTGCAGTGTGAAAAAGCCATGACAGTAGAATGCAGCAGTCGACATGTGAATGCTTCAGTACATGGCTCTGGTGTCGGGAGCACACAGATTTAGGAATGAGTATGTTAGGGATACCTTGGCGTGGAGCACGTCATGGAAAAGATAAGAGAGTAGATTGTGGTTGTATGGGCATGTGATGAGAACCATTATTGTGGTATCTGTGCAGTCTCTGCATTTAAACTACTCAGTGGACGAGGCTCTAATAACCTTTTAGTTAAAGGGCCCTAAAACACCAACGAAAGAAAAAAAGGGAAAGGGCTAGTAGTTGCTTTTTGCGTTTACTACATGTCTTGAATATGATCATACCGGTACACTGAAGTGCTAAGATAATTAAAAGGACATGTGAAGAACATTCTTTGTTTTGTTGGTGTTTTAGGGCCCTTCAATTACAAAGTCATTACAGCCCCATCCACAACATAGTTCTAATGCAGAGACTAATGTGCTAGAACTATGCTAATGTGACGATTTTGGGGTATTAGCAGTACCCAGTTTTCCTAAGTGGCCACCCATGTTAGTACTAGCTGGGGGTTGCGTTGCTCAACTAAACGTTACAAGAAAGTAGTTTTTCTGACTGATGCATCTGTCAGTCACGTGTTCTGCGTACGTCTTTGCGTGCATGCAAGAAAACTCCCTATTAGACATGAACTGGTGTGTCCAGCGCAATAAGTCGCTCCCATGAAGAGCATGTTTTATTTAAAGTGTTCGTCTGACCCTTGCCCCAGTTTAAAACATTTTTGTAATTTAGCGATTTTCTTGGGTCTTCACGTCTATTTTCCTCTTTACCAAGTTAGGATTAACCCACCACATTGGCCCACTTTACTGTTTATTTGATGACCAACGGGCCATCATCACCTCCTGCCTGGGTGTCATAGTGGGTAGCACACTCGGTAACTGCGTCAATGGTTCTAGGTTCGACACTGGACCGAGGTGGGTTGGCTTCTGTTGGGCCAGAGAGAGGCTCAGAGTGTGCCTTCCTTCCGATGAGAATTAAAAACGAGGTAACAGATCCCTCTCTATTATTCCAGCGGCAGCTCGTCCATTTTTACAGAACTCTCTAGTTGTATGGAAATAATACAGTGCTGCCAAATGGAATGGACAAGAGTTATTGCGACAGTAAATAAAAAAAATCAAACGTCATAACATTTCCATTCATGTCTCTTCCATTCACATGATGTTTTCATCGCTACTTGGCTGCAATAGTTCCTGCCCAGCCCACTATGCTAAAGCTGGCAGCACCGTCTATGCCCATACAAACCAAGAAATGAAATTGTCATTATTTTTGTCATTGTTTATGCATTGTTTTTATTGGCTCTTGGGCTGCAATAGTACCAGCCCAATCCGTCTTTCTGCCGTGGGGGCAGCACCGTCTATTTGCATAGAAGTGAAGTTGAACTTAAGGATGGATTGGAATTTAATTTTAAATGAATATACACTGTATAGTTGTTTTAATATAATTTTATCTTTTCTAAGCCATTCTAATTCACTTTCCTATGGTCATCATCAACCAAATTTGCAAATTCAAAGCTCTACAAGTACCACATCCCACCAAATTCCCCCCAGAAAATTTTAACTTTATTCATGCAGCCCCACCATTGTTAATTCTCACGAGCCACCACTGCAAAATTCCCAGGTGTAGGAGGTCGCTCCCTGGCGTCGGTGGAATATCCCAACGAACAGTATATCAATGATAAATAAGCATAGCAGTTGCAGTTTTGGTCTGCAGCTCGCCTGCTGTCACTGAATGCATTTGCCCCCATATCTCGCCAAACCCTGTTGAAGGCGAGAAACCGTTTATGACGTTAATGATGTTGCTTTTAGGCTTGCTATTTCGGAATTCTTCTGAATTGTTTAGAAATGTTGTTTATTTACTTCTAGAATTTGGCCATTCGCTGGAGCATTCAGTCAAGAATGATACAAATGGAGACTACCAACATCTTCTCGTTGCTCTCTGCCAGGTATGAATTTACTAACCCCTTTAAACAAAGTATTCGTTTCGTCTCTCTGCATTTCTTAAAAGTTTTCATGCAGTGATACGTGATATAGGGAGTACATGGTTAATAGATCGCGCCCCTCGCACTTTCGGTCTAAAAATTTTATGTACGGATTCTATCGGATGGAGACAGGCTGGGTGGAGTGTACGATACTATTCCACAGGGCAGAACCGTTTCTACGTATTCATTTAGCAAAACGCAATACATAACTTTTCCCATCTATGGCAGGGTCAGGTATCCATCTTTGTACTTCTGGACAGACACATGAGCGATATTCTCAGATAAGTGTCTGGATTACCCTAATTTACTGTTACTCCTGCAGCTTTATAATTTGTGTATGGGCAAGGACTTTTTTCCTCCCTGCTGGAAATCAGCCTTTGTTGTTCCGATTCCCAAAGGTGGGTCAATTTCTGGTCCTGGCAATTTTTGCCCCATAGTAATACTCTCTCCACTGGCCAAGGTGTTTGAGTTGTGGATTTACAATCTGGTGAGGGACCCTCTTCTTGCCCATGTCCCACGGTCTCAGTAAAGTTCTCGGCTAAAGTCCTTTCTTGATTTTGTCTCTCTTCACTGCCTTTCTTTATTCCCTTGCTGTTCGGGAATGCTTGCGATTTTGAGAAGACTGGCGCCGTAAAAGCTTTTGACTCAGTCAATCACCAATACTTAGTTTCGTCTTTTGCCAGATCTTTATAATCTTATCGTTTCATATTTGGAAAGCTGCACAGTATGGTTGCAAAATTCACTGCACTCAAGGACCTTGGTTCGTGGGGTTACTGAAGGCTCAGTTCTGGGTCACCTAGCTCCCTTCCCTCAATTCTTGTGGGGTGGCGAGTGTGGCTTTTCATGGATGACAATAATTTTGGTTTATCCTGCCCTCATTCCGAGATTGATGGCGTTGTCTGGCTGTCTACATGGTATGCCAGACGTGGCATGCACCTACATTCTGAGAAAACCTGTGTTCTTACTTTTTGGTCTTTTTGTTTTCAGCCAGGTGGGTGGTATAGCAATCCTCTACGTGTACTGGGGGTCTGGTTTGACTAGGGGTACTCGTTCATCCTCCATTGGGATTGCATAGTGACCAAAATTAATTCCCTGGCCTACCTCTTTCGCTGTCTGAGGTCTGTGGTACCTCACAGCAGGCTGGTTTTAATTTTTCGCTCCAACGTGCAGCCTCTTGTAGCCTACTTGGCTCAGAACTTGGAACCTCTCTCTTTTGTCCAAAAGAAGCCAACCCACCTCAATCCATTATCGCACCTGAAACCACTGACGCAGTAATCGAGCACGCTACCTCCTGTGCCATTACACCCAGACGGGTCTACGTATACGTGTAGGTAGACGAAATTCCCAGGTGTAGAAGCTCGCCCCTTCGCATACGGTGATCGAATTGGAATAATAAGACGACATTAACCGTAGATTGCGACGCTTCCAAAAACTTGCACTATAAAAAATCATTGTTTCTTGGAGTAACAAAGTTTGAAGTTTAATTATAATTGGACCTGAATGAGGCCAAGCCTACTACGTCCAGAATGAACCTGGAACCACTATCATAAAAGTCCAGCACGCTACTTCTCCCCAGAAAGAGCGGTTGCATTGCGCTAGACACACCAGTTCTCGTCTGATCACTGAAGTTGAGCAACACAACCGCAGATAGCACTAGCATGGAGGACCGCTTGGGAACACAAGGTACTGCTAATGCCCAAATCGTCGTAACAGTGTAGTGCCTGTGCAAACTCTGCATTATAACTACGCAGAAGACGAGCTCTAATGACCATTATAATTGAAGGGCCCTAAAACGCCAACACAGCAAGAAACCTGCCCGGAAAAGGGTTTGGAATGATGATTTTCTTTTCATTTCATTGCATTAGGGTCATCGAGAAGAAGGATCTGAAAAAGATGAAGAAAAGGCTGTTAAAGATGCTGAGGTGAAGCTTTTCAAAATACGATAATTAAATTTATTAAAGTGAAAGAAATATTGGAAACTCTACTGTCCATTTTTGTTTGAAATAGGCCCTTTATAAAGCTGGAGAGAAGAAAGCTGGAACGAACGAATCGCCGTTTATTGCTGTTTTGGTTAAGGAAAACTACGCTCAACTTCGTTGCATGTTCGAGGCATATGAGAAAATCGCACATCATTCTTTTGAAGACGGTTTGAAAAAGGAAATGTCTGGAACTTTCTTACATGCGTTACTAGCAGTTGGTAAGCTTTTGTCATAAGCCTATGAAAGGGTTACATAAATTTTGCATTATTGCTCCTGTGTCTTAAAGTTGCCCATAATTGCCTTTTAACATTTTTAATGATTCATTTTCAAAAAAATTGTAAATAGTAGAGATGATCATTTTCCAGTGTCAGAAAACGACTATCAAGGGGAAATGGAGGAGGTTGCCATTGCAAGAAAGGGAATTCAAAAACTTTTGAATAAATTAGTGGTCCATAAAGCTGGGGGCCCTGATAACATTTCTTCATTTATTCTACAAAGATTCTCGGGGATTGTCAACTACTATTTGTTGGAAATTTTTTAAAAAATCATTAGACAGTACCATCGTTCCATCTAGCTGGAGGCTGGCAAACGTTGTGTCAATCTTCAAATCAGGTTACAGGTTTAAATGTTATATGCGATGCTAACCATGTTCCTCTTCCTCCTTCATAGAATGTTCACATAACTATATTTTGGAAAAATTGACCGTTTTGCATTGGCATTTCCACTGCACAGTGATCTATTATATAGAGTAGTTATACTCTCAAGCCGTCATGAGTCCTTTGAGAAGTGCCACACCAGTTCTTGGCTGATCACTGAAGTTAAGCAACGTAATGGTCCCGTACTGCTAATACCCAAAATTTACACACTCTGCATTAGAACTACGCAATGGACGGGGCTCTAATGACTGTTGTAGTTGAAGAACCTTAAAGTATTAGTGAAACAATAAATTGCGAAGTACCGGCATTACCCAGGTTGAATATCCTTTCACGAGGTAGCCCTTATAGATGAGAGGAAGGGATGATGAGGTAAGCGGACCCGGAACATTCGCCCCTGGGAGGGCAATGGAATGGATATATGGCAATTTCGGCAAGAATTCTACATATTCTGGAGGACATCAACAATAGAAATTTAATGGACTTTCTGAAAGGCATAGCACACAATTTTGAATTTTAGTTTATGTTTGTGTCTTTCTATTTTATTAAAATTATTATATTAAACAGAGAAATAAATAATAAATGTCTAGGAGTGGCGGACATCGCCAAAAATGAGGGAGAATAGGCTGAGGTGGTATGGACATGTGATGAGAAGATGGGAAGAGGATTTTGTTAGGTCAATTCCAGGAATGCAAGTGATCGGTAGCACCAGGGCAGGGGGAGACCAAAGCAGACGAAGGAACAGGTTGTCCGTAAAGACATGGCAGTGTCTGGGGTGGACGGGGACCTGGTGGGATGCAGACGTGAGTGGAGGGCTAGAACCCGTCCTGCCACATTTTTGTTGTTTGTTGGTGTTTAAGGTCCCGTCAACTACAAGGTCATTAGAGACCCGTCCACTGCATAGTTCTAATGCATTGACTGCACAGACACTACACTAATGTGACGATTATTGGGTATTAGCAGTACCCAGCTTTCCCGAGCGAGCACCCATGTCAGTACTAACTGAGCTTGCGTTGCTTAACTTCAGTGATCAGAATCCTGCAACAGACGGGATAAGGGTGTGATGATAATGGCTCAGAAAAAGGTCCGAATGAACAATGCTGTTTTTCAAAATAAAAGTAGCGGCCAATTGCCCTCGCAGGGGCGAACCGCCCGAAGGGACGAAATGTGTGGGGGCGAAAGCTCTGGGAGCGAAAAGTACTCAGGGGCAAAATGTCGGAGGCGAAACGTCGGGGGCGCAACTTCCGTAAACCGAAGTAAACTCCCCCAGACATCATTCCGCAATTGTTTTAGGCGCTAATTAACCATACAATTCCACCAGGCCAGGTGACATCTCTCAACGCCCCTAAAAACCGAATTTAGACCTTTAGAAGCCATCTATTGAAATGGCACATCGCTTCCGAACGTAATTCGATCGTTTATACATTATTATCTTGCAAGAGTTGCTTTACATCTCTCATATGTACTAATACGCCATAATAATTTTCCTTACAGTGCATTGCGCCAAAAACACACCAAAATTTTTTGCGGAACGAATACATAACGCTGTTCATGTAAGTGAAATGTACGCTTTAATATAGCTTTAGAAATTCTCTGTTACGGCGATGGCTCGATGGTTTGCGGCGTTTACGACTGCATTAAGTGAGGTCGCCTTTGGCTTTGGAAAATGATTTCTCCTGGATGAGAAGTCCAAAATCAGGACAGTTCTTTTTTTTAAAAAAAATTGCACTTCTTGAGATAAGTTCATTAATTCAACAAAGCAATGTTGGATCCAGGGCGGATCAGGGGAAAAGCACTTCAGAATCCCATAGTATAATTCTAGCTAGCAATTACAACAGGTCCTCTACTGCCCCATAAACAATGTCCTGTCTTCAGTGGTTTAGCCAACTGCGGTTTGGACTGCAACTGTTGGACAGGTTCGTTGGTGTTTTAGGGCCCGTCAACTACACGGTCATTAGAGCCCCGTCCACAGCGTAGTTCTAATGCAGAGACTGCATAGATACTGAAATAATGCGCCGATTTTTGGGTATTAGCGGTACCCAGTTTTCCCATGTCAGTATTACCTGGGAGATCCTTCAGGGATCGGACGACAACTGATTTCTTCAACGAATAAGCCGCTCCCCCACCAACAAGACTTCAACATAAATATTTAGTGGTGCACGTACAACTTCTCGACGATTCGAATTAAGCAACCCAAAAAGCAACTACTAAGCTTATTCCCGCCTATAAGAGGGCCAGGTGTCCATATGGTCCCTCTGAATGGACCCAAGGGTGATCTATTGGACGGTGTTTTTCTTCAGGCGGCTGCCAACGAAAGTTGCAACCGTCGGTCTACTGTTAGTTGGGGAATTCCATCTACGCCAGGGGGGACTACCTCCTACACCTGGAAATTTTACCTCATCTACCCGTTGCACAGTTGAGAGGGTTGTTTTACGTGCAAATGGCATGGTACATCACACGGAACCTCGGTTTGACTTCTCATCGGAAGGAAGGCGCACTCGGGGTATCTCTCACACCCAAAAGAAGTCAGCCCACCTCGGTCCTGTATGAAGCCTAGAACCACTGACGCAGTTACTGAATACGCTACCCACGGCACCACCGAGGTGGGGTGCTTGAATTCCTAAATTTCATTTTGAGTTCCGTGTTTTTCAGGATGCAGGAACCCGTGATCACACCCTAATACGTCTTATTGTATCCCGTTCTGAAATTGACTTGAAACTAATTAAAGAGAAGTATGAAGAAGAGTACAAAAAATCTCTATCGAAGACGGTGTCGGTAAGTATGAACGAAAGGTGTCACATTTCAAGTGTCCGTACCTCAAAGTGTCCAACCATGTTTTCTATGCGTTATCATAATCATCATACCCTTATCCCGCTTGTGGCAGGGTCGGGTCTGTGGGTTCTAGCCCTCCACTCCCGCCTATCTCCCACTAAGTCCCCGTCCACCCCACACTTTACCATGTCCTTATGGACACCTTGCTCCCACGTCTGCTTTGGTCTCCCTCTTCCCCCGGTGGTACCAGCCACATGCATTCCTGTAATGGACCAAACGAGTTCCTCCTCCCCTCTTCTCATTAGGTCTCCTTCAACCTACTCTCCCTCATGTTTTCCTAGATGTCCCCCACCCACAGGCTACTTTTTATATACTCATTCCTAACTTATGGGCTCTCGACACCCCACTCATATGTATACCTCAGCATTTGCATCTTTGCTACTTTTATTCTATTCACGTTCTGTTTTCTATGCCAGCGGTTCTCAACCAGTTTAGATTCGCGGAGCCCTTACCTGTCATCTATTCGTTTGTGGAAAATCCCTATTTGATTCAAGCAATATTGAAAAACTAAATTTAGGCAGAAATAACCCTATGCAAATATATAACAGGCCTATGGAATGTTTTGGGAACAAATTCTTGTTCCGGAAATCCTTACAGTTTTGAACCACTTGTCCATCGCTGGACAACGACCAACACACTGCTACCACAGAAGAGAAACCTCAAGCCGAAAACGTTGGAAGGGTCCAGTGCAGTGAAAGAACCCAACTACCTAAATGTAAGACGCACAATGTTCTAAATGAAACAATTGTATTTTCTCAGGCAAACCGTACCTAGAGCTATAAATGTAGACGGGTGGCGTTTGTGGTGCCCCGGGGATCCGTAGCTCTTCCTGAACACCAGTTGAGAACCGCTGTTCTATGCATTATCTGACATAAAATTATGTTGTGATAACGGTACAAAACACAAACAAACAAGGTACAAAGTTCAGTTGCCCAGGGCACCTTATTGTTCTATAAATCCCTAACCTGCAATTAAGTACATGGCAAAAGGCTCGGACACTTTGAGGTTTAGCACTAGACATGGTCGTTTATAATATGAGAGGTGCTTATGCGTTCACCCTGGTTTTGAATCATTTCAGAACGAGACGTCTGGCGACTACAAGAAGGTGTTGTTGGCTGTCATTAAAGACGATTGATTTCTGATAGATGAATTCATTTTTCTCATTAAATAACGCACCAACAACCCACTATTTGTAGTGCAATTTTCTCTTGTTAGTTTTAAGAAATTGTAGCTGTTTTTGTTGATTTTATAATGCATATGGGTATATGAAATACCCCAATTCAACATGATGAAAGACATTTCATAGAATTCGTGTCCGCTAAATTCGTCACTTCATTTCCTTCCGTCAAAATGCATGAAATAAACTTCGGGATGACTACACACATCCTGAATAAAATTGAAATATTTAGTGAACGTTAATTTTGATTACTTTTCTGTAAACCGAATATGACCTGTGGAATATTTTTCTTCTCGCTTATTCTTACCCTTTGGCAAGTGGACATCACTCTCGGAAATAGTAAGTATTGAAGTATGCTGATTGTAGGCTTTATTGTCTTTTCTGTATTAGAAGTAGCTTGGGGGTGGAAGACATCGCGGAAAAATCGGGGTTGACGGAGACCTGGTGGGAGATAGGCAGGAGTGGATGGCTGGAACCCTTCCTCCGATTACAGCCCGATGGGTCGCTACAAGAGCGTCCTTAATGCTTTTAACCTCTGATCGTCGGCTTTCAATGATTTGCAGATTGATCTGGCCCTAATGAATATGGGAGACCACCTAACAAGAGTTAAAATTTTGCGTTATGCATAGTGGTGGTACGCACAGTGGTGGCATGTTGCAGTGAAGGTCCCCAAATCCATTTTTTCATACAAATATGCAACACGTGCATGCGCGAGAAATTCCCACACCTGTTTCACATATGACGGGAACGAAGCTCTGTTAACGTCAATATGGTAAGAAAGAAACGTTAACTTTTTGCAATGCATTCAGAAATCGACTTTTATCTGCTTGCATCGTTTTACCATAAGCGGTTGACGGGAACACAAAACTCTGTTATTAGGCGCTACTAGCATCGACACAGTTTAACTTTGAGGACGTTTTGCACTAGTGCTGGATAAGTAACGCCAACACAATTCCTTGAGAAGCACTTGTAGCTTGGAATCACGTCACACAGACTTCACAAGAAGGAGACAGCTCAGCTGTCAGCCAATCCACTCACAACGTACCATTGGAGTTGACTGATGGTTAACTCCAATTTTTCGTCGCAAAGTCCCTCTGCAACACTTTAAGTAGCGTCGTGACGTCACTGCTCTTTGTGCAGTGTCGTCTGAGTCTACGCTACTAGTGCTAGCACATGGGTATATGGAAATAGACATCAGGGCCCGCTCTAGCAGTTATGCCGCCCTGGGCAAAACGACAAATTTGCGCCCCTTAAGAATGTATAAAGGTACTTACCATATTTATTATATTTTTTCAAAGGCTATTTTCATGCGCCGTTTATTGGAGGGCGCTGTTTATTAAAGGACGCTGTTTATATTTCAGTACCTTTAATAAGGCACCCCATAGACAACCCAGCCAACATTCCTGTTGGTTCCAGACGTCTGGCGGGGGTGCCCCCAGTGTAAGAATGTTAAGTGCACCTTCAGCACCTATGAA
>JAAFCE010008833.1:8990957-9039267 GCA_013389805.1 Trigoniulus corallinus
GGGTGGCACCAGGAGTAGGGGGAGACCCAAGCAGATGTGGGAGCAGGCTGTACAAGGGGACATGATTGCACACAGGGAGGATGAAAGCCTGGTTGGGGATAGACGGGAGTGGAGGATTAGAACTTGCAGACCTGACCCTGCCATAGGTGGGATAAGGGTGTGATGATGATGATGAACAAGTTTACATTTGATTTTACATTTCTCCCGGGCATCACGATCACATGAACTCATTTCGTAAATCTTGTTTTGTTTCGCACAAACACTCAGATATAAGTATCAACAGTTTTTTTTTACACTTTTTCAGATTACTCAATACTTCAAATACAATACTATTTACAACTTTCTAGCTCACTCAATTCTTTAAATAATATAAGAACGTAATATTCAATAAAATTGAAAGATATGTATGGTACAGTAACGATTTTGTAACTCATACTGCAAGCAAAATAATTCAAGGTGACAAGAGTTGATGAACGAAATGAAACACAGGGATTCCCCGAGCGATGGAGAAGCAGAACATTATGTTCCGACTACCCAGCTGACCCAAGTGCTATCAACACCACCTTAATAACAAGGCCTTAACGCTGTCGCATGACGTCATGCATAGGAGGCAATGAAGGTAATATAGGCTTAAGGGGCAATATGACGTCTTGTTGAAGTGGGAATGGAAGCATCAAAAATTAACAAATCTGCTGCAAACATACTTTTAGCTTACATTATATCTTCCAAATTATATTAAGCTAGAATTTTTTGAAGAAAAAAAAACATAAACAACAATTAATAAGACAAAACATACTTCATACATGTTACTTTACAATTAGCTAGGATTCACTGTTTGCAGTTTCCTATTCCTAGATGTGTGTTTCATGTAATCATTTTTTAATTTACAATAGTTGTTCAATAAAATATTTGTTGATGATTTCACAATACATTTTAAAATTATATCCTTTGAATGCATATCACAAAGGACATTTTGCAAAAAAGATCTCATTTTTTTAACATGCCATATAGTTAAATGAAACACCCAATTTTGTTGATTTCTATGTTTTAAAAATTGCTTCTCATACTTTTCACAGAGAGAGTTTACAACTATGTAATTGTATAATACTACATTAACAACATCAGGGTGAGGAAATAACAAACCACCCCTATCCATATTTATTATTAAGTGATGATTTGGTTCCATGACCAGGGATTTGTCTAATGCTAAATGCTGTGAACATGTTTCACATTTTAACTTTTTTAAAGTTGAGTAAACACAATATCCAGATAAGTATGTTAGAATAGGAAGCAGTGGTTCAGTGTCTATGAAGCTATCAGTTGAAAGAGATATATCAAATTCCTTTTTTATCATTTCAATACTTTGGTGCTCTTCATCTACTGCAACTAAATCACTATCATCATCATCATCATCATCATCAAACCCTCCTCCCGCCAGTGGCAGGGTCGGGTCTGTGGGTTCTTAACCTCCACTCCCGCCTATCCCCCACCAGGTCCCTCGCCACCCCGCATGTCACCATGTCCCTCTGCACCACCTGCTTCCACTTCCGTTTTGGTCTTCCCCTACCTCTGGAGCCCCCAATCACATGCATACCCATAATGGACCTAATGAGCTCCTCCTCCCCTCTCCTCATCGCATGCCCATACCA
This sequence comes from Trigoniulus corallinus, assembly GCA_013389805.1. Taxonomy (NCBI): domain Eukaryota; kingdom Metazoa; phylum Arthropoda; class Diplopoda; order Spirobolida; family Trigoniulidae; genus Trigoniulus; species Trigoniulus corallinus. Next base: position 8,992,607 of record JAAFCE010008833.1, read on the forward strand.
CCTCAACTGCCTCTCCCTCATCTTTTCCACAATGTCCCCCACCCCTAAGCTACCTCTAACGTAATCATTACGTACTCTGTCAGCTCGGGACACCCCTGTCATGTAATGCAGCATTCGCATCTCAGCCACCTGCATTCTCCTTTCATGGTTCTTCCTAACTGCCCAACACTCTGAGCTATATAGCAAAGCAGGCCTAATGACTGTTTTGTAAACTTTACCTTTTAACTTTATGGGGACCCAGTGGTCGCACAGGACACCACTTGCCTGCCTCCACTTCAGCCATCCGTCATTAATCCTATGGGTCACGTCTGAATCTATCTCCCCATTGCTCTGGAAAACTGATCCTAAATAACGAAACTCTTGCACCACTGGTATACCCTCACTGCCACAGCAGATCTCACCTCCTTGTCCCTGGCCACTAAAATTGAAAGCTAGGTACTCTGTCTTCTTCATGTTTACTTTAAGACCCCCTCTCTCCATTGCTGTCTTAATGTCCTGTAGGCCCTTTTGTGCATTCTCCTTGGACCCCTCAAGCTTCCCCACTTCATCAGTGAATACCAGGCACTGAGGGGCCCATTCTCCTACTCCTGTCAGCAGCTCATCCATTACTAGAGTGAATAGATATGGGCTAAGTGCTGACCCTTGATGCACACCAACCTGGACGTTGAAGCAAGCAGTGTTTCCCCATGCTGTCCTCACCCTAGCAATGGAGCCCTCATACATATCCTGCACTATCCTAATATGGCCTTCATCAACTCCTTTCTTCTTTAAAACACTCCATAGCCTGTCTAGGGACACTATCATATGCCTTCTCCAAGTCAATGAATACTGCATGGATGTCCTTCCTTGCTGCTCTATGCTTCTCTATCATCTGTTGTAGAATAAAGATTGGTTCCATGGTGCACCTACCAGGCATAAACCCAAATTGGTTTCCTCGGACCCTAGTCTGGACTCTGAGGCGACATTCTATGACTCGCTCCCACAGCTTCATAGAATGGCTCATTAGCTTTATGCCTCTATAGTTTCCACAGTCCTGGGCATCACCTTTGCCCTTGAACAGTGGAACTATCCAACTCTCATGCCATTCAGCTGGCATCCTGTCACCATTTGCTAACTTATTGAAAAGCTTCCCTAGCCATGTGATTCCTGTAGCCCACAAGGTGTGCCAAACATCAATGGGGATCCTATCTGGGCCAACCACTTTGTGACGTTTCATTCTTTGAAGGGCTGTGACTATTTCCTGTGCCCTCACAATGTTCACTGCCTGTGTAGTGATTGGGTTTCTGTCTGTGGTTTCTGCATGGGTGGTAGTATTTAAGAGACCATGGTAGTATTCCTCCCACCTTTTGATTACCTGTGCTGGTTGGAACAGGACCCTACCATTAGTATCCTTGACTGTTATAGCCCTGGTAACATCTTTACTAGTTCTATCCCTGGTCTTGGCCAGTCTAAAAACTGCATTCTCTCCTTCCCTTGTCCCCAACTTTTCATATAAGGCCTCATACTTCTGGTACTTGGCCAAGGCAATGGCCCTCCTGGCATGTTTCTTTGCCTGAACATAGTCTGTCTTTGAGGCCTGATCCCCTATATCCCTTCACCTATTGAAAGCTACCTTCTTAAGTTTTATGGCAGCTTCCACCTCCTCATTCCACCACCAAGTCTGCCTACCCTGATAAGTTCCTCGTACTATAGCCTTACCTAACAATGCCTCTCCACAACTCCTAATCTTCCTAGCAACCCTGTCCCACATGGCATTGGCTGACCCATCCCAGTCCCAGTCTACCTTACTGCGAACCTCCTGCTGGAATTCCTCTGCCTTGGTGGGCAATGTCCACCACCTAATAACTGATTCTCTTTTCCAGGTATGTCTCCTAACTGTCCCCTTCATTAGTAATTCTATCATAAGCAGCTTATGACCACTTTCCTTCTGAAAGTCCTCACTGGGTAGTGCCCAGCAGTCTTGGATCTCTGCCCTGTGCTGCTTTCTAACCATGAAAAAGTCTATTTGGGACCTCCCCTGTGGTGACTGGAAAGTGATTAGGTGCTTTCCCTGCTTTTTAAACCATGTATTGGCCAATGCAAGGCCATGTGCTCTTGCTGTGTCAAGGACCTTCTGCCCCTCAAGGTTGATAATACCATATCCACATCCCCCATGTACCTCCTCATATCCCTGACCATCATTCCCAACATGTGCATTAAAGTCACCCCCAATAATTAGCTGCTCATTTCCCCTGCCCTGTCTAATTGTGCTGTCAACTGACTGAACCACCTCATCAAAATCCTTCCAAAAAGCTTCTTTAATTGTGTCACCCAGGCCTGCTTGTGGGGCATATGCACTTATGAGGTGGAGCCCTATACCTTTCCAAACTACAGTAACTAACATTAACCTGCTGCTAACTCTCCTAACTGAAGTTATCCCCTGCTGCAAATCCCTGCTTAATATAATACCCACCCCATTTTGACCCTCATGACTACCTGTGTAGATCAGCTTGTATCCCCCCCAGGGCCCTTGACCTATTACCCTTCCACCTAGTCTCTTGGAGGAATGCAATGCTGATCTTCCTATGCTTTAGGGTTTCCACTAATTCCCCAGTTTTCCCTGAGAGGGTCCCAATATTCCATGTACCTAGTCTTAACATGGCCCCCTATTTGGTGGGACAGTACTGACTGGGGTCACCCCAGTGAGACATCCAGAACCTGCAGTAATAGTGGCAGGGCTACCTGTGGGGGGTGCCATCCAACCCCACAGGAGACACTCATCAAAGATCTTAACATTGCCAAGTGAGTCGAGGTCTCACACACTGTCATCAAAATTATGAATTTTGAAATTTAAAGATAAGCTATTTTGCAATCTTAACTTCTTTTCTGCTTCAAAAACTTGCCTAACAGATACCAAATATTGAGACCCTGCTAGTGATCTATACTTCTCAAATCTGTCCTCAAGTGAGTCTGTTTGTATCTTTCCTGGAAGAAAATAGCTAAATCCTAACTCATGAATACAATATTTTGCTAATTCAATTAATCCATGAGTGGAATGGGTTATGGCTGTGTGAGTTGCCCTACTAAATGTGCCAGTAGTGCACTGTTTCACCTTCCATTTATCCAACCAAATGAGAAAATCTTCTAAAAATTCCAAACCTTTATTTGATGGTGATATTGTGATAGGCTGCTGAAAGCAATCATTTAAACGTTGCCCTTTCATGGGGGGTTTTACATTAAGTACCTTCCACCAGTTACAAATTATTTCTATGAAACTTGCAGTTGTAGCATAATGAGGTAATTGATTGGCATCTCCTTGTTGCTTTAGTGCTTCAACAACAAAGCTATTAAATATGCTTAATGCCAGTTTAACATTTTGTTTTTCAAAGTTTGTTGGATATAGGGATTTTAGGTTAAGCTTATAAGCATATTTCACAAGCTGCTGGTTTTCAATTTTGTGTAAATGTCTTAGTGCACAAAAACTAGCAGATAGCACAGATTCATTTTTGCAATCATTAAAGTCAGGGAAATAATAACAGATGTTCTCATTTTTTTGGTTTAACCAGTTATTTCTGATACATTTGAGAATGTGCACTGTATCAATAATAAAAAACAGTGGTTTCTGAGCAGATGATGGGTGGGGATAAACAATACTTAATGTAGGAGGATTAGTGAACAAGGACATAGCTTTACTGTTGGTTGCATTATTGTCAGTGACAGTGCATATAACATTAAATCCAATAGAGTGTAACCCATTAATAATTTTTTTAATTACTGTATTAGCTTTAAGCACTTAAAGTTTTTACTGGCATTACATGAACTACATTTTTGAAAGTAGACAAAAGACTTTGAATCATAAATACATAAGCTGATGTGGCTAGATAAGCAGAATTATCAGCCATGCCAAGGATACTCCCACCCTTATAGTCAAAAAATGGCTTGTGTCAGTCATTTGTAATGTAGTGAATTTCTGTTTAATATAAGTTAAGAGATGTGTTTCTAGTTGCTCATTTTCTGGTGACATTTTGTAGGATGTGCATAACCTTAATATAGTTTGTGGGTGAGGAATGATGATATTTTTAGAATGCAATAAAAACTAGTATGCATGTGGGGATATGGAGTGCAAAATACTACAAAATATCATTAGGGTTGGTGAATATCTGAGGCATTGCTTTTTGCAGAGCATAAGCTTTAACTGCTCACATATAAATTCTAGAAGCTGTGACTGATACTGACTGCTTCCTGCTTCCCCTATACTTTTAAGAATTTCTATTATACTGTGTATAACAAGAGTGCTATTTTCTTCTGTAACATTCTGCAGGGTTTGTGTGAAATTTAAAATATCAAGAACAACATTCATGTTATTTACACAGTCAGGGATTACATGTTCTTTAAAATTCTTTATCTTAACATCTCCAAGAAACACTGATATTCCTAAACTATTACTAATAATTACTGATACCTTGATTTTTGGGCATGGTGCTATATCAAAAACCACAAATGCTACATAAGAATTATTGTAAATTACTGACCATGGAGGTGGAATTTGTGAACTCTTTAAGCATGTCAAAAACTCTTCAAATGTTTGGAAATTATGTTTTTCATCATACTGTGCCTTTGTTATTGTACTGGCATCCATTGCCATCCTTAAATGTCTGTCTTCTATTCTTTTCTGCCTCTCTTTTACACTTTCCCTAGCAATATTAGGGTTTGACAAATATTTAGGGCAGTTAGGTAAAATTGAGGGAATCACTCCAGGTTTAAGTCTTGGGCATCAGAGATCTACAATTATTGTTTCCCCAGTTTCGTTTTTTAGAAATTCACTTCTTTTCATAATGTCCAAGTGTAACTCACAAACCTTAGTAAGATAAAAAAATAACTCATCAAATACACCATAATACCTAGGATATCTTGAGCTAAAAAGTAAATTAGAAAAGTACTTACTCTAGAAAACTTAGTTGGCTTGAAATTTTTCCCACATATTGCTTTAATCCATTTCTGATGTAAAGATTCATCTTTAGGAAATGAAAATAAATGTACCTTTGGGTGTATTGGGATAATTCCCCTTACATCTTGGTACACAGCACTTATACACCATTTTAATGCAATAAAATTTAAAATTAATTCACTGCAAAAAAAATTTAATCCTTTGCCACGTGTTGTAGAAGGTTATAGCAACAGCAACGTTGTTTGCCTACTATGCCTACGTCACTGTAAAATCGTCTGCTTAGTGTTAGGGCCTTGTTATTAAGGTAGTGTTGGTGCTATGCGATTAAAGAAACCAATCTTCAAGTGTTTCAAGGTGCGATATTCAAGTACTACATACGAATTTTTCAATTATGTTTTGAATGAATGAATTAGTTAACTTACTTTATTTTAATTTACCGTTATGTTATAACCTTAATAAATAATTAAGGATCAAAATCAAAAGTTTTAAATAAAAAAAAAAATATAGTTAAAAAAATCTATGTATTTTTTAAATTTGCTTGACACGAGGCCCCAGGCGATTGCCCTGTTAGCCACCCCCTAAGGCTGCCACTGAAGTTTAATACATCATTGTAGGGACAACATCCTTCATTCGACCCTACCAATGCAACATAACCTCAATGTAACCTAACAACCCTGCCATTGAACTACACCAGGGTTGTACAACCTTTCTGGTGTTGTGGATCATTTGGGTGCTCCATGAACTGATTGCCAGCCACAGGCTCTCAAAACCAAAATGGGTGAAGATAACTTAAGGTGTTACATAGCAGGTAGGCTATAATGCATAATTAAAAATGATGCACCATGGGCTACATTTCGAGCCTCAATGGGCCACAGGTTGGACAACCCAGAATTAGAGGTTAAGAGTCAATAATTTATTAATGCTACAATTTTTGGGTTGTTAGAACCAAAATACAGTAGAACCTCTGTAAGTTGACCACCCAAGGGCAGAAGAAAAGTGGTCAACATAGGGAGGTGGTCAACTTATGGAGAAGTGGGTGTACTGTACTGATACATGGGCATTATTGTTTTTATTGGATACAATTGTATGAAATGCTACATAATCAAAACTATTAGTTAGTGGATTGGCATAGCTAGCCCCCAATGCCATTGATCTGGTAGATTGGGGTTATGCCCCCCCCCCATAGCAGTTAGCTGCATCAGATTGATTAGAGGTTTACACTTCATTGCCCATTTCAAAAATACTTTCAAAGGTTGCTTCTTAAAATTCTGCCATGGAAGATGCCCAGAGCATTAATGGATGTAGCAAATGAAGCTGCTTCCACAGGCTGGTGACACATGTTTTACCAATAACCCACTCCAGGAGCTGGGCTCAGTAAAACTGAATGATTTGATAACACCTTGGTCAAGAGGTTGTATTTGGAAGAAGAAAGCTTAGTGTCAAATTTGTCAAGTGACTGACTTGCAGAAACAGCAGGGCAGTTGTCTACTGTTAGTAGGATAGATCATTTCTTCTTCATTTCTTGATCCACACCCCTTACCTGTTCTTCAAACAGGGCAGCAGTCATCCATGCACATTTGTTTGATCTCCATGTGACAGGGTGGTCTTCAAATTCTTAAAAGCACATGAAATAGCTGTCTTACCAATCACTAATTTCTTTAGCTTTCCCTAAGAAGAACTAGTTCTAAGCAATACATTGAAATGTTCCTTGGATACTCTTTCAATCTTGAAGTTGCCACCCTTGACAAGGCTGTTGTCAGGCACAAGGGATGACAAGGGGTCAACTTATGGAGGTTAAATCAATATTATGTGTCACAGTCATAGTGGTCAACAAACAACTTACAGAGGTGGTCAACATGGGGAGGTTGGTCATCCATTAATTAATGTGGTGCACATCCAGTCTGTGAAAATTTGGTCAACTTAGGGAGGTGGTCAACATATAGGGGTGGTCAACTTTGGAGGTTCTACTGTACCTTTAATAATCAGAAGTGTAATTAACAAATATAATGACACAGGTCCAACTGCAAATGTTCTAAGGCGAGGACGTCCACATCAGCTTTCAGACCAACTCATAAATGCAATGGCAACATATTAGGACCCATGGCATCATCCAAAAATGTAATACCTTCCAAAATCAGAAGGATTTCAGAATGGGATAGGAGGGCATCTAAGAGGAGTCCATTTACTCTGAATCCTTCTATTTCTACTTTTCAAAAAATATATTTGGGGTCCCAAAAGGATTTTTGCACCCAGGCCCCTTTATAGAGAAGGCCAGCCCTGGGTGTGTATTATACATAGGTGTAAAAATTCCTGCCTTCTTCAGAGGAACACTAAGCACACATAAACAATACTGGATCATCCATTGAAAGCAACATAAGAAACTTGCATTTCCTTATTAACCTCATTTATATTCTATTAGGTGCTCTTTTGAGTTATTTTTATAAATAGCATATTTAACTATAAATTTAACATAACATTAGTTTTGACCATTTAAGAAATAAAAGGATAAACACTTTATTTACATTGATACCATAGATATGTATCTTAATACAGGCATAACCATGGCTATAATAATACTAGTGTACTACTAAAAAAGTTAAGTAGTGCTGTAATAAAAATGAGTATGTCAGTTATGTCCAGCAATATCAATATTAAAACCTTAAAAATTCTTCAGAATCGTCACCTCAAATAACTGGCTAAGTTAACCTGCATATTTTACATGGGTACTGAGATGTTTTAAACATTAATGTAAATCTTGAAACTTGGGGTGCATATTATATGCAAGATAGTATGTATGGCATTTGGAATGAACTAAAACACATCAATTGCAGTGAAAAAGAAGAAAGAAAGTTATAACAAAAACATATTAAATTGCAAAACATTAAAAAGCAATAGAAACACGAAGTAAAAGTCAACATAAAATACTAACCACATATCTTTGGCACAGAACAATTGCAATGAGAAATAAAACAGTTTAAAATAAAAACAAAATGAAAAAGAAAAAAATAAACTCTACTCACAGAATGAATGCTATGGTAAATGACATCGCTGAATTCCCACAAAATGTTACACAAAATAATTAAATCATCAAAATGAAAATAAATTGAAATCTCTCAAAATTCAACTTAATGCAATCAGAAACATTGAAATGGAATAGTAGATGGAAGTAGTAAATGGAATATTAAAATATTTAGAATAGCATATGTATCTTTGACTTGCAATAGCAAGCCCAGTTAGTACTGACATGGGTGGTCGCTTGGGAAAGCTGAGTACTGCTAATACCCAATAATCGTTGCATTGGTGTGGTGTCTGTGCAGCATATGCATTAGAACTACGCAGTGGACGGGTCTCTAATGACCTTGTAGTTGACGGGACCTTAAACACCAATAAACAACAACAACAACTTGCAATAGATGACGTTTTTTTCAAATGACCATGATTTTACCTTTTTTACCTGTCACAGGTGTGACCTCTATATAATCAGTGTATGAAAACCCATCTGCATTGGAATGAAATGCTCTGTCAAAATTTCAAAGCAATCGGTGAAGAACTTTTGGAGAGCTGCATTTTTGAACAAACATACATTTACATTTTTATTTATATAGATGTTAAACAGTGGTCTAAAATTAGAAAATTTTTTATCTCTCTAATCTAGGGTACTGTTATCACTTAAGGGAGCAGCAAATTGAGTGGGACACACAAGTTCTTGTGTGATCACTGAAGTTAAGCAACACAACTCCAGCTAGTACTGACATGGGTGGCTGCTTGGGAAAACTGGGTACTGCTAAGACCCAAGAATCGTCACATTAGTGTAGTATCTGTGCAGTCTCTGGATTAAAACTGCATTAGAACACTAATAAATCCTTTTAATAAATTCAATTTATTTCTTGTCATACTTTTTCTAGCAAGTGGCAGTTGCTTATCTTCATTCAGTGTTAAATACTAAAATGAATTTATTTAAATCATCCTCAGAAAGTTTAAAATCATGGTTATTTTTGATTGTTGCATAATTGAGCACATTTTGAATAATGCAGGGGTTGCATATTGGTGGCAGGTTGCTTACTGTGGGGATCGAATATTTGTATGTTTTGACAGGAAATACTCCCTATCAGAAGAGACTCAAACGTCTTTTAAAGGCGAATCATCACAGAATCAGTAAAACTTGGAATAAGGTTGCCAATAAGGATGTTTTTGAGCATCATGAGCTAGATTAGGCCTAACGACGCCATTTACAGCTGCCATCAGGCTTTGCAAAGGAGATGTGCATCATCTGCCTCAGCAGGCAAGCATGCATCCACACAGGTTAGGCTGCAGACATGGTGGAGTGGAGAGGAGAGAGGTCAGGATAACAGTGATTACTGCTATCAAAACCAAAGTTTGCATTTCAATCAGTGGCATACCGAGGGTATTCAGCACCCAGGGACAAATACCGAAATCTTTGCCCTCTGGCACCTACTAAACTTAAAGTGAATTATAATATTTTATCTTCTGGCCATAGTGAAGAGGGGAGAAAGAGCATAGGAAAGAAGTAACAAAAGCAGAGAGGTGGAAACAAAAAAGTTTGTTTGCACAGCGCCATGACCCAAGGTTACTAGAGATAAGGGTGGCCATTCAGCCTCATTTAAATATTTTGCCAAGTTGCCATTAACTCCGCCCCCTACGTCATCACGGGAGCAAACGCTACCTTCTCAGCATACAAAGCACCTGTGGATTTTGCAAGACAGATTTTTAAAAAGCATTTTAAAAATAAAAATCAGTTTAAAAATAAGGCAACAAATAGAAAAAATAATTGTAAGTATATCTAATCATATATATGAATTTAAATTTTACTTCCAAATAATTTAATAGACGTTAACTTTAGCAGCAAACTTTAGATACAGTACAGTGTGTATTGGTGAAAGTATCTACTTTTAAAAAGGGAAATAACAGCAATTGTAATTGTAAGCATATTTAAATTTCAATTAAACTTAATAGTAAGTTACTATAAATACTATTTAACATTTAAATAGAAGGATGCCAGGTTGCTCAGTTGCAGTTTTCAATAACAATTACAGAAAGACAAAGGGCTCCAAAATCATTTATCATTACTTCCCAAACGATAAAAAGCTGCTGGAGGTCTGGGTTGATAAATGCAAAAGACAGGATTTTTTTTAACCCTGACAATGGAAGAGTTTGCTCAGTGCATTTCAGTGAGGATGACTATGAGATATGAAAGCTGAATTGCTTGGCCTACCACCTAAGAAAACATTGAAGCCCACAGCAATTCCTTCTTTGAATTTAAATTCTTCTTCAGCAACCCAACACATTCTTGAAGGTAAGTTGAATTGCACTGAATAGTTTTGTAAGGGATGATTGATTACATTATGTAACTTTCAGGTACTACCAATGAAGATTCTGTGACATCATCATTTCATGTTGAAGTGCAACATGAGGCATGGCAAAGCAACCTTAAAAGAACTCAAAGGTGTATAAAACATGATGTGAAAAGAAGAGCAGTTAACACTCTGACAAGCCTTTCACCAAAGAAAAACAAGTTGGACAATCAGACCATGACAGATAAGGAAACTTATACAGTCTTTGAGTCAAATATTGATGAAAGTGGCATTGATACTCAAAATTGTGAGGCCCAAATAAAAAATCTAAAAATGCAGTTGCATAGTATTAGATCTCAGTATGTGATTAAAATAAAGAAGCTTAGGGTGAAGTATCTAAAAGGAATATACAATTTAATAAACTAAAAAGGGATCAGGAGGCTAATGAAAAGCAGATAAATGTTTATAAGGATATTTTATCTAAGGTTTCACAAAGGCCCAAATACAATGTCTTGTCAGTGGGAAGAGGTGCAAAAAATGGTCTCGTCTAGGCATTGCAAGATCCCTAACAATTCAAACTTTGTTTCTTTTATTTAAAAAATAATGTTGGTATTCCACTACCTTGCATATCTTCCCTAAAGCAGTGGGTCTCCAACTCAATGAAATGTCAGTGAGGACTGTGGACAGAGGTTTTACACCTTATTAAGGTTAACCCTCTAGTGGGATCATCTGCCTCGCAGGCAGAGTAGGTTTTCCTCTGGGCCACTAGGGGTCACACTTTTCCTGGAAAATGAGTGCCCACCATTATGTGTTGTTGTTTGTTGGAGTTTAAGGTCCTGTCAACTGCGAGGTCATTAGAGACCCATCCACTGTGTAGGTCTGATGCATATACTGCACAGACACTACACTAATGCGATGATTAATGGGTATTAGCAGTACCCAGCTTTCCCGAGCGACCACCCATGTCAGTACTAACTGGGCTTGTGTTGCTTAACTTCAGTGATCAGACGAGAACTGGTGTGTCCAACACAACTTGCCGCTCCCCCACACCATTATGTGCTTCAGCCACTTCATGCCCCTGACTGGAGGAGGATCCTGCCACTTCCACATCACTTCTGTTCAAAATAAGCCTGGTTTCCTTATAACCTACCCTGCCTATTAGGTGAAGGATCCTACTGAAGTACAATGTAAAAATCTGCCCTTCAGACTGAGAATCCCACTAAAGCTTCATACCATAATCCATCTATGGATATTTTCTTTATTGGTTTGTAGGGAAAGTGGCTGACAAATGCCCATGGTAAGTTGTATATTCTGAATGCACAGAGACTGGTTGCACTTGCTTTAGAAGGTGTTGAGCCTCTGACTCAGAACTTGATTCTGATGACTCCTACATCCCTAGTGATTTTGGGGTGGAAAATTCAGATCATGACAGTGGCTCTGAATTAGAAGATGGCACTCCTCAAGAAAAACAAGGAAGAACTCAATGTGGGAGATCACCCAAACAAGGTATCTTGCCTGTAAGATGGATGATCCTCCACACAGTTAACCTGATAACGATCCCACTAGAGGATTAAGAGTGCTTCCTTCACACCACAAGAAAAATTGTGTGTGCTCTGCTTTGATGAGATGAATGTAAGCCATTATTCTAGCTTTGATGCAGCTTGTGAAACAATGATGGGTTCCTATAAAAATGTAATGGTTGTTATCATTCAAGGTCTATGTTCCACATGGAAACAACCTATTTACTATGATTTTGATGTTAGAATGACAGGAGAGTTATTAAATAGCATAATAAATGCAGTTGAAAAAATTGGATTTATGATTGTGGCAGTTGTTCATGATATGGAAGGTAAAAGCATGTCATTATGGAAGGATTTGAACATAACACCTAGCAATTCCTACTGCATGAATCCTTTTAGACAAGATAGTAAAATTTGGTTCTTTGCTGATGTCCCTCATCTGATAAAAATGCTACAGAATCATTTCCTTGATGATGGCATAGTTCTCCCTAATAATAAAATAATTGGAAAACAAATTATTGAAGATATTTTAAATATGGACATTGGGGAATACAAAGTTGGATTCAAATTATCCCAACTTCATTTACTATGCAATGATAGGAAAAGACAATGAGTATATTTGGCCACTCAGTTGTTCTCAAATACGACAGCAAATATAAACAAAACTTGGTTCCCAGAACAAATTCATATCTCAGAATTTTTTTCTTTAGTAAATAATGTTTTTGATATTTTTAATAGCAGGAAATTTTTTCACAAAAACAAGCAAAAGGGTGCATTTCAATGTTTAGGCCAGGAACAGGAGCTAAAACGTTATTACAAATATTGTGAAGAAATGTGATTTGGGAAGGTCAAATCTATTCTTCCCTTTCAAAAAGGATGGTTGGTGTCTATTAATTCCCTACTATCTTTAAAAAAAGATGTTGAAAAATATGGTGTAAAATTTTTGTTAACAGCAAGGCTGAATCAAGATTACTTGGAGAATTTATTTACCCAGATTAGAGGGCTTGGGAATTACTAGGACAATCCTCTTCCTACTGAGGTAAAAACAGACTTTGTGTTTTGATATTAGGAATAAATGGTTATGAATTACGTTTTTCTATAGCCAATCCTGTTAAAGCTGATGAGAATATGAAGTGCCTATGTAGTGATTTGTTTGAAGGTTTGAGCCCTGAACTGGATTCCATATTATAAATGCTCGAGGAAGAGTTTCATGAAATTGCTGTATGTGGAACATTGCAGCAAATTACCACTTGCTCTGAATGCAGCAATAAGGGAATGAAATATTTAGCTTGTTGGATTGTCTATAAGTTTAAGACATTTCACCAAATTTGGGGTGCCCAACAAACAAATTGAACATTAGTGATCCTGAGGTAAATAAATGGATTGGGAAAATTTCACAGGGAAACTTATTTTACCCATCAGATGAATGGTTTGAAATTTTCAAACATTTTGAGGTTCTTTTTAATTTATTCCATGGAAAGGGAATTTCAAAACAGCACCTATTATTAAAAATTTAGTTTTGTGTATAGCAGAAAAATATTCACAAATAAATAACATACTTATTATAAAAAATGGCACCCTCTAAAAAATGGCGCCTTCTAATAAACGGCGCCCTCCAATAACTGGCACACCTTTCAGCTGAAAAAAATAATAAATGGCACCCTCTAATAAATGGTACACTGTTGATTTCAAAACTGTCTGGAAGTGATCCTGCAAGTTAAATTGAATTTTTTAATGATTAACCCTTTAATGCTACACAGGGGTACTGGTATCATCATCATCACACCCTTATCCAGCCTGTGGCAGGGTTGGGTGCGTGGGTCCATTGAACATGCTATGACTGGGAACACCCCAGCCAGGCATATGGAACCCACAGGAATATTTCGCTACTCATGTAAATGCTTGCACAAGTTACCATCGGTAGTACTTGCACAAGTTGTTTGCTCATGTAAACTAAGCTTTAGTGCAGATATTGTTGAAAGAAAAGTTTCAAAGAGAAAGAATTTCTACAGCTGAGAATGATGGTAATCATTCTGTGGCTAAACCTCTAGAGTTATCTAAATCTAGGGTAAGGATTGAAATTTTAAATGAACCATTGATTATTTTTCTCAATTTCATTTTGCCAATAAATTCAGGTTCGAGAGGGGCACCAGTGAAAATCGAAATTAATGAAATCAACTTGTCTGGCTCAAAAGTTTCCATTTATAAATTGAAAAAAATAATAAACGGTGCCCTCCAATAAACGGTGCAACAAAAAGGCCTTTTAAAAAATAAATGGCGTGCCACTTATTAGAATAATTATGGTAGTAAAGTTATCCAGTTATTTGTCAAAGCATGCACTTTTATTAGGCAGAGGTACTTAGATAACCAAACCAAATTTGAGGGCTGAAAACAGAAAAACAGGAAATAAACTATGCAATTTGTTAAATGATTTTTATTATGTTTATATAATACAAATATTTTTACTTTCAGATTATAAAATTATTCAGTTATCTGTCAGAGTTTGCACTTGGATAAACTTGTCACTTTTGAGGGGTCAAAACAGAAGAAAAAGAAAACAACTATGAAATTTTACAAATGATTTTTTATATTTATTTTTTGAACTGCTTTGGTTTTATTGTTAATAAAATATTTTTCTTGTTTGTCTCTATAGCTAGGTTGACATGGTCAAAGTGCACTGTGATCAAGTAAATTTTGACGCCCTTCATGCATCACTTGGGTGCAACTTTGACCATGTGTACACTAGGTCAAAGTTCACTTGGACAGTTAGGACCCTTCCAAGTTGAGTAGGACAGCTGCCAACTTATATTGATCAAAGTTTCACTTCGATATATAATTTAAAATGGCTACCAACATGTAACATGCAGAGGGTGAATTGGATAATAATAATAAAAAAATTAGAAAACCAGCTAGGAATTGGACTGACAGAGAAAACATGTAATTTATAGAATTATATGACTGAGGAAGTGTTGTGGAATAGAAAGCTGCCCAAACTACAAATGCAAAGATTTAAAATATGCTGCAAATGAATGGATTATGAATAACATGATTTGGCAAGGGTGAGTGGAAAATTAGATTCCTGATTTTAGTGAGGGTGAGTGGAGTCCTGTGTAATAGGAGGGTCCCAAACAAATTGAAAGGGAAGTTTTACAGGGCAGTGGTTAGGACTACTATACTTTATGGATTAGTGTTGGGTTGTGAGGAAGAGGGAGCGGCGAGTTGCGTTGGACACACCAGTTCTCGTCTGATCACTGAAGTTAAGCAACGCAAGCCCAGTTAGTACTGACATGGGTGGTCGCTCGGGAAAGCTGGGTACTGCTAATACCCAATAATCGTCGCAATAGTGTAGTGTCTGTGCAGTATATGCATTAGAACTATACAGTGGACGGGTCTCTAATGACCTCGTAGTTGACGGGACCTTAAACTCCAACAAACAAACAAACAAATTGTGAGGAAGAGCCACGTGAATAGAATGTAACTAGCCGACATCCAAATGCTGTGGTCAGGGTGTATGAACAGGGTAACAGCACAGGGCCCTGCACATTTGGATTAAAGAACCTATTGATAGAAGGGCCCCACTTCATGTTTTCATGGGGCCCCATATAATTAGTTTGCACAGGACCCCACATAATTCGTTTGCACAGGGCCCTGCAAAATATAACACTGGACCTGCTGTGGTATATGAGTGGGGTGTCAAGATGTGATAGTCAGGAATGAGTAGTCTTGGTGTGTGGATATGACAGAGAAAATGAGGGACCTGTTGGGAGATAGGCGAGAGTTAGGGGCTAGGAATCCATAGACCCCACCCTGTCACAGGCAGGATAAGGATAGGATGATTTGCTGGGTATATCTGCCACTACTACACCTTCCAAAGCCAAATCCACCATATTTCTTGTTGCTGTCCAAGTCACTTGCCGGGTAAACCAACTTGGACCAAGTACACTTGGTGCAAGTAATGATCGAAGTGCACTTTGACCGTGTCAACCTAGCTTTATATATTTGTGAATTTTAATTGTTAGTGTGGTTTCTTTGCTATATCTTTACTATATATCAGTAGCAAGTGCTCCCATGGTGACGTCACAGCCATGCATAAATTTGATTGGCTAACGCTCTGAATGGCCAACCTTATCTCTAGTAACCTTGGCAGTGACCATTTTTCAATACTCCTCTTGTAGTCCCACCTCCTTTCACTTGGTGGCGCCATTTCTCTCCTTTCATTGTTGTGCAGTATATTGCTCTTTTTCCATCTCCTCTCCACTCCACCATGGTTGCAGCCTAAAGGGCCGTTTACACGTTACATCTTAGCAACTTCTTTGAGTGTGCAAACCTGTTTGCACACACAAAGATGTAGCGTGCAGACACTAAAGATTCGCGGCTTGCATGAACAAAACGTGGCTTGTGCGACTTCCAAGCTGGTTGGAAGTCAAAGATGGAACACTTTGCGATCTTGCGTTTGACGTAATGTGTAAACATTCACACGATTTTTTCATTCAGTTTTTCAAAGTTTTCATGAACTAATGACACAAGATTTCACCCCCGTTGCACAGTTCAATACTGGATCGAGGTCGGTTGGCTTCTTTTGCACAAGAGACGACCCGAGTGCGCCTTCCTTCGAATAACTAAAACTGAGGGCCCATTCGGTGCATGATGGCATTAAAAGTAAAAGACCCTGCCTATAATGCAACGAGTAGAGGCAAAATTTCCGGGTGTAGGAGCTTTACCCTTGGCGTTGGTGGAATTACCCAACAAACAATATATCAGCATAGGGGTTGCAGCTTTGTTGGCAACCGGCTGCGGAAAACGCTGTCCAATATACGTATTACTCATGCGCCGAGAGCCGGTGTGGGCTTTTGCAGGGCCTTCAGAAAAAACATTTTACATTTTGTAATATAGAGGTGGGGCTGGGTTCTGGCGAATGTGGTGAGCTTTGTGAGACAGGACTATAAAACATTTTGGGTGGTTGGAGCCAATATTGCTGCAGGTTTCAGACGCCAGGCTGGGGTACTCCCAGTCAGAGCATGTTCAGTGGACCTGCAGACCCGACCCTGCCTCAGGCGCGACAAGGGTATGATAATGATGGAGGCAACATAGTAAAGGCACACATAGAGGATGCAGTACAGATACAAAATCCCATCTCAGTGGCACAGTGGGTTGCATGCTCAGTAACAGCTTTAGTGGTTCTAGGTTTGATACTGGACAGAGGTGGGTTGGTTTCTTTTGGGCGAGAGATGACGGGAGTGAACCTTCGTTCAGATGAGAAGTATAACTGTCAGTGGAATTCCTCAATGAACAGCAGGTCGACGGTAGATTAGCATAGGGGCTTCAGTTTTGTCGGCAAACCAGCTGCTGGAAACACTGTCCAATATATCAGCCTTGTGCCCAGAGCCAGCGTGAGCATTTGCGGAGGGGGGGGGAAGATTTGTAGGAAAAAACATTTACATTTTGAATAATAGAGGCCCGAGTGCAGGGCCGGGTTCTGGCGAATGTGGTGAGCTTTTCAGGGAGTGGGGTAAAAAATATTTTGCAGGGCATTTTGTAGGAAAAACATGTAATATAAAGACCCGCACGTGGGGCCGGGTTCAGTGAACCAGCCTTGCTCTTACCCTTCTGGTTTTGAATCAGAGGGACAAGATGGGTACCCGATCCTGTTGTAGTTGGGAAAGCAGTTGGCATTTTTATCTGTTTTTCTTTAATAAATGCACACAGCTAATATCGCCATCCATACTTGACCACGTTTAGATTGCAAATGAGAGAAAAACTTTGGAAAAACTGTGGAAAAAGTCGTAACTGTGTAGACGCTATGAAATTCGCACAATCTTCAGCTCGTTTTGTTTGCACAAACAAAACACAGCTAAACGTTGTAGCGTGTAAACGGCCCTTTAGAGTTGCTTGTTTTGCGTTAGGCCTATGTTAGAATTGTTAAAGAGGTAAAATATTTAACATTACAACTTTTTTGAGATTATAACAGCTGGAGAATTAAAATTGTCGTTATTCTGTCAATGAAATAAGTTTATAGCAGTTTGAAAACGGAAATCGTTGTCCAGGATTCCTAAAACAAAATTCGTGTGAACGAGCGTTTCACCCCTCTCAAGTGAAAGTAGAATTAAATCTTTACAATCCAAATATGACAAATAAATCATTGTGGACATTACCTTATTTTGTTATTTTAGAAATGCAATTTCCTGGGGGACCTAATTTAGATGTTCCTTCACAGTTGTTTTTCTTTGAAAATAGTCACAGCATTTCATGGAAGTTCTAGGTTATTAGGATGTGATTCATACGCAAACAGAAATCGCATCCTGATGTACAGTTTGGGATGTCACAGAGCTGTAGTTCTCGTGAGGATGTTTCGTATGTTGGTGCATTACATACAAATCGGCATTTTCAGAGAATTTCTTCAGTACTTGTAGAGCCTACTCAGGACATCCTGTTTTCTTTCAACCAGTTTGACACCGTTTGTCTTTCAGGTAGCATCGTTAAAATGTATAAGAATATGCTTTCAATGTCTCACTTGGTCAATATTGTGACTGTTTTATTTATTTTCATGCCATTTGGTGAATTGAATTGTGATTCAGATCAATGTAAGTCATTTTTTTTAATGTTCTTTATATGATCTTGGGCTGCATACAGTCTGGAATATCCTTGTTGCTTACTGTTATTGTGCAATAGGTCAGACACCATGCAAAATAATAACCAACAAAACATTAATTTACCTGCCAAAATTTCTATTTTGGTTGTATAATGCAGTGTTGGGACGGTGTTGGGTAGGGCGGCATCCCCCATAGACAACAAAGTCAATGTTCCTGCAGGCTCCAGACGCCTGGCAGTGGTGCCCCCAGTCAGAGAACGTTCATTGGACCAGCAGACCCGACCCTGCCACAGGCGGGATAAGGGTGTGATGATGATGATGATCTTGGTTTGGTACTTTAGCACTCGACTGAAATGTGTTCTGCTTCCCAAACTACCGTATGTGATTGTGAAATTGTGAACATGTTTCAGTGTGTACGCAAAGGCTGACACACTTTAATAGCTTATGACTAAATACCTATACCTAATCCTTTGCACCCCTGGTATTACCTCACTCCCAGGACGAACCTCACCCCCATGTTACTAGCTGCCAGTTCTCGTCTGAAGTTAAGCAACGCAACCCCAACTGGTACTGGCATGGGTGGGTGACCGCTTGGGAAAATTGGGTACCACTAATACCCAAAAATCGTGGTATTATTGTTGACATTAATGGACACATTTTGGGCTGAATGATGACTAACTTCTGAATGATGACTAACTTGCCCAGGTGTTTGAATATAATAACAGTGGCGTCACTAGGGTGCGGGCCCCCCTGAGTGACACCACTTCAGAAGGGTGACACCAATATGAAAATATTGCAAATTTTGCAGAGCGGGCAGCTCGCTAAGTCTGGTTTCATACCTGATCATAGTCAAATACATAAGCAGGAACTTGGTGCCACGTGCATAGCCTCTGGTTCATAAGATTAAAACTACTTGAAGTACTCCTATTAATTTGTTTTTGTTCTTCTAACTCCATTAGAACTATGCAATTGATGGGGCTCAAATGACTAGTGTTGTTGGAGGACACTAATGCACAAAGAAAACAAGCTCAATGAACAATAGTATGAGGATAAATACTGTATTATCTCGCATATACCATCTGATCAAATTTGACCAAGACTGGTTAATAAAAGCAACGTTTTGTATTTTAATACAAATCTTTATTATCGCCCTCAAAATAGGCTCCTTTTGAGTCAACACAAGCATGCCAACGGATAATCCAATTTTCCATACACTTCTTATAGCCCTCGGCCAGGATGACCCTTAGTTCCTTTGGCGATTCTTTTATGGCCTCAATCGACTCATGGCGCGTTCCTCAGAGCGGATATTTCAGTTTTGGAAATAGGAAAAAGTCACACGGAGCCAAATATGGTGGTTGAGCTGTGATTTTAGGATGATTGACTTTTCATTCAATCATCTGTAATTCCATTGGAAACACAAAATTTCAATCAAACTCATTGTTCAATTTTTTCCATTGTAAAAAAAATCGCCAGAAAAACTCTTTGCACCATAAACAAACGGCTGCCAAGCACACACTAATTGATGAATCCTGCTCAAACTTCATACAAATGTTGAAGAAGGTTGTACTAACCTAGAGAAAAAAAATTTACCCATTTAGTTTACTAGGGGTGGTTTAAATGAACCAGTCCAGGTCAAATTTGATCACATGGTATACATATGCAGTTGGCTACTCAGTGGCGTAACAAGAGAGTGACAGTTGCCCCCGGCATAGTTGGAATGAGGTGCCATGTGCCATATTTTGATTAAAACTATTGTTAATTAAATACCATTTTGACAATTGTCTTGGTACTTTTAAAAACAAATTTCCAAAATAAAAAAAGGTCAGCACTGCATGGCCCTCATGACAACGCACATGTTACAAAGTGGCCCTCAGGGTACCACAAGTTTGACATGCCTGGATTACTGTATGTACTCATCATCATCATCACACCCTTATCCCGCCTATGGCAGGGTCGGATCTGTGGGTTCTAATTATCTACTCCCGTCTATCCTCACCAGACTTTCATCTACCCTGCACTCAATCATGTCCCTCTCTAAAACCAGCTCCCACGTTCACTTTGGTCTCCCCTACACCTGATGCCACCAGCCACCTGCTGTCCCATAATATACTGTGTAAGCTCCTCCACCCCGTTTCACATCACACGCCCATACCACCTCAATCTATTTTCTCTCATCTCCGCGTTTGTTTGTTTGTTGGTGTTTTAGGGCCCATCAACTACAAGGTCATTCAATCCCGGTCCACTATGAAGTTCTGATGCAGGGACTGCACAGACACTACAATAATGCGACGATTATTGGTTACTAGCGGTACCCGGTTTTCCCAAGCAGCAACCCATGTCAGTACCTCATCTCCGCGATGTTTCCTGCACCCCCTTTCCCAGCTACCTCTAATGTACTCGTTGCAGACTCTGTCAGCATGCGACAGCCCACTCATGTAATGCAGCATTCACATCTCGGCCACTTGCATTCTCCTCTTGTGATTTTTCCTTACTGCCCAAGACTCTGTTCCATATAGCATAGCTAAGCCTAAGCATAGTGGGCTTAACTAGAGTTTTGTAAACTTTACCTTTCAACTT
The DNA here is from genome assembly GCA_013389805.1 of Trigoniulus corallinus. Classification (NCBI taxonomy): domain Eukaryota; kingdom Metazoa; phylum Arthropoda; class Diplopoda; order Spirobolida; family Trigoniulidae; genus Trigoniulus; species Trigoniulus corallinus. The sequence goes on from JAAFCE010008833.1 coordinate 9,013,532, forward strand.
AATTGGGATTCGGCAGTCACACAGCGCATCACTTGCCTGTTTCCACTTCAGCAATCCTGCATTGATTCTGTGTGTAACGTCGGGGTTGATTTCCCCATTGCTCTGGAACACCAATCCTAGATAATTAAGCTGTTGCGCTGCTGGTATCACCTCATTGCCACAACGAACTACACCCCTCTTGGTCCTTGCCGCTCCAACAGAAAGCTAAGCACTCTGTTTTCTTCATGTTCACCTCAGGCCCCCCTTCGCCATCGCTGTTGTAATGTTCTGTTTCTTGATGGAGAATTATTGTCATGGCTTGCTGTCATGTACAAAGACAGAACTTAGCTGAAAAACTGTATGCAGTAACCGATATTTCAACAGGCACTTTTCCTAGAAATGTGTTTGCTCTAGCCGATTTTTGCGTTCTAACCAATGTGTTCGTTGTAAACAACATTAATGCGTTGTTTGTATTGCTTTTCATGGTTCTGACTACTTTGTTTATTAAATCCGATTGTACGTTATATCCGGTGTCGTTATGAACGATTTCGACTGTACATGTTTTATCAATTTTATGACTTTATTCTCCGGCCCTTTTACCGGTGTAGTTAGGCCCGCTGTGCAATATGGCTCAGAGTGTTGGGCAGTGGGGAAGAACCACGAGAGGAGAATGCAAGTGGCCGCGATGCGAATGCTGCGGTACATGAGTGGGGTGTCGCGTGCTGACAGAGTTCTCAACGAGTACGTTAGAGGTAGCTTGGGGGTGGGCAACATCGCGGAAAAGATGAGAGAAAATAGGTTGAGATGATATGGGCATGTGATGCGAAGGGGGAGGAGGAAAGTGAGTGGCGAGTTGCGTTGGACACACCAGTTCTCGTCTGATCACTGAAGTGAAGCAACGCAAGCCCAGTTAGTACTGACATGGGTGGTCGCTCGGGAAAGCTGGGTACTGCTATTACCCAATAATCGTCGCATTAGTGTAGTATCTGTGCAGTATATGCATTAGAACTATACAGTGGACGGGTCTCTAATGACCTCGTAGTTGACGGGACCTTTAACTCCAACAAACAACAACAACAGGGAGGAAGAAATGATCCGGTACATCATGGGACAGCAGGTGGCTGGGGCATTAGGAGTAGGAAGAGACCAATGCGGACGTGGGAGCAGGGGGAGCGGCGAATTGCGTTGGACACACCAGTTCTCGTCTGATCACTGAAGTTCAGTAGCGAAACCCCAGCTAGTACTGACATGGGTGGCCGCTTGGAAAACTGGGTACTACTAGTATCCAAAAATCGTCGCATTAGTATAGTGTCTGTGCAGTCTCTGCATTTGGACTACACAGTGGACGGGCCTCTAATGAACTTGTAGTTGCAAGGCCCTAAAACACCAACAAACAAACAACAAATGGGAGCGGGTTATGCAGAGAGACATGGTAGTGTGCGAGGTGGATGGGAGCCTGTTGGGGGATAGGCGGGAATGGAGGATTAGAACTAGCAGACACGACTCTGCCATAAGCGGGATAAGGGCATTATGATGATGATGATAATGATGATTCACCGGCCCTTTGGCCAGTGTCATGGTCATGGTGAGGTCCTTCCGTTTCAAAATATTACATAACGTACATGTACTACGGCTATGCTCGCCGGCAATGGCCACTACCCTAACACCACGCTCATGCTTTTTAATGATCTCATGCCTCTGATCCATGGAGATCATGCGCTTCTTCTTTTCAATGCTGTCCTTGGCACACATTTTCTTAGGCCCCATGATTACACAGTACAGGCTGTATGTACTGCACAGCACAAAATTTGACAAAATTCGCAAGTGTTGCAAGTATTTTAACAATGACTCGAGCTCGTATGTCGAATTTCTGCTCGTGTGTAGGAAAAACTTCTTCACGAATTTTTTGCTCGAATGTTGATTTACTCGTATGTAGAGGCACTACTGTACCTTTAAAGCCAAATAATTGTTTCAAAATGTATTTATCCTCCATATAGTGCCCATGGTAACGGCATGCTTTCCACGGAGCCAACGAACCACTCTATGTAACATTAAGCGACGTAGGTCTGCCATACTGGATCTCGGTTATGAAAAGTATTTCCATGGATGGGCAGATGTACAAGGACAAGGTGCTGCTAATGACTACTGCAGGTAAAGCGATCATGAGACTTAAGATCATATTAACTGCGATTGATTTTAATGGATCTCGTATCCTTTATTCATGATAGATTTGTTGGATATGAACACGAACTTCAGTTTTCGTGTGCCTTGGCTGGGGATTATCCAGAATATGTTGACAGAAATTACAATACATCACTTCATTTCCCAACCGGTATTACTAATACCTGGTATATGAAAGATGAAGATGGTGATGGCAGAGACGATTATTGCAGGTAAGAAACGGTGTCTCAGTAGTTTTGAGATTAAAGAACTTGAATTCGTCAGTCCACGGTTGCAGGATTGATCCTGGCTATGATAATGGCTTCTTTCGAGAAAGAGGGAAGCGCCATCTTTCAGAAGGGAAGCGGGAGCGGCAAATTGCGTTGGACACACCAGTTGTCGTCTGATCACTGAAGATAAGCAACGCAATCCCAGCTAGTACTGGCATTGGTGGCCTCTTGGGAAAATTGGGTATTGCTAATGCCCAAAAGTCGTCGCATTATTGTGTAGTGTCTGTGCAGGGCTCTAGTGTAAGGCTCTAATGACCTTGTAGTTGAAGGGCCCTAAAGCACCAACGAATAAACAACGACAAACAGAAGGGAAGCAGCTTTGCTTTGGTACCTGTTTCATTTGCCCCATATAGGTGTTTTATTAAAAGCTACAGAGATTAAAGACTCGCAGTCCATTTGCGCTTCAGTTTGTACTCTAATCAACCTCAACGTGCGCCAACAACCAGCGAGCATCATCATCATGTCATTGTTCCACCTGTGATAGGGTCGGGTCTGCGGGTTCTAGCCCTCCACTACTGTCCATCTCCCACCAGGTTCCCGGCCACCACACACACACACATTACCATATCCTTATGGACAACCTGCTCCCATATCTGCTTCGGTCTCACCATACTCCTGATGCTTCCAACCACCTGCATTCCTGAAATGCACCTAACAAGTTTCTCCTTCCCTTTTCTCATTACGTGCCTATACCACCTCACGTTAACAACCAGCGAGCAAGAACTAAAATTTCATTCCGGTAAACTGACAGGTTACCAGCACTGACAAGCATGAATCTGTCATTGGAGGCATCAGTGGGGAAAACGAAAAGGACATGGAAGCAGGAAGTACAAAGGGACATGGTGATGGAGGTGGATGGAGGCGTGGTGGGGGATAGGCGGAAGTGGAGGATTAGAGGATTATACATAGTGTCAATAATTTTGTAACTGGTCTATTTTATTTCCAAATTAGGTGCTTACAACATCAAGGTCGCTCCGCTGTAGTTTGTACCAAAGCCGGCGAACTTGGCTTTTATGGATCGCCTGAACAAGGAGGCAAAATGCTGACATTTGTAGTTGATTCAGATGTGGAGGATTGCAGCACTCGAGCTGTAAGACCTGAATTTGGAAGACCTGCAACGAGCAATAAATAGCACCTTCCTTCGGATGAGAAGTAAAACCGATGTCTCGTGTAGAGTACGATGGTGTGGCACGTAAAAGAACCCTCTCTACTGTGCAACTGGTAAATGAGGCAAAATTTTCAGAATTAGAATGCCCAAACGTACAGTAGACTGATGGTAAATAAACGTAGGTGTTGCATCTTAGGTCGGCAACCGGCTGCAGAAAAACACTGTCCAATATATCACCCTTGTGTCCATTCAGAGGGACAAGATGGGTACCCGACACTGCCATAGGCAGGAAAAGGGTTAGGAGTTGCTTTTCCTTTGAAGACTCAGGAAAGAAAGGTAATTCTTTTCATGTGCTGGCAACATGGGCGGATCCAGGGGATAGCAATACAGCAATTGCTCCCCGCTAAGTGCCTCAATGAAATGCATATTTCAACTGATGCATGATTAAACTTTGAAACTGATGAGGCAATTTTCTATACTGCCAAGCCAATCTGCAGTTCACTAAACCAGTGAAGCTAGGACATTCTCTAAGGCAACGGTTCTCAACTTGTGCTCCGCACTGGGGCCCCGTAGCAGGTTTGTTGGGGCTTTGTGGCAAAAAGCGCTGCAGATACCGCTGCAGCCCAAGTTGCGTTTGGACACAGCAGTTCCCGTGAGATCACTGAAGTTAAGCAACGCAAGCCCACGCCAATACCAACAAGGGTGGTTGGAAAAGAACGTTGGGTGCTGCAAATTTCCTTTCTCCTTCGTCCACTTCACCTACCTCCTCATTTCCCGCGAGCAGCCTCCTAAGGGTTCATTCTGTTATGGCTGCTTGGCTTACTCCCCAACCCATGAAATTAATCCAATCCAATACCTGGGGCATCACAAACGCCAGCCGTCTATCTCTATCTACAGTATAGCTCTAGTTGTGCTTGAGCAAATACTCTCACGATACTGGACCCTTCTAACGTTTTCTGTTTGAGGTTTCTCCTCTGCGTTAGCAGTGTGTTGATCATTGTCCATGGATGGACATGCTTACAGTCATTTCTCTGCCGCCCCTGCCTGGCAAATAAGGAAATCAAAACAAAATAACGCCTGTTTTACTCAAACAAATGAAATCAATGTTAACTTGTACATGTTAAGAAAAACAAGTTAAAACATTATGAGGGGGGATGGCCTCGACATGAGTGCACTTGGGCGACCGAACCTATACGACCGGCCCTGAGTTTAGTTCTTATTTTTTGACTAGCTTATTCTTATTAATTCTATTAGTTTGTCGGTGAACGCCATCTTGTTTTATCGAAATTCGAACAACGATGGCGAATGAAGGTAGAACCGCACTTGTGTAGCACAGCATTGCATTGCACAGTAAAATAAACTGTACTTACATTGCATTTGAATGGCTGAATTCGCACTGCAGCAGCACATCAGATAACTGCACTGCACCGCACGACAGAGTTCCTCTAGAACTGCGATTCTCAACCACCGCTGGGGCACTTTAGTGTGCCGCCACTGAGAAAACCCATACATCAGTGACGTCAGACAAGTATTTCAATCGGTTCTGCCTTTCTAGGAGGGACTGGCTGAACCAATGGGCATGAATATTACAGTTCTCACTACTGGCTAAGAAAGCTATGTAGTCACCCACTTGATGTGTACATAGGGCTAGGTAACAAGTAACTTCTAAACCTCTTCCCGCCTATGGCAGGGTCGGGTACCCATCTGGTCCCTCGGAGTGGACACATGGGTGATATATTGCAGTGTTTTCTCACGGTTGCCAACCAAAGCTGCAACCCCTATGCTAGGTATCGTCTATCTACTGTTCGTTGGGACATTCCACCAAAGCCACGGGGCGAGCTCTTACACCTGGGAATTTTGCTTCCTCTACCTGTTCCATAATAGCGAGGGTTTCTTCACGTGCTGATGCCTTCGTACACCACACGGGACCTTGGTTTAACTTCTCATCTAAAAAAAAAAAGCTCACTCAGGGCTTCTCCCCCTCCCGAAAAAGCCAACCCACCTTGGGCCATTATCAAACTGAAAGCTATTGAAGCAATTACCGAGCGTGCTACCCACTGTGCCACCCAGGCAAGTTTTTGCATAGGGTTAGGTTACAACATACAGAACCTTTTTCTTTGGCGTTTGTGCCCCGAAATGTGTCATTGTTAGTGTGCCGCCAAATTTTTAAATTATTAAAAGTGTGCCATAACAAAAAAAGGTTGAGAATCCCTGCTCTAGAATATAGGTCTCCAACGTGGAATTTTTCGAAGGCCTATGGGCCACAACACGATTCACGGTGTCATTTTTTTAAAAAAAAATCTTACACAAATGGTAAATATTGTAATGATGTCATATATCAAATGATATCTGACTGACTTGACTGGCACATGTTCTTGCTCAATGGCTCAACACTGTTTTATGGAATTCTTCCGTGGGCCAGATAAAATTCACTGGTGGGCCATAAGTTGGAAACCTATGCTTTAGAACTGCTTTAGAAAGATATTGTTATTGCTTAGTGTAATGCTGCATCACACCCTGAAAACAAGTGTGGTATGCTTTGGAGTACAGCACTGCACAACGACGTTTTCTAAAGATATTTCAGAATAAATAAATGACAATGGATGAAGAAAAATTGATAACTTTAAGCCTGGCTGAGTTTCTAAATTACTGAGCCCTAGTTAGAGTCACAAGAGTAGAATGACTCTTGTGACAACAGTAAACATTACAAAGATGGCAGACGATTTGGCGATGACAGGCAATAATTTGACAATGGCAGGCCATAATTTTCTCATTATCCCTCCAGATTTTCATTTGTCCACCCAGAACACTGTTTAATTCATTTATGATTTGAAAATAAATTAATTTTAACACACCAATTAATGGGTACTGGAAATTTCCCCTCTCTTTATCCCCTTCACCCACTTCCTCCTCCTCTGCGAGCAGCCTCCTAAGGGTTCGGCCTTTAATGGCTGCTTGGTTTACTCTGCAACCCATTAGCATAACATAATAGCAGTAGTAGCAACACACATATATACAGTGAAGTCTGGTTGTAACGAACCAGGAAAATGTACTAAAATTGGTTTGTTATATCAAAAGTTCATCATAATGGGTGAAATATTTCATTGGGGAAGATTTCACTAGGAAACTTTCATTGTTGAAATACAGTACATGTTGCAGGGTCACAATTGCAAGTGAAGGGCACTAAGGTGACCAGGTCCATTGACTGTTGCCCTTCTGACCACAGGTTCACATCCTGTGTACCTACCCCTTTTCCTGAAGGCATTAACCACTACATGTGGAATCTAGCACCTTAGAATACGAAAGATGTCTCCAGATGTGATGAAGATTACATCTGGTCCAGTGCCCCTCCTCTTCCTCTGTAGTCAAGAATGTACCCATTTCTCTTAAATCTTTGACCATTGCATGTGGAATTTAGCACCTTCTGGTGCAACTGTATAAAAATGCATGCAATTTGCAAATAAAGAATAGACCTTCACCAACAGTCGATCATGCTAGTTGTCCTTACTTTTATCCAGAAACAGCCCTTCTAAGGGCTAACTAGCAAGTCCTATTCAGGATTAGCCAAGTCATATCAATTATAGTTGCAGGGCTACCACTGTTGAACTAAAGAGTCCTTCTCAGGACTATCCAATAAGCAAAGCCTAAATCACCAACATAGCACTGCAACAAAATGGTCCATTAAGGTGGACCTCTGCCTTCACCTCATAACTGAAGTCACAAGCTTCTTAAACAGAAGTCACAAGCCTGTTAGTAGAACCATGGAAGATCAACTCAAACCTCTCAACCTTGCCAAGGGAAACCTAAAATGATACCTCACTCAACTTGAGAATGCCCTTTTGGGAGTACAGGCAGCTGTCCTGCCACCACACACTGAACAAATTGACCACTACTGTGGTGGTTCTGGTCCTCTAGCTCCACCACGATTTGCAATATGTGTATTTGTGATGTGAAGCTCTGATGGACACCAAAAGGCACGATAAATAAATATTATTATGCTTCAATGCAGACTTATTGATATTATAAATAATGAAATAACTTTTACTGATGATATAACACTTATTAGATTTGCATTAAGCAGAGATGAAATTCAGAGCATTCGATAGCAACAACATTTTAAGAACAACTGACTTATCATCAAGGATTAAATTCGAACTTTTTCTATCAAATCGAATGCAATCATAAAAATTCAAATTTGAATACAAAAATTCAAAAAACGAATAACAACATGTGCCGTCATATGATGTGCACATGATGTGTGTAAGATCACCATAAAACTTGTGCACATGATGCATGTCAGATCACCACACTACCCCCTTGCTAGAATTGAGGTAACCAAAGGGAAGCGTAATGCATGCGAGAACTGCATGGATTCAGGTGAGACAAAATGTCTTGGGATGATGATGAACCAGGGAGACTAGGATGTTGCTCAATATGTAGATCTGAGAAAAATGCAGGTTTTAGGTGGTCAACAGACACGTTGTCCCGACGTCCATTAAGGCAAAGAGTGAAATGTTTGTTGTGATGCTGTAAAATTTTAAATGGACCATCATAAGGTTGTATCAAAGGATGAGAAAGTGCCCCACGATGAACAAAAACATGGGTAGCATCATCTAATTTTGGAAATCAAAAAATGCTATGAGAAGGAGACTCATGAGAAGGGATATATAATAGTGTGTGCATTCTTGAATGCAACTGATTTACAAAATCAACTGGAGATTTAGAGGATTGCTTGACAGAGAACAAATCACCAGGTAGGCAATGGGTAGTCCCATAAACAGCTTCAGCAGGAGAAGACTGCAGATCTTTTTTGACTGCACATTGAAGCCCAAGCAAGATGAGTGGAAGTTGTTCAGACCAATGTGTTGGGTCCATGGTAGACTTCAAAGAAGCTTTTAACTGTTGGTGAAATCGCTCAATCAGCCTATTTGCGGCAGGGTGGTAAGATGTCGTATGAATGTGCCTTACCCCTAAGACTTCACACAAATGAGAAAACAAAAGTTAGTCAAATTGAGCACCTCTGTCAGTTTTAATGGTGGAAGGGACACCAAAACGAGCAATCCAATGTTGGATTAAAGCAGTTCCAATGGTAGCAGCTGTAGTGTTGGTAACTGAAATGGCCTCTGGCCAGTGGGTAAATCAGTCGATACAGGTGAGGATGTACTGATGACCCTTAGATGGAGGTAATGATCCTACAAGGCCTATATGCTAGCAATTCTCACCCAAAGGTACTGTACCAGATTTCAGGTGGTTTGAATTTTTTTTAGAAAAATGCCAATGGACACCATTCACCTTCCACCAACTGTTGCAACACTGCACCTGCTGCAGTATCAGAGGCATCTGTAAACAGTGCAACAGGGATGTTGGGGTTGGGGTCAGGGTGGACTAAGAGCATAGCATCTGAAAGTGCATTCTTGATCTGAAGGAATGCATCTTATGCCAGGGCAGACCAAGGTAATTTTGCATTCTTGGACTTTGAGAGATTTAGAGTTAACCCATAATTTTGCAGGCATTCAAAAACTTGACATAAATAGGGTACATGATGTTCTTCATCCTCGCTGCCAACAAGGATGTCGTCTATATAAGTATAGACAAAGGGAAGATCCCCAAGAATCATGTCCATGAACTGCTGGAGTGTTTGAGCTGCATTTCATAATCCAAAAGGCATCCTAACATACTCACACAGACCAAACGGTGTAATAAGTGCTGTTTTTGGAACATCCTCAGGCACAATGGGAATCTGGTGGTATGCCTTGGTGAGGTCCAATTTGGAAAAGATGCATGTTCCATGGAGTTGTGAGTTGAATTCCATCACATGAGGCACTGGATACTGATCCGGAATGGTTCGAGCATTCAGTGCTCTGAAATCACCCACAATCCTCCAGGAATCGTCTTTGGGCACCAAATGTAAAGGGCTGGACCAGAAATTTGCAGATGGCCTAATATAGCCAGCTTCATGTAAGGCTTGAAATTCCTTCTCATGCAAGCATGACAAGGTGACCCAGAGGTCGTTACAATGTGATGATGAACTGAATGGGATGTATGAGTGGAAGTAAGCTTGGGTATAGTCAAAGCCTTGAATTCCTCAAGTAAGGATTTATATGGAGTATCTGTAGCAGGTGTAATGAATGACAACCATTGATAGGAGATAGAATGCCCTACTCAAATTCAAAAAATTTCAAAACCATTAATTCTATCCCATAGAACCCGTCATCTGACGTCCACTACTAGGTTGAAATGGGCCCAATAATTGCATTAGATGCATCCGCTATAAAGAAGTCCCAAGAGAAAGAACCACAAAGTCCCAAGTCAACACCTAGCCAATGAATGCTTCTTTGCCATAAAAAGTTGAAATTCTAGGAATTTGCATGGTGTAGGATTTATTCCAGATTTGAGAATTATGCTAATTTCAGCTCCGGTGTATATCAAAAATTTCATCTGAGTTGATCTGTCCCACGATGTTTCATGATGTGTTTCTCTGCCTATTATGGAATTTTGTAAAGGACGTTGAAAGTGAATGAATATGATTGCTTAACTCATCCACTCGTAATACCAATTTTGATAACTCGTTATTGGAGGAGGTGCTGCAGAATTGCTCTGTTCCTATGGTGGTTGGTTGCTGCAGAATTGCTCCATTCCTATGGGGGTTGGTTGCTGTGAACTGCTCAGTTTACTGCCTAAAACATGAGCGCTCGATACCGCATGACCATATGGGGCTGAAGGATCGAGTACTTCTGATATTTTATCGGCCCTCTCAGCTAATTTTTCGATTAGAGTACTCGCATCTGACATAGCCAATATGACACACGTTTGATGAGGTAAACGTGAGAGAAATAATTTCTTTATAATGGATGTCTCACCACACGATGCAGTATCCCCTACTAGTTGTTGCATCTGATGCAACAACTGCGAGGGCTTCCTATCTCCCAACTGCAAATCTGTCAGTAGTTGGGAGAAGGATCTCCATTTGGTGACATCCATTTTTAAAGCATCATACGCATTGGCAGCAGGTGGGTTGAGGATGAGATCCCTAACATCACCTACCACCTCAAGTGGTAGGGCATCAACTGTCAGATTAAATCTCCGAGAGTCTGATCTTATTTGGTAAATTCTAAAACGATACTCGATTGTGGCAAACCACATCTCGGGATTGTGGGTCCAAAACGAGGGGAGCTTAAAAAGTTTTATATTTTGATATGCCACGTTTACAGATGGGTCATCCCTATCTGCGGGACCCTCTACATAGATCAGCATAGGTGGTATACGTACGTCCTCAAATGTGATCGACATTCCTCTAATAGACTAACACTCACTTAAGAGGCTTAAATTTAAATGTCTACTAAGTAGTAATGGGTGGGGAACGTACAGTTCACGAGTTCGTTTCTAATCAGAATTAGAATTTTAGTCCTCAGGAACTCCCAGCTAAATAAGTTACCCACATGTAAATAAGAAAACGTGTTGACAGTCCTACCGTCATGGTACCATGGCTGTCAATACTGCCTTGCACTAATCTGTATGTAAAAAAATGAGAATAATCCATGGTACTGATTTCGGATCAACTATCCAATGCAATATCCGGTTTTTTTTCTTTTATTTTATTTCTATCGTTGATTCTGGGGAGGTAAACACAGATCACCTCAAACGGTCACGTCGTCTTCAAAATATCTCATCATCTTAAAAAAAATCACGTCTAACACTACAATCCTGTCTAACTCTACAATCACGTCCGGGTCACCAATTGTGGTGGTTCTGGTCCTTTAGCTCCACGACAATTTGCAAAATGTGTATTTGTGATGTGAAACTCTGATGGACACCAAAAGACACGATAAATAAATATTATTATGCTTCATATTAAAATGAGCAACACGATTATTAGATTCACACTTATTAGACTCACTGACACTTATTAGATTCACATTAAGCAGATATGAAAATGAGAGCGTCCGATAGCAACAACATTTTAAGAGCAACTGACTTATCATCGAGGATTAAATTCAAACTTTTTCTATCAAATTGAATGGAAACATAAAAATTCAAAATTGAATATAAAATTCAAATTAACGAATAACAACATGTGCCATCATATGATGTACACATGACGTGTGTAAGATCACCATAAAACTTGTTCACATGATGTGTGTCAGATCACCTCACTACCACAATTCCAAGAAGGTCAGAAGCTGGTACAGTGCTGATACAGTGCTGATGCAATGCTTATTAGTTCACCTCCTAACACCAAAGTTAGATGCAAAATCCAGACTGAAATGAGAATTCCACTCTCAACACCTGGAAGATGTGATGCTTGCTGGCCTAATCACCTTCTTAGATGCCCAAGCAGAAGTGCTGCTCAGTCTAACCAGTCAAGAGTTAAGTAGTAAGGGAACCAGTAAGGGAAAACCTAATGACAAGCTCAGAACACATGCAATACCAACAAGAGTGCCACCCAAAAGGGCAGTCAAGTCCTCTGGATGTCAAGCTCTACACCATCCTCTACTGCTGTGCAACCTACACTCAACTCTCAATTGAGGCCAGTCACAACCTTATTAGAAGCAAGAATGCCTGCTTTAATTGTCTATGTTTTGCAAGAGCATTGCCTGCCATAAGTGTGCACAACTGCACCACACCACATTCATTCCTTGACGTAATTATAAAGTTAAGAAATGATATCTGAATGAGACCTGACCTAACTGGGTTTTGATGACGAAGGTCCTAGGAAATTTTGACCAGTGATATAATCAATGATGTAATCCTTTTTACTCTTTATTTAACTCTTCTTTTTGGTAAAACAAATTAGCGTATTATCTCGTGTATAATACGCACTTTTCTTTTCCCGAAAAATTGGATGCAAAGTCTGGGTGCGTATTATACATAGGTGTAAAAATTTCAGCCATTATCAGGGAACACTAAACATGCATAAAGAATACTGGATCATCCATTGAAAGCAAGAAGAGACATGTTTGCTTATTAACCTCATTTAACTTGTATTAGATGCTCTTTTGAGTTAGTTTTATAAATATAATATTTAGCTACCTACACTTTATTTACCTTCATACCATAGATACAAGTGTTTCTATGTTAATACAAGTGTAACCAATACTAGCATACTACTATAAAAAATTAACAAGTCCTGCAATAAAAATGAATATTCTAAGTCCAGTTATGTCAAACAATACCGATATTAAAAGCCAAAAAATTCGTCATCTGAAATAATTGGGAACTGGCAAAATTAACCTGTGTATTATACATGGGCATTAATATTTTTCTTTAACTAAGTCTTAAAACTTGGGGTGCGTATTATACACGAGATAATATGGTAGTTATTCTCAAACCATCAGAGTAGCCACATCGCTTTTTCAACACCACCATGCAGCCAGGCATCACCACAACACTAGTTACTTCCAATACAACTACTCAAGCACTGCTTGAAACTCTATTTGTGTTCATAGAAGATGGGCATTGCAACCTGCAGCAAGTTTAAGCCTTGGTGGACAGTGGTTTCCAAATAAATTTGATCACCAAGGAATGCATAAACTGACACACTCAGTCATTCTCCCACTATCCAGCATCAATGCAACCAATGCAGAGACATCAATGTAGAGACAATAAGGAATGACAAGTTCAGTACAATGAATTCATGATGGAATATCTCACTGTTGGCCATATGAAGTTAGCAGCTGATGGGGATCCATCTTCGAGCTACTACTTACCTCATCACACCATCATCTGAGCAGACAGCACTACTACCAAGCTGCAAGTGGTTTTTGATGCCTCTGCCAGAACTACTAATGGCCAATCATTAAATTCCAAATTGTTAGCTGGACCACCAGTCCAAGATGATGTTTTCAACCTGCTAGTATGTTTCCAAAGGCATATGATTGTTCTTACTGCAGACATTGTTTTGCCAAATCAATATAGCACCTCAATATACTAGATTCAAATGCATTCTCTATTGTTTTGATGTCCTACAACCTGTTCAAGAATATGAACTACTTACAGCAACATATGGGATAGCAAGTGTGCCTTTCTTAGCCACATGGTGCCTAAAGCAGCTAGCACAAGAGGAAGAGACAACATTCCCCCTAGTTTCTACAGTCATTGAATCAGATGTCTACATGGATGATGTGCTGACTAGATTCGAGTCAATAGAAGATGGAAGGCTATTGATCAGTCAGCTACAGCAGCTTTACAGCCCAGCCCACTTCTCCTTGCAGAAATGGACCACCAACTGTAGCCAGTTCCTATGTCACATCCCAGGAGGGTTGCAGGAGAAGCAGGCCTCCCTGGAACTTGAAGAGACTTGCAGAGCAAAGACCCTAGGAATCCACTGGACACCAACAACTGATGAATTCTTCTTTACAGTTACACCAAGGAGGGATGCAATGACAAAATGCCAGATCCTGTCTGAAGCTGCAAGAGTATTAAACCCACTTGGTTGGTTGACTCCAATCACAATCCATGCCAAAATCCTCATTCAAAAACTATGGCTGCTTCATCTGTCATCAGACAGTAAACTCCCAGACAACATCATAACCCACTGGCATTCCTACCAAGCTGATCTAATGGATGTAACAAACCTTTGAATTCCATGTTATTTAAAAAAAAGTAATCAAACTACCAGAAATGAACTGCAGATGCCTCAGAGCAGGCTTATGCAACAGCAGCATACCTTAGGACATGTGGCCCAGAAATAACCTCCATCTCAGAGGCAAGTAAGACTAAGGTTGCTCCCCTTAAAAAATTTCTATCCCCAAGCTTGAACTTTGCATTGCAGTGCTCCTTGTTAAGCATATGAAAATTATTCAAACAACCTTAAGCCTTCCAATTAGTATGCCTGGAGTGATTCTATCATTGTTCCCTCCTGGATATACTACCAGCCATCACAGTTAGTGTTTTGTGGCCAATCATGTAGCTGAAGTTCAGCAGCTCTTGTCCCCAGCTTCCTGGCACCATGTAGATGGGATCCAGAACCCTGCAGATTGTGCAAGTTGTGGTATAACCAGCAGCAACCTTCACCATCATCCACTGTGGTGGAAAGGCCCCACCTGGCTAGATTCCAGAACCCTATTTCTGAAATCATTCACCTTAGTGAAAGACTTGTAACCACAAGGGAGTCTACCCTCTGTGAATTAACTCATAGAACCTCAAATCTAACCTGGCTGCAGCCCTATTGTTGCATATATGATTGAGTTTGGAAGAAATGCTCAGCCAGGACGAAAGGTTGAAGGGCACATACAATACTAGAAAACGGTTGCAGCCCTCACCCACCTGGAAAGGGCAGTCCAAGGAGTCCATTTTCCAGATGACATTAGACAGCTCACCTCCAATCTACCCCTCTTTGCACAAGGCATGTTACATCGTCTGAACCCCTTTTTAGATCAAGAGGGTCTTGTAAGAGTGGGACGATGTCTGAAAAATTCCAATTTACCCTTTAATAGGAAGCACCCTATACTGCTACCATCCAAGGATGCACTCACTACATTAATAATCCGCCACATTAATATTCCAGAACCCTATCTCTGAAATCATTGACCCTAGTGAAATAGCTGGCTAACAGAAAGGTCCAGATCTGTCTTGTAACCACAAGGGAGTCTACACTCTGTGAATTAACTCATAGAACCTCAAATCTAACCTGGCTGCAGCCCTGTTGTTGCATATATGATTGAGTTTGGAAGAAATGCTCGGCCAGGACCAAAGGTTGAAGGGCACATACAATACTGGAAAATGGTTGCAGCCCTCACCCACCTGGTAAGGGCAGTCCAAGGGATCCATTTTCCAGATGACATTAGACAGCTCACCTCCAATCTACCCCTCTTTGCACAAGGCACGTTACATCGTCTGAACCCTCTTTAGATCAAGAGGGTCTTGTAAAAGTGGGACGATGTCTGAAAAATTCCAATTTCCCCTTTAACAGGAAGGATCCTATACTGCTACCATCCAAGGATGCACTCACTACATTAATAATCTGCCACTTTTATGAATCTCATTTACATGCAGGTCCTATGACAACCCAAACAGCCATACAGGGCCAGTTCTGGATCCTGAGCTCAGGAGGTGATTTGTCATGTGCCTCACAAGTGCATTACCTGTCACCACACAAGGACGCCCACCCTGAACCACCTAATGGTTGACCAACCTTCTGCTTGGGTGAATCCCAGTCCAGTCTTCAGTCATACTGGGGTTGACTATGCAGGACCAGTATTGTTAAATAGAAATGGTAGGGGGTTTGCAACAACAAAAGGCTACATTGGGGTATTTGTTTGTTTAGCAACACATGCCATTCACCTAGCCCTGAGTTCTAAATCCTTCCTTGCTGCCTTCAGGTGATTTATCAGCAATTGGGGAGTCCCTACAGCCATGTATAATGGCAGAGGAAGCAATTTCCCAAGGGATATGGCTAAGGAAAATATCCAGTGGTGGTTCTACCTACCAGCTGCTCCCCACATGGGGGATTATGGGAGGCAGGGGTCAAATCTGTGAAGACCAACTTAGGATGTACCTTGGGTAGGGCCACCCTTACCCTTGAAGAAATGACCACAGCTCCAAAACAGATACAGGGAATCATTAATTCATGTCCAATCAGCCCCTTGACCTCTTTCCCAAATGACCTCCAACCACTCACTCCTGGTCATTTTCTGGCAGGGGTGCCACTCACAGCCCTTCCAGAACAAGACTAAACAACACAGCCATCAAATCCTCTCCATCATTGGCAGCTTGTGCAACAAGAGACCCAGCATTTTTGGAATTGTTGGAGCAAAGAGTATCTCACTCAGCTACAACAGTGACCCAAATGGTGAACGAAGCAGCCAAACATCAAGGTGGGAGATCTTGCCTTACTAAGGAAGAAGACTATGCCAACTCAATGGCATCTTGCATGGATAACACAGGTCTGTGATGACAATTATTGTTGCTTCAAAACAATTATTGCTTTTATAGTTTTATGGATGCTGATTACTGGAAAAATAATTAAAATATTCTAACACATACAGGTTAATCAAAATTCAATTTTCAGAAATTATTCATGTTATCATGTATACATGAACTTATTACTGTTAGATGGCCTATATCAGGGGTGGCCAACTTTTGCGTACATAAAATCTACTTTTTATCTTAAAAAAGTGTCGTGATCGACTTTTTATCCTAAAAACGTGTCACAATCGACTTGTTGTCATAGGTGTAGTCAAATTGGAGAGGGGTTTGTTCAATACTTGACCCACCTCGGTCCAGTATCAAACCTAGAACCACTGATGCAGACCTGGAAACACTGAGCCACTACATCATCACATCATGAGTGATCGACCGGTTGATCATGATTGACTGGTTGGCCACCCCTGGTCTATATAAATATAATCCAAGAAATAGTATGCTATTATTTATGATGGACTATTATCTAAATGTCCCTTGGACAGGATAGTTTGGCCCTTGCAATAGGTGGTTGAAGGATTATAGGGTTTTTGCCATTCATAAAGGAAAGAGGCAGTGGTGGATCCAGCAGCAGATCAAGGGGGAGCACTTCAAAGAGAAGTGGGCCCCAAATACAGTATTTTTAAATATTCAGATCCCTTACTATAAATCTAGCTATCAATTACAATAGGTCATCTCCTGCCCCTTACACAATGTCCTATCTTGACTTGAGTAATTTGGAAACTCAGCCCCCTGGTTCCCTGTCACATGACACTGACATAAATACAGTGAAACCTCGATTTGCGAGTAACTTGATCAATGAGTGTTTCGCTAGACGAGCAATATTTTTTAATAAATTTCAACCTGATTAACGAGCGATGTCTTGCAATACGAACAGTGCTGTTGAAACGAATTTTTTTGCCATGTATTGAATTGTATTTATTTTAATATACATATTTATATTTTTAATAGTTAAGAATTTGCCGAATTCATTCAGTTGAGTAGTTTGTGTTAGACCTTGCCAGCAGTACGCTACTAGGATACGATGAACATTCATCATCATCATCTCATCCTTCTCCCACCTGAAACAGGGTTGGGTCTACGGGTTCTAATCCTCCACTCCCGCCTATCCCCCACCAAGTCCCCCTCCACCCCACACGCCTCCATGTCCCTCTGTGCCACCTGCTCCCACGTCCGTTTTGGTCATCCGCTACCTCTGGTGCCCCAAATTACCTGCAGTCCCACAATGGACCTAATAAGCTCCACCTCTCCCCTCCTCATCACATGCTCATACCACCTCAACCAATTCTCTCTCATCTTTTCAGAAATATTTCCCACCCCCAACCTACCTCTAACGTAATCGTTTTTAATTCTGTCAGATCTTGACACCCCACACATGTAGCGCAGCATTTGCATCTCAGACACTTGCATTTGCTTTTCATGGTTCTTCCTAACTGCCCAACACTGAGCCATACAGCATAGCGGGCCTAACGACGGTTCTGTATACCTTGCCCTTCAACTTTATTGGGATCTGGCAGTTGCACAGGGCCCCACTTGCCTTCCTGCACCTCAGCCATCCTGCATTAATTCTATGGATCACGTCAGAATCTCTTTCCTCGTTGCTCTGGAAAACTGATCCTAAGAGTAATTTTTTTTTGTTTTTTGTCTTAATGTAGTGACTGTTCGTTAGCACCCTTTCTCTTTTGTCTTCGTTTGCACTCCCTCACATTGACACGATTCATTCTGAAGGCAAAGTGCAGTTAATTTATTTTATGTATTTTTAATTTATACTGTATTTTGTATTAATCATTTTATATGAAAATTTTTGGATTGTAGAACGAATCACCTAAGTTTCCATTATTTCTTATGGGGAAATTCGCTTTGATATACGAGTGCTTTGGATTACAAGCAAGTTTCTGGAACGAATTGTGCTCGCAAATCGAGGTTTCACTGTAGCACTCTAGCAGACGACATTTCACATAAAATGATGATGTAGTAACTCTAACATTCTGTCAATAAAGCACAAAATCAATATTGAAGTGGGGTTGAGAGTTAGTTAATTGCATTTGTCAATGGAATGTGTCGTTGAAATTTGATCGGTTGTTTAAATGTTTAAATAGTCTTCCATTTACTTTTCATTGGTTTATTTTTTTTTTGGTTTTGGCACCACCAACTGCCAACCACCTCATGCCAGGGAATCACATCAGGTGCAATTTCTCTTAGTGCCTGTGTTCAGCACTATTCTTGTCAATGCTGCATGCCAGGGATCTAGGCATTATTAAGTGGATATAAAGAAATTTCTAATTTAAGCCATGAGCATTACATGAACCAGGCCAGAAAATGTAGTATTTGGATGGAGACAGGTGCTGAAATAGGAGTGAATGGTAAATAAAAATATTAATTTACAGTTTTAAATCATTTTAATATGCATTCAATTAATGCTTAGTAACTGAAATTTGAAAAAAAAAAACAATTTCAAATAAAAATTTTATCATTTTCAAATCCACATCCTCTTCTTATGATATTATTTTGCCATGCAAGTAATCCATATTCAAGTATGCATAATGTTGAGCAAAACCTTCTTTGCTATGACTTTCAAGGCAATGGTCCCTCTTATATAAATAAAATGTAGGAGCAAGAGGTTTTGCTCATTCTCACTAAATTGTAAATGCTTATTTGCTTAGAATGAGCATTTTGTATGCATTATACCAAGCATTTGTTAGCTTAAATAAGCACTTGCTCCATAAAACAAGCATTGCAGAAGATGTATCTTTGAGAAATGCAATAAAAAGAATAAATAAAATAAAAAATACCCAGGGAGCTAGATCATGGAGATTATAAACTTTCATATAGATTTAATGAAGCAAATGTGCAGTGACTTGTTTATTACTTCTTAGGAGAGTGTCATCAAAAAAGAATTTCTATCTAGCATAGGGGAGCAATTGGGCATCCATTAGTCAACTGCTTCAAGAACAATAAATGTGGTTATGAATAAAATACTTGAGAAATCATCAAACTGGATCAAGTTTCCACCTAACAAAAATGAAGTTGTAACAGAACAGGAGAAATTGCAGAATTCTGATCATTTTCCATCAGCATTTTGGGTTGTAAACTACTCATGTTTTCATTGAGAAGCCCTCTGTTCATGGAGGTGAATGATATTAACAGCAAAGGGTTTCCTGAGCATGAAGGTACAAGCAACCTGTAATACAGATGAAATTTTTACTGGCATTGATGCAAGCTGGCTGGGGTCTGTTTATTGTTTATGATTCCAGCATTTGGCAGAATGTGATATTCATGAAACTGCTTCAAAACTTCAAAATGACATTGTACTAGGGTACCTGCTATACAGGGTGTTTCCTTTAAAGTACCCAATGCTTTTTTAAAAAAACTCTATGAGATATGGGATAAAATAGTTAGGAAAAAGTTATAGTTGATGGAGGAGGACTGTCACTTCCTAAACAGTTAAGAAATTTTGGCAGTAGTTTTTTCAGGACAATGCAAAGTTACAATTTTTTCAATAGATATGGGTAGTTTTAACTATTGCATCACATAGCTCTAAAAAAATGTGAAATTTTGATATATCATGTTCCTATACCTAAAATTAAAAATATGCCTTCAAAACTGCATTAATGAGTGTGCACCAATGGCCCGGGGCTACAGGAGGTAGCCTCAGGTATGGAGCCTGGCAAATTGTCACTCTTAGCCACTCCAACTAGCTAACTTGGAGCACAAGCCAAGGCGTCATGATCCATGTTAGCTCAATGCTAGCTAGTTGGAGCAGTTAAGAGTGATAATTTGCTGAGCTCCATACCTGAGACAACATTCTGTAAGCCCTGGGCCATTGTTGTACACTCATTAATATAGTTTTGAAGGTGTATTTTTCATTTTAGGTATAGGAACATGATATATCAAAATTTCACATATTTTTAGAGCTATGTGATGCAATAGTTAAAATTACCCATATCTAGTGAAAAAAATGTAACTTTGCATTGTCCTGAAAAAAACTACTGCCAAAATTACTGAAAAAATTACTGCCAAATTAGGAAGTGAATATCCCCCTCCATCAACTGTAACTTTTTCCTAACCATTTTATCCCATATCTCATAGATTTTTTAAAAAAGGCATTGGTTACTTAAAAGAAACACCCTGTATACCTGCTAATATACCTGCAAATGTCCCCTCATCTACCCATTGCATAGTAGAGGGTTCTGCCATCATGCACCCCATAGGACCTCAGCTTGACGTTTTTCTCCAAAAGAAGGTGCACTTGGGTCTCTCTCTCACCCAAAAGAAGCCAACCCCCCTCAGTCCAGTATTGAACTTAGAACTACTGGGGCAGGTGCCAAGTGCACTATCCACTGCACCATCAAGGTGGACCAGCTTCAACCTCAAACAATTGAAATAATTCCTTTAAGGCATGTCCATTTTTCATTTCAATGTGAGTCAACTGTGGCTTATTGCATTGGATAGACCAGTTCTCAAGAGATCACTGAAGTTAAGCAAAGCAGCCCAAGTTAGTAATGACATGTGTGGCTGGTAAATATTGGGTGCTGCTAATTTCCTTTTCATCCATGAGCAGCCACCATCAGATTTGCCCCATTATGGCTGCTATATAAGAGAAACTGATCATTTTTGTCATCTACCTCTCTATACATAATTTATAATTTTGTCACTATTCTCAAAATCAACTATTTCAACAGACATGTTACCATGTGTTTTGACTGAAATCTGACCATGAAAACAATGCATTTTAATGGGACGTCTATTGAAACAAATGCTTCTTTGAGTGAGTAAATGCATTGGAGGCAAAGGTTTTCATTATTCAGAAATTGGAGCAAATGCTTTTCCTCAAACTTTAGACTCAAAGCATTTGCTTAGCTTGCTACCATCTGCTAAGGAGCAATAGCTTCATGTTTATGCATAATACATGGCCATCTCCTCATCAAATGTGTTCATTTCATAGGGATGTTGAAAGTCACATGAAAATGGAATTGTTGCCCAACTGTTGCATGGCTGCAGCACACTGCAGTTGAAGTTCATTTTGGTGAAGGTTTTGCAGTGTTGTGTTGTGCTGCACAAATGTGGTTCTACTTTTAAGGGTGCCTGCTTAGTGGAGAGACAATAGTAGCAGAGATAATATAAAAGAGAAGAGCTAAGAAAGGAAACACCTGCTCAATCTATATGTCATCACATAGCAGTCCTATGTACAGTGTGACAAGTAGTGCTGCTAGTAGAGAGAAGAGCAACATGACTAAACATACCTGAATTCATCACTCTTCTCTCTGGTGTTACTCAATGGACACCCAGATGTTTATCACTAAAGTTTTTTTAAAAAAATTCCTCTGTGGGACCAAAACACCACCAGCACCATAATCGATTTGTGCTTGACCACTTGTGGGATGAAGTGGCCACAGATATCGATGCAACAAGTAGTGCATGTGTTAAACCCTTTGCTCCCAGTGGGTGACATTTAATCATAAATTCCATATCCATGATAATAAAAATTTTATTTGTACATGAGATCGTTCATCATCATCATTTGCTTAGTCTGCTTATCCAGCTTTTTACCCCCACCTTTGTGGCATGGTGGGTAGAACACTCGATAACTGCATCAGTAGTTCTTGGTTTGATACTGCAACAAGTTGGGTTTGCTTCTTCCAGGCAAGAGAGATGCCCCAAGTGTGTCTTTCTTCAGACGAGAATACCAAGGTTCCATGTGGTGTTCAATGGCATTTGCATGTAAAACAACACTCTACTATGTAATGGGTATGTTGGGCTGTCAGGGGTTCAGGTGAATGAATAACCTTGTCCTTCAGATATTTACCACTGCCCAACGGTTTTTAGGTTCCTTTGCAGATGTACACGGATAAGTAATTACCCAGATAATGTCTTCATTGAATTGTGTAGCTGCCCCAGTGTGTATGTTTTCCCTTCCCACTTCTATAATTCCTCTACCAATTTATCAACAATCTTTTAAAGCATAACAAATACCAATGCATGTATTTCTAAGAACAAAAATCAATTAATTTTATTAACCCTTAAGTAGGTGCACTGAGAAAATCACACAATTGGGTGCATGAGGTCATATTGACCCCAAATTTAATTATGAATATTAAATTAACCAAGTGGTTTTGAAACATAACAGATGCAAGTAATAATACATAATGTTTACTATTTTAATGAAAAGATGAAATTTCACTACAAAATTATCAAAATAGTTAAAAAGGAACCCTAATTTTCAAGTGCATGTTTGGGAAATTCAATGGAAAAATAAAATGTAAAATCATGAAAATCCTGCATTACATGTAAAATCCCATAGAGATGGAAAGTTACGTAAGTGAGCGCATGGGGTGAAAATCACTAACAACTGCATTTCTGCATGTTTTAGCAGCTAAAGCCCCAAAGAATTAGAAATGGCAATCGAAAATATGAAGCTACTGGGTGTGGCAGGTTTGAAAAATAATGCATTCTATTTTTTTATTGCATTTGAATTGGCTGTGACCCCACGTGCCTACTTAAGGGTTAATATGACAATTAAAACATATACAAATATATATATATATATATATATATATATATATATATATAAAAATATAAAAAAAAAAAAATACACAAATCCTTAGCTAAGGTTCCGATAAATTAATTATGACAATATTGTGACAATCACAATTTCAACATCCTAACAACAAAGAAGGGTGACATCACTTCTACTAAAAATAAAATTCAAAATAATTAGCTGTAAAATAATGATCAAAAATAAACAATTATATAGTTATCTAGGATCTGCTTTAGAATAGTTAATCTTCTATAGCTGAAAAAAGAAAAAAGTTAAAACATATCTGGAGTTTTTATTTTAAAGCAAAAATAAATTTAAGCAAAAGAACAGATCCTCTGGAACATTAAAAAGAAGGGCAAGTGTTTTTTCTTCTTTTTCCTTTGATGTGGTGGTGGAATTCTTAATGTTAGCTCCATTTTAGGAATATGGATTAAAAAGAAAGGAAAACGATTTTCCCTACCTCATTGGAGTACTGCTGGTGTGTGGCATCTGCCAGCAGTGGTTGGCTTTGCCAGGATGCAAGATGGCTTCTGCTTCCAGCTGATTCCTCTGGTATGTGAATTTTGAAGTTCTTTGAAGTATTGTCTTTTTTGTTGTGTTAGTTCTTTTCTATTCACTGTTCAGTTCAGTTTTCTATTCATCATTGTAGTATGTATAAGACTTCTGATGATGGTTAATACTGCACTTTCCTTCACTTCACAATATCCTAATATAGTATGCACTTGATGGTAAGTCTGAATTGTGGCAGGTGCTGTTGTCAATCAGGTGTTGTGGTTAATCCACTGGCAGGTGTTGTCATTTTGTGCTCTTCCTTGCACTTGTGAGTTTTATTTATAATCTTGAAATTTTGAAACACACATGCAATTGGCTAGGGAACCTGATCCAGGGTCTGGTATTTGTTTGTGTGTGCATTAGCATGTGATATTTCCTTCTATTGTCCCAAATCCAGGATCCTGTTCTTTAGCATTGTTAATGTATGGGTTTCTAATACCGCCAATGGAATCTTAATTAAGAATCTTTTGTTTAAGCATGGGAAGTATGTGTAACAGAAGAAGGTCATTGTTTTTAGATTAGAATTCTTTTATTGTTAATTGTTTTCTTGCTATATCTTATTGTTTACATTTTGCAGGTATATGGTAGGCTGGAATGTGGACAACTAAGTGCAGGTAAGGGTTCATTTTATTATGTTGGGGGTCTAGGGGTCTAACAGGTAGATGGGGCAGTTTCCAGGTGTAGGAGCTGGGTGGAGTGCCCAAAAAGACAGCAGACCAACAATAAATAAGTATAGTGGTTGCAGCTTTGGTCAGAAACCGGCTATGGAAACCCATGTCCAATATATAGCCCTTCTGCCCCTTCAGAGGGACAAGCCATAGGTGGGAATAGTGTTTGGAGTTGCTTGGTCTTTGCATAGACTTTTTGTTACTTGTCCTCTTTTCTCTCTGCTTTACTTGTAGCACTCTTTGTTTGTCATCTTGTCTTTTCTGTTATTGCTATTATTATCGTTGCTCCACTATGTGGGCACCCTAAGGCTTTGGCCATGATAGAGTGGAGAGGAGAAAGGAGATTAAAGAGGTGCAATACTGAGCGATTAAAGATTAAAGCCAAGAAATGCATGGCTATGGTGGAGTGGTGAGAAAACTGCTTTCATATGGTGGTGCAATCAGCTTGTAAGAAAAATACACATTGTACAAAATGTAAAATTCCCATGTGCATGTTAAAATTCACACATACATGTTAAAATTCAATGTGACAATGGGCATTCAGCAATGATCATTGCACTTTGAAACAAACTTTTTTGTTTCAATCTCTCCACTTCTGTACACCTCTTTCCCCTCTCCTCTCTTCCCTTCTCAATATGGTAACTTCCATTGAAATGTGACCTTTTGATTTGATAACAGTCCTTCCCCTCTGATAGCAGGTCTTCCCCTTGCTCCTCTCTTCTCCACCATGCCTGCACCTGTAGGCTCAGAGCACACATCACAGAAAGCAACACTTATCATTCATTGCTTCTCAAAACTCGTGGAGTGTGTAAATTTAATAGGGATTTTGCAATTTCTTGCAACGTGGGAGTTCCTACACGAAAGACAAGAAGGGAACAAACTTTTCATCTGGAACGTCGTCTGCTGTAGAATAGAGAGTTAGTGGTGAACGTCGATGAAGACGATACAGAGGCAGCAATGCGATATGATGTCAAATGAGGCAAACTTGCAAGCTCAATTACTGGTCTGCTTTTCGTGAGCATGCACAGTTGCCTCATTTCGCCTCGTATCGTAATTCTGCCTCTGTATCATCTTCGTTGACTAACTCTCTATCATCATCATCATACCCTTCTCCAGCACAAAACTGGGTTGGGTCTGTGAGTTCCAATCCTCCACCCCCATCGATCCCCGACCAGGCCCCCATCGATCCCCGACCAGGCCCCCATCTACCCCACACACACCCATGTCCTTTTGTACCACCTGCTCCCATGTCCTCTTAGGTCTTCCCCTCCCCCTGACGCTCCCGATCACCTGCAGTCCCATGATGGACCTAACTAGCTCCTCCTCCCCCCTTCACATAACATGCCCATACCACCTCAATCTGTTTTCCCTCATCTTCTCCGCGATGTCTCCCACCCCCAGACTACCTCTAACATGATTGTTTCAGATCCTGTCAGCTTGTGACACCCCGCTCATGAAGTGCAGCATTCGCATCTCCACCACCTGCATTCTCCTTTCATGGTCCTTCCTCACTGCCCAAC
>JAAFCE010008833.1:9055838-9075225 GCA_013389805.1 Trigoniulus corallinus
AATATTGGCATGTTTTAGGAAAGTTGGATTTATCACAATCCAACAGACAACATTTTGGCCTCATCATGCAGCCCATCTTCCATGGCAGAATTTTAAGGAGTAGCCTTTGAAAGTATTTTTGAAATGGGCAATGAAGTGTAAACATCTAATGAATCTGATGCAGCTAACTGCTGGGGGTGGGCATAACCCCAAACTACAAGATGGATTGCATTGGGGGCTAGCTATGCCAATCCACTAACTAATAGTTTTGATTATGTAGCATTTCATACAGTTGTATCCAATAAAAGCAATAATGCCCATGTATCAGTACAGTACACCCAGTTCTCCATAAGTTGACCACCTCCCTATGTTGACCACTTTTCTTCCGCCCTTGGGTGGTCAACTTACAGAGGTTCTACTGTATATATTTATAATTTCAAGTGCTTCTCTCCCCCTTTATTTGGAGTATTGATGTGTTTAATGGAGCATTCAATGGCAAGTGTTCTAGAGTAGCACAGTGTTTAGGATCACTGGCCTATAATTTAAAAACCAGTGCAAATAACTTAGTGCTACAGGGCACCTTCATTTTTTCAACAGGAGAGTGATCCTAAACACTGTGCAGCTTTAACAAAAAGAGTAGCTCCTTTACAACGCTCCTCTTCAGTTGAAAGCACCCCCTAAGTACCCAGACATTAACCCTATAGAACACATTTGGTTTTTTGACCAAAATTTAAGAAAACAGACCATTACTGGCAAACAAACTCTGAAATCTGCCTTGGAGGATGAAAGGATGAGAATTTCTACAAATATCACAAAATGTTTGGTGGAATCAATGTCCAGACGTTTGGAAGTTGTTCTGAAAGCCAATGGCCAACTTGAATGCCTGATTTTATCACATTTGCCAGCAAGGTACCACCAGGTATTCCATTACTCAATCCTACTTGAAACATTTATAAAAGTAGTCCTGATTGTTTTCATGGTTGGAGTAAAGTCACTATTCTACTATATTGAGTCACAATTTCTCCAATTTTGAGTCTTGAATAGGCAGAGAAGGGGTGTCCCCAGTCAGAGCATGTTTAATGTAATCATAGACCTGACCCTGCCACAGGTGGGAAAAGGGTATGATTGGTATGAATAGGCAGAGAATTGAAATGTGAAGAAGAAGAATGAAGAGTTCCACAAAATGACAGCCACAACCCTGTTGAAATTGCCAAAAACGAGATAAGGTTTTGTTCTTTCTTCAATTTGGCTTCTTGTTTGTTGGTGATACAAACAACAGGTGGAAATTATTGGAGGATGTAATAAGTGAAAAGAAATGCTCTGTTTTAATCAATATTTTATATTAGGGTGAACGACATCATGACTGTGTGGATCTGTTGGAAAACACACTGCATGGCAGGAGTTTTCTTGCTGCTGGTATTGAAAATAACAAAGATTGAGCTCTTTGAATGGGTTGTATCTTTAAAGCGAGGTTAAGGAACATGGCACCATTGTTATTGGAATGGCAAATACACCAGTGAAATCTAAAGTTTGTTAACCAAGATGGATTGTGGCCAGCATTTAGAGCTTTCAATTTAACTTGTCATTACACCTATCAGGCATTGGCTGGGGTGTTGCACTGTGTAACAAAGGAGGAAGTAGCCAGGGCAGTAGGGAAGACGAAAGGGTGAAAATATGTAGGTCCAGACAGAATACCCATTCAAGTGTGGCACTGCCTAGGAAGGACAGGTACCAGGTGGCCAGGGAAACTTCAGTAGGATAGCTGGAGGAGATAGAATCCCATCTGCATGGTGTGAGAGCTGGATAGTACCACTGTTCAAAGGCAAAGGAGTTGTACAAGATGGTGATAACTATAGAGGTATAAAGCTAATGAGCCTCTCAATGAAGCTCTTTCCAGTGCAAGGTGGGGTGCACCAAGGTTCAACACTTAGCTCGTACCTTTTCACCCTGGTTTTGGACGAACTGTTGACGGGAGTAAGAGAATGGGCCCCTCAGTGCATGGCATTTGCCAACGATTTTGGAAATCTGAGTGACTGCAGAGAAGAGATAGAGAAGGGACTAAATGATATTAGAGGAGCGATAGAAAAGGGAGAGCTAAAGGACAGGGAAATAACAATGATGTACGTTTGAGGGGTAAACTGGTGAAAAAGCTGCAAGAGGTGAAGTACTTAGGATCAACATTCCAAAGCTATGGGGAGATAGACATGGATGTGACCCACAGAATCAATGAGGGGTGGCTGAAATGGAGAAAGGGAAGTTCTACAGGGCAGGGAGGAAGATATTTTCCAGAACTCAAAATGGGACGCTCCACAAAAAATACCTCCCGCCCCCCATTTATATAAAACGTGTTGCTCGTCCAAAAATTTTCCCTCAAATATTAATATTGTTAAGGAAATTGCCCATTATTGATTGCACATATTAACACCCACCATGGTGGCATAGCGTCAGTAGTTCTAGGTTTGATAGTGGACCGAGGTGGGTTGGCTTCTTTCAGGTGATAGCATTATTAATTAAAATAATTTTTATGAATCATAGGAAAAAACGTTTCTATGATATTTTCATGATTTAATTTCTTTTTATTTTTTATGTCCTCCATTATTATTTTTTGCATACCACCAACCAGCAACTCGCGTACCTCAGGTTGGAAAATGCTGTTGTCAAACATAGGTCTCCAATAATTTTGCCTAGTGGGCCGGATTAGAAATTTTTAAAAGGCCTGTGAGCCACAACCCGATTTATGATGGTTTTTTTAAAAAAAATTACACAAATGGTAAATATTTATTTAGTGGGGGAAGGAAGAATGTGCCAAGCTCCACAACAGGTTAATACTCAACAGAGGTAGCTTGGCAGATGGGTAGGAATTGGGAAGGAAGGGTTAGATAGGCAAAGATAGGAATAGAAATTAGGAAAGAATATTAATACAGCCGAAAAACGAATTAAACTTCAACATATCTACAGTATAAATATAAACATAGAGAATGAATTAAAGTTAAAAATGAAATTATAACATTTCAGATATACTGTATGTTGTGGTATAGTTGACTGGTATGTGATGCGTCATAAATCAAATATTGTAATGTTGTCATAAATCAAATGCAGGATTCTCCACAGAGACTAACAATGACATCTGACTGAAACGACTGGCATTTGTTCTTGCTCGATGGCTCAACACTGTTTTATGAAATCCTTTGTGGGCCAGATAAAATCCACTGGTGGGCTCGTAAGTTGGAGACCTATATTCTAGAATGCAAAATGACTCATTGTGACCCAAGTTTTGGTCACTTTCTTTTTAAGTTGCTTTGCAAAATTTGTAAATAAGCATGCTGGTACATGATTTCATAAGTGAAAGCAGGTTACCTACACTTGAGGCACTAGTATAGTCTTGCACTAGCAGACTGCCACCACCAAGCTTGACACGTGGGCATAAGTTCACAGGTTTAAGCTGTTCATTTTTGCCACAGTTTGTGGGATTCAGTCCTTCTCAGTGATGAATCAAAATTTGAAATGCGAAAAAGCGGCTTGTAATATGTGCCAATGGAATTGTGATAATGATTGTTACTGCAATTGTAGCAATTTGTTTACAAATTTCACTACTTTTGTTAATGAGGGATTTTTTCATCGATCGTCAAAGTTCATGGAATTGTGGGAGCCCGTTTGAAGTTACCAAAATTAAAATGGAGGTGCGGGCAATATAAGATGTATGAGCAAAATGTCACCACTATCCAGCATACGATTTTGCATAAAAAGGTATTGTATAAAAAGTCATTAGGCTACAGTACTACCTTTATCACCAGGCCTTAATAACAGAAAATATTTGCAGGAAGCTGTAATACAATAAGAAGCATCCAACTTCCAACAAGCAAAAGCAACTATTAACACTTCTCATGCCTATAGCATGGTCGGGCACCCATTGTTCACACTCTGGGCTGCAGATCTAATCTGCAACCGTTAAGAGCACTTCTCCCACCCGAAGTGGGCCAGCTCCTACACTTGGGAATTTTGCCGATCAACTAAATGCACAATGAATAAAAACTGTGGATGCGTGTACAGTATTTTTTCATTTTTACTTTGATTTGCTGGTGTTTTAGGGAAATCAACTGCAGTTGCAGTGGTCGTTAGAGCGCCGCCCAGAGTCTGCGGAGACACTACGCTGTTACAACGATTAGGGTATTAGCACTATCCAATGTTCTCAAGCGGCCAACCATGCTTTGACTATCTGGGGTTGTGTTGCTTAACTTTAGTGATTAGACGGGAACTGGTGTGTCCAACTCAAATCAGCCGTTCCCGTTTTTACTCTCAGAATATATTTAATGCTTCACCGTCAACTACAGTATGGAAAAGCAAATTGAGTGACATGGCCGCTGGCGACACACTTAGTACCTCATAAAAATATTTCGTAAACTAAACTTTGAGAGGATATTTAATGAGTTTGCATCTCTAAAATTTCTCAAAATAATGTTGTAATGTTCTGCTTCATTTTCAAGTTTTACAATATGTACTAAACTTCAAAGTAATATTTTTAATTAAAAAACATTTTTCCTTAAAGCACAAAAACTTCTAGTCTAATAGCAGCTGTTGGAATTTGCACCTGTCCTCCTTAAAGTACTGTATTGGTCCATTGGACAGAAAGTACTGTAGTGAAAACAAAACATGAAATTTCTGACTGTAGAGTACTTCCTTTAATGTGTCCACAAAGTAGCACAACTGCATTATAGGATGTAGTAAAAATTTTGATTAATATTAAATAATTTTATAGCTATTTTGTGAAAGGAATTTCAACCTCGGTCCTCCGGGCTAATTCTTAATTGACAAATATCAAAAATATATTTTTAACCAAATTATTAGCGACTCCCCCACCGACCCTTTCATTTTCATTGACCCATATGTACCAACCATACTATAATGTTCTTAATATATAGTCTAATATCGCATAGACATGTGGGAACGTCATTATAATGAAAACATTTTCAAATTCTTAGCAATTACGCATCACTTAAGGTCAAAGGTTTCATGTGGTCAAAGTTGACTTATCAAAGGTAAATGATGAATCACAATTTGCCATGCAACATACAGTTGTCCAAATTAATTTCGTGTATAAAATGCCCCAGAGCAAACACCGTAGTTTTTATTTAGTGCAGTGGTTTGAAGAGTGGTATTATTATGGGAAGATCATTGGCGACAGAAGTCATTTGGGTAAGTGTTTCTTTACTGTTCATGATTGTGTCCAGTAATTTGTTTAATTCTGATATTTGAACACGATACTGTAGGTGTTGGTCTTGTTTCTTGTGGTTACTCGGATCGTTCTTCAGGTGCATTCCGTACCTACGAAGTTAACTGCTAGGTGTGCATCTTACGGATACAAAATTAGCAGTGGCTGCTCTGGATTCAGTTGTGTAGGTGGAATCTGTTCTGGATTACAGCGTGTACCTCATAGTGCTAGTGAGTCTAAAACACTTCCTTCTGGAACCAGCTGCAGTCCCTCGCGTTGTACAGACTCTGGATGTGGACATAACACCTGTCTAGGTACGGTCTGTGCTACCTGCTGTGAAACACTGTGGGTGGAAGGAGTGTGCCGAGGACCAAACTGTTATCAGAAGAGCCCTTCTCGTTCTGCGGTGGACTGCGGTGTGTTTGGAAGACTATTTCTTGGCAGCAAAACTGGGTCGCGCGCTCAAGCTGGAGCAGGGTCAAGTAGTGGCGGTGGACCAGGAAGTGGGGCAGGATCCCATGCAGGAAGTGGGACAAGCGTTGGATCAGAACCTTCAGGTAGATATGATTGGATTGGAAGGACCGGAAATAGGGCCGATAGCTCCAGTGTTGGCAGAGCAATTGGAAATGGAGAATCAGCCGGAGGATCTGGCAGATGTACCGGAACTAGAGAATATTCCGATATTAATTCTGCAAGATCACGAGGGTGGAGTGCCGCCGGAGCAACTATTAGCGGAGAATCTAATAGCGCTTCAGGAGGAACCGATACAGATAGCAGGCCAGGGCGTGGAAGAGAATATGGAGGAAGACGTGGCAGTGGAGTCGTAAGTTCAACAGGATCTGACGGTGGGTCTGGAAGTTGTTCTGGTTCACAGTGCGATGATGACTGCGGTGGAACTTGCTCTGGAACTCTTTGTCGATATGTCGCGGGACTTCATCCTCGAAGTTTGTGGAGGTGGAGCAGGCTTCAGCGAAGGTCCGGGTAGCAGTGGCCACATGGAGATTATTTTGAAATTTTAAATATTTTTAAAGTTCAGTTTTAAGGTTTGACTATCTTTCTTAAAATTCTTGTTAATGAGGTAAATTATTAAACTTCCTGTTGCCAAGTCTGTGGTGTTAAAACTAATTTCCGTAATTGATCGTCACGATTGAGGCCTGTCTTTGTAGTCTGCCAGACTGCAGCTGCCCATTTTCAGGTTTGAATATAATAAGAGCATGGTCACCAAAGTTAAAGATATCACCTGTACACGACGCTCTCATTCCCTAGGTATAAAAAAATTCTAACCCTATCCCGCCTGTGGCAGGGTCGAGTCTGCGGGTTCTAGCCCTCCACTCCCGTCTATCTACCACAAGCTCCCCGCCCACCCCACAACTACCATATCCTTATGGACATTCAACTCTCACTTCTGCTTCGATCTTTCCTTGCCCCGCGTGTTTCCAACCACCTGCTTTCCTGAAATAGACCTAGCTAGCTCCGCCACCTCTCTTCTCTTTGCGTGTTCATACCACAACTAACTCCTTCGGTTTTTTCCGCGATGTCCCCCAGCCCCAGGGTACATTTAATATACTCACTCCTATCGTATCTAGACACTCCGCTCGTATACAGATTTCCTTGGTATAATCATCACACCCTTATCCCGCCTGTGGCAGGGTCGGGTCTGCGGGTTCTCGCCCTCCACTCGCGTCTATTTAACACCATGTCCCTGTCCACCCCACACACTGCCATGTCCCTACGGACCACCTGTTCCCACGTCTGCTTTGGTCTCACCCTACCCCGGGTGCTACCAACCACCTGCGTTCCAGGGATACACCTAACTAGCTCCTCTTCCTCTCTTCTCATGACGTGGCCATACTACCTCAGCCTATTCTCCCTCATTTTTTCAGCAATGTCCACCACCCCTAGGCTACCTCTAATATACGCATTCCTACTTCTATCAGCTCTTGACACACCACTTGTGTATCACATCATTCGCATCTCGGCTACTTGCATTCTAGTTACATGGCTCTTCCTCACTGCCCAGCACTCAGACCCATAGAGCATAGCTGGCCTAACCGCTGTCCTATAGAACTTCCCTTTCAACTTCATTGGGACCCTCCTATCGCACAGAACGCCACAGGCTTGCCTCCGTTTCAACCACCCCCCATTGATTCTATGGGTCACATCAGAGTATCTCCCCATTGCTTTGGAACATTGATCCCAAGTACTTTACCTCTTGCACCTTTTTCACCAGTTCACCCATGGAGCGAACGTCACCGTTAATTCCCTGTCCTTCCCAATTGAAAGCTAAATACTAGGTCTTCTTCATGTTAATCTTTAGCCCGCCCCTTTTCCATCGCTTGTCTGACATCGTTTAGGCCCTTCTCTATCTGTTCCCTGCAATCGCTAACTTTTCCAATATCATCTGCAAATGCCAGGCACTGAGGGGCCCAGTCTCCTACCCCCCATAAGCAGTTCATCCAAAACCAGGATGAAAAGGTATTGACTAAGTGCTGAACCTTGGTGCACCCCAACTTTCACTGGAAAGCCCCCAGTATTCCCCCAAGGTGTCCTTACCCTGGTAGTGGAGCCATCATACATATCCTGGATTATTCTAATGATCCCTTCCTCTACCCCCCTTTTTCGTAATATATCCCAAACTACCGGTCGTTGGACACTGTCAAAGGCCTTCTCCAGGTCGATAAAGATGGCATGGAGGTCTCTTTGCTGCCCTATACTTTTCTACCATCTGTCTCAGAATGAAGATTGCCTCCATAGTGGACCTGCCTGGCATAAACCCGAACTGATTTCCATGGACACTAGTTCTATCCCGGAGGTGACGTTCCATCACTCTTTCCCAGAGTTTCATGGAATGGCTCATTATCTTTATACCTCTATAGTTGCTGCAATCTTGGACATCTATCCAACTCTCCCGCCATGCAGATGGCATTTTATCTCCACTAGCTATCTTGCTGAAAAGTTTCCCTAACCACCTGGTAGCTGTCGTCCCTAGGCTGTGCCACACTTGGATGGGGATTCAGTCTGTGCCTACAGCTTTTTGGCCTTTCATCTTCCTCAGTGCTCTGGCTACTTCCTCCTCAGTAACTGTCCACAACCCCTGCTGATGCAGGATAGGTGGAGAGGCCCTCATTTCCTCCAGCTGCACCCAAGAGGTTCTGGATGTACTCTTCCCACCTGCTCTTTACCCCCTTTAGGGAGCAGGATCCTACCCTCACTATCCTTCACTGTTATGGCTTGGGGTGTATCTTTAGCAGCCCTAGCCTTGGCCAGCTTGAAAACCTCTCTCTCCCCTTCCTTTGTCCCTAACTGCTCATAGAGGGCCTAATATTTCTGGAGCTTGGCCATGGCAATGGGCCTCCTAGCAGTGGTCTTGGCCAGCCTATATTGAGTCTTTGATTCCTGGTCCCCCATCTCCTGCCACCTGTGGAAAGCAACCTTCTTTTGCTTGATGGCTGCTTCTACCTCCTCATTCCACCACCAAGTCTGCCTGTTTCCCTTTACTGTGCCTCCTACTCTGCCCAGCCCCAAAATGGCTTTTCCACAGGTCCTAATTTTCCTGGCTACCCTGTCCCACATGGCATCAGCTGTCCCTTCCCAATTCCAGTTTACCTGCCTGTGCACTTCACCTATAAATTCCTCAGTTTTTGCAGGTAGTTTCCACCACTTGATGACCTGCTCTCCTTTCCAGCATTGTGCCTTGCCTGCTGCTTTAACTAGGATTTCTATCATAAGTAGCCTATGGCCACACTCCTTTTGGAGATTTTCACTGGGGAGAGCCCAGCAATCATGGACCTCTGATCTATGCCTCCCTCTAACCATAAAGAAATCTATCTGTGACATCCCTTGTGGTGACTGGTATGTGATTAGGTGCTTGCCCCTCTTCCTAAACCAAGTATTAGCCAATGCAAGGCCTAGTGCGTTTGCCGAGTCAAGGATTCACTGTCCATCACTGCTAAATGTTCCATACCCCCATCCCCCATGGACCTCCCCATAACCCTGGTTATCAGTGCCCACATGTCCATTAAAGTCCCCACCAATAATTAGTCGCTCATTCCCTTGACATTGCCCTGCCTCAGCCTCCAGTGACTGCACCAAGTCCTCAAATTCTGTTTGGAAACCCACCTTTGTGGGTTCATCCAGACCTGCCTGGGGGGCATATACACTAATGAGGTGCAGCACTACCCCTCGCCAAACCACTGTGACCAACAGTAGCCTGCTGTTAATGCATTTCACAAGTGTGACCCCTTGTAGAAGCTCACTATCTAAAACTATACCCACCCCATTCCGTCCCCCTTCACTTGCTGTGTATATGAGCTTGTACCCCTCCCCAAGGGCTCTTGATCTATTCCCCTTCCACTTTGTTTCTTGGAGGAAAGCTACCTGAATCCTCCTCCTCTTTAGGGTACTTACTAATTCCCCAGTTTTGCCTGTAAGGGTCCCCACATTCAAAGTTCCTAATCTAAGGGTTGCCCCTGTGTTCACTGAACGTGCCGTGGCTGGGGGCACCCCAGCCAGGCGTCTGGAACCCACAGGATCATTGGTGCTGCTTGCCATGGGGGGGGTGCCAGCCTACCCCACGGAGGACACCTGGCACGCTATCAGCCACAGGGTCTGAGGTCCCAACCCCTGTGGCATCCTGCACCACTGGTGATGACGGCCTGAGGTCCCCTCTGGCACCCCTGTTAGACACCAGCATGGGGGTGGTAGCCCCCCACACCACTGGCATGATAACCCCTGAAGTCAGCATAACATATGTGCCAACTCAGAAATCATCATATCAATGCCACTAAATACTAATACTTATACTATCAGTCAATTAAAAATACCTATTGTATTGACTAATAATTAATAATACTAAACTACATCAAAGATACTAAGAGGGAGAATGAAATAAAATTGGTTTAAAAATTTTTGCTGTAGGGGGTCGGCACCGGGCTGCAAAACGCAGCGTGGTCGACTTACAAAGCAGACGACGCAAGCTGGAGCAGCACTACAAGATCAGCAGAAAAGTGCCACGTGGTTAGGCTTAACGGCCCAACCACGAGACAAGTTCCCCAACCTTTAAAAACAAAAACGACTACCCCTACAGCCCTACCTTGACTGCAACGGTGGGGTTTCCGCCTCAGAAAAAGCGGATTTACCCAAATGACAGTGATTTTTTTTCCAAAAATTAATAAAAAATTTCACCAGCACAAGGAAGCATAACACGTGAGTCCAGCACAATTTAGCGATCCCCCGGAAATTCATTTCCATGGTATAAATCTTGCTATAAATTGTAATGGGTACTCTAGTGCCCCTTTTAGAGAAGCATAGAGTAGCAAAGAAGGACCTCCAGCAGTATTTGTCGACCTGGGGAAGGCCTATGATAGCGTCCCTAGACAGGTACTGTGGAGCGTTTTAAGGAAGAAAGGGGTTTATGAGGGTCATATTAGGATAGTGCAAGACCCGACCCTGCCTCAGGCGGGAGGACGGTTAGATGATGATGATGACAATGATGACTCTAGTGCCCCTTTGACAATATGCTATCCATTGTAGCCATGTGATTCCAGAATGGATCGGTGGTATACAAATAACTGAAAACGCAAAAATGCCTGTCTAATCACAAATTTATAAAGGAAAAGTCTGTTTGTTCGACGTGTTATGCCGGGTTCACACAGACCACGCGAAACTGCGCTGTGCCCTGCAACAGTGCTCTGATTGAAGTGCAACAGAACTGCACAAACGGATCAAGATGCTTGTGGTTCAGTCTGTTCAATGTGGAGCACGTTTATCTTCATCATACAAAACGTTGTGATCCATTTATCAAGAAAGTACTTGCTTAGACCAGGAGGACTGGCTGATTGCGTTGGACACACCAGTTCTCACCAGATCACTGAAGTTGAGCAACACAATTCCAGCTACAGTAGCGTCTCTCTTATCTGACCATCGTTTATCTGATGTTCTGTATTAACCGACACCCTCTGGATGTGGTCTCCTTTTGTGCCATTGGCATGATATTGCTGCCAGAAAGATATATCAAAGTGTGATAACAAATTTCTTTAACCCTTAAGTAGGTAGGTGAATAAAAGGTACATAAGTGGGTATGTGGGGTGCTGACATACCCTGGCTCTAAAAATTATTTGCATAACCTAAATTATTGTTTTAAAATTTTATTTGTTGGAGCATACTTAATAAATACAGTGAAATCCGTTTAACACGAAAGCGCTTAACATGAAATAACAGTTAACACAAAACAACACTGTGGTCTGGACAAAATACTCTGTAATTCAATACATTTTTTTCCTTTTAACACAAAACAAAAATCGCTTAACACAAAATTATTTTCCTTCTCGGCTAACAAAATACTGGATATACAACATATACCGGAGTTTTCGTTGAACTAAACAGACAATGGTTCCCACTGTTGCTGGATTACAGTCTGGGTTTGGGATGGCATAGGCATGCCATTGACAAACCTTTCAAACTATAGGGAGGGGGCCTTTTTATTGACGATTTATGCTCAAAAATACACCGAAAAACAAAGCACATTTTATCCCAAAAACAATAATTCTTTTAGGCTATTTTTTAAATTATGCATTTGTAGCCTTCATCATTATATAAATTGAAAATATTGAATCTAATATGATGCCCACAAGTGTAACTTTTAGTAAACATCATCCCACCTGCAGCATGGTCAGATCTGTGGGCCCACTGAACATGCCCTGGACTAGGGGCACCCCAGCCAGGCATCTGAAACCCACAGGAATATTGCCCGGGTTTTCTGTGGGGGATGCTGGCCTACCCCACTTGTTCCAACATTGCATTATACAACCAAAATAGAAACTTTGACAGGTAAATTAATGCTTTGTTGGTTATATTACTAAAAATTACAAGGGTAACTTTTAGCAATAAATCCAATTAATAAGATATGACAACATTGAAAACAATGATGGGTTTTCTGTATGAATCACTTAGCACGAAATTCTTTTAACAAGAAAAAAAATATTTTGGTCCAGTCAGTTTCATGTTAAACGAGTTTCACTGTATATGCAAAAAAAATTTTGAAAAGTGCTTAAATGTATAAAGAAAAAAAATGTTTTTTGAAGAAACATCAAAAACTGCACATCATTCAAAAAACTGACAGAAATTTTGAAATTTAAAGTTGCATGAATAAAAACCGAATTAAAACAAACTACATATTCTGTTAGATATGATTTTGCAAAAAAAAAAATCTTAAATTGTACCAAAAAGTATTTAAAATTTTTGAATCTCAAAAGTTGAAAGAAAAATCTGAAATTTTTTGTTAATTCTTATAATAAAATTATTTTTCCAAAATTTTCTTACTGAAATTTTGTCAATTATTAGAAAGGTAATGCATGTAATTTAAGCAGATGAATTGATAACAATTTGTCTTCTTTATAGCACCAAACCGTGCATCTCCCATACATGCTATTAGCACTTGTCTTCAGCACTATCCTCCCACTCTGACATATCACTTTTTAATGAAACCCACAAGTTTAGAAAGGTTTCTAAGTCTTTTCTGCTACTTTTCATAGTCATCCATAGCTAATATGTCAAAATAAATTACTAGAAAACTGAAAATCAGCAAAAATAATAATTCGCAAAAACTTATGTAAGTAGGTAGGTGGGGTCTTGAGAGCGCCACTTTCTGAGAACATCACTTTTACAGAAAATCCAAACAACAAATAAATATGTTTGACTTTGCAAAATGTAGGGAAGGGTATAAAAGTAAGCTAGAGGAAAATTCAGGTTTCTGAAATTATGCAAGTATAGACAAAAATTTTTGTTTATGAAGGTGGGGTGTTCATATACCCCACATACCCACTTAAGGGTCAAACATTAAATATTTGTTGACATGTACTGTATGTATGCATGAATGTGTAGTTAAATGTTAGGAACAATAAATGCTTGTTTTACTATCATTTTTAATATATCAATTTATGTAATAGCAATTATTTTATGCATCTTAGATTACTTTTGCTTATCTGACATTATGCCTGTCCCAATTAGGTCACAGAAGCAGGCTCTACTGTAGTACTAACATGGGTGGCTGCTCAGTAAAACTGAGTACCACTAATACCCAAAAATCGTCACATCAGCATAGTGTCTCTACAGTCTCTGCATTGGAACTGCACAGTGGATGGGGTTCCAATGACATTGTATTTGAAGGGCCCTAAAATCACCAATATACAGCCACATCATTTTGGTATTACATCTTTTGGTATTACATATGTGCATTGTGTGTGCTTTTATGGGGAGATACTCAGATGTGGCCTGTACAATCAATGGGGAATGGTTGAAGTGGAGGCTGTTGTGTGGGGGTCCTAAAAAGTTGAAAAGAAGTTTTACAGGGCAGTGGTTAGGCCAGCTATGCTATATGGATCAACATTGGGCAGTGAGGAAGAGGCACATCAACAGAATGCAAGTAGCCAAGATGCTAGTGCTGTGGCACATGAGTGGGGTGTCTAGAGCTGATAGAATTGGGCCCAAGTATATTAGGGTTTATTATATTATGTTTCAGTTATGTACCATAATCTACATATGCTTCCTGATGAAATAGTTGAATAACCTTGGAGATCAGTCTGCTGGTTGTCATGCCTCCAGATTTTCACAAGTGAAATAAGCTTTCACCTATTGGCAACCGTTTTCATGACATTGATCTTGGTATAGATCTAATGTTAGGTGCACCAAGGTCCTCAACTGAAACTTATTGAACAAATGATATCAACAAAACAAAGATGTAAATTTGGCCACAGGTGGGTTGTTGAAATGAAGCTATTTGCTTTTAGGTTGTATTGGCAAAGTGCACAAGGATATAACTTTCTTGGGACTGTTTTGTCTACCATCATGTTCCACTCTAAAAAACTAGGATGTGTGGTTTGAAGTGCAGAGAGGTCTGGATAAGTCACTCTTGGAACTGCAAATCAAAAATTTGGTCGTTTAATTGTTGTGATAAACTTTGGATCTGATGTTTTGATGAAATGACCCCCAAAGCATCAATAACCTATAATTCTGTCAGGGATTACCTAGTAGGAATGGAAGGCTATGATGTCCATGGATGGTCTAACAAAGTAGCAAATCATGCCCTGGTTTTTTTTCTAGTTTGTGGCCTATGTGCCTCTTGGAAACAACCACTTGCATTTTATTTTTTCATGTGAAACCACACCAGCAGCCATTCTTAAGAACATCTTCGTTGCAACATGTGAAAGCCTTTTTTCCATAGGCCCTTAAAATTGTAGCTGCAGTGTGTGATCTTGGTACTTCCAATGATAAAATGGTAACAATATATTTTTCTTCTATGACCCCCCCCCACCCCCACACTTGTTAAAATGTACAATGAACAACTTAAAAAGTATGATTTGCAAGTTGATGATACAGCAATAAGCTGGAAGTGCATTGTTAAATTTGCTAAAATGGATACAAAATAACATTTGAATTGCTCCCAAAATCATACACAAACATTTGGAGGTGCCAGGTTTTTCAAAGATGAATGTTTCCTTAGCAACTCATTTGTTGTTTGTTGGTGTTTAAGGTCCCATCAACTACAAGGTCATTAATGCATATGCTGCACAGACACTACACCAATGCGACGATTATTGGGTATTAGCAGTACCCAGCTTTCCCGAGCGACCACCCATGTCAGTACTAACTGGGCTTGCATTGCTTAACTTCACTGATCAGACGAGAACTGGTGTGTCCAACGCAACTCGCCGCTCCCTTAGCAACTCATATTTTAAGCCATTGTGTTGTGGCTGGAAATTATATATATATATATATACAGGGTATCCGGTATTTTAGAGGGTGCCAAACTAAGCATTTCTAGCATAGGAATGTAGGGTCCAAAGTCAAGCCTTAACAAATGGCAAGCAAAAGAAGGTGCTGTATGTGATGTGGCCATACTTTGCTTCCACATCAACTAACAGGCCACATGAATCACGTTTTTCTACAAGAACAATTGTCAGAACTTATTGCAAATATTCCACCTGAAATTTGCTGACAGATGTGGTTTCAGCGTGATGGAATCCCAGTACATTTTACCTTGCATTTGCAAGCTCATCTTGATGCCACCTTTGGGGACCACTGGATTGGTAAAGGAGGACCTGTTACCTTGGCCACCATGATCACTTGATTTGCCACCAATTGACGTTGTGCAGCATGCACAACTGCACATGGTAACCACTTCGAACATTTACATTTATAGCTGAATTTCTTGAAAAGATAGATGGTGGAAGAGTGGGAAAGAGTGGGAAAACTATGACATCCAACCACAGTCAAAAGCAATCACATTTGCTATTTAAATTATTGTCTATTGTGGTTGGAGGAATGAAATTTTTGACAGCTTCTAATAACCCAATACATTTTGTGGTTGGGTGGAAGCAGACAATAACAGCAATCTGTGGTTTATGAAGAATGTTACAATATTTGTTTTCTTCTTGTGAAGAAATTGCATTGCATTGGCCTACACATGGTTTCAGGTGAGGGAAAAGAACCTAATCACATTCCAGTCCCCACAGGGGAGGTCCCAGATAGACTTTTTCATGGGTAGGGAGCAACATAGGGTCAAAATCCAAGATTACTGGGCCCTACCCAGTGAGGATTTTCAGAAGGAAAGTGGCCATAAGCTGCTCATGATAGAATTCCTAATAATGGGGGTAGTTAGGAAACATATCTGGGAAGGTGAATCAGTCATTAGGTGGTGGAAGTGGCCCACCAAGGCAGATGAATTCAGGCAGGAGGCTCTCAGCCAGGTGGACTGGGATTGGGATGGGTCAGCCAATGCCATGTGGGACAGGGTTGCTAGGTGGTGGAATGAGGAGGTGGAAGCTGCAATCAAATTAAAGAAGGTAGCTGTCTGTTTATGGAGGGAAATAGGGGATCAGGGGTCAAAGACAGACTATGTTCAGGCAAGGAAAACCGCCAGGAGGGCCATTGTGCTGGCCAAGTACCAGAAGTATGAGGCTTTATATGAGAAGTTGGGTACAAGGGAAGGAGAGACAGCAGTTTTTAGATTGGCAAAGACCAGGGATAGAACTAGTGAGGATGTTACCAGGGCCATAACAGTCAAGGATACTAATGGTAGGGTCCTGTTTAATCCAGCAGAGGTAATCAAAAGGTGGGAAGAATACTACCATAGCCTCTTAAATGCTTTCCATGGTGCAATGGCCACAGACAGCAACCCACCCACTCCACAGGCATTGGACAGGGTGAGTGATGTGGAAATAGTCAGAGCCCTCCAAAAGATGAAGGATCAAAAAGCAGTAGGCCCTGATTATATCACTGTGGATGTCTGGCACAATTTGGGGACCACAGGAATTAGATGGCTAGGAAGGCTTTTCAATCAGTTAACCAATGGAGACAGGATGCCATCTGCATGGAGAGAGTTGAATAGTTCCACTGTTCATGGGCGAAGGTGATGCCCAGGACTGTGGAAACTACAGGGGCATAAAGCTAATGAGCCATGCTATGTTGCTGTGGGAGAGAGTAATAGAAAGTCGCCTCTGAGTCCGAACTAGTGTCTGGGGGAAATCCATTTGGGTTTTTGCCTGGTAGGTCCACCATGGAACCAGTCTTTATTCTAAGACAGATGATCAAGAAGCATAGAGCAGCAAAGAAGAACTTCCATGCAGTATTCGTTGACCTGGAAAAGGTATATGACAGTGCCCCTAGACAGATAGTATGGAGCGTTTTAATGAAGAAAGGGGTCGATGAAGGACATATTAGGATAGTGCAGGATATGTATGAGGGTTTCATTGCTAGGGTGAGGACAGCCTGGGGAAACACTTCACGCTTCATTGTGCAGGTGGACGTGCATCAAGAGTCAGCTCTTAGCCCATATCTGTTTACTGTAGTAATGGATGAGCTGCTGACAGGAACAGGGGAATGGGCCCCTCAGTGTCTGGTATTCGCTGATGATGTGGGAAGACTTGAGGAGTCTAAGGAGGTTGCACAAAAGGGCTTACAAGACATTAAAACAGCAATTGAAAGAGGGGGTCTTAAGGTGAACATGAAGAAGACAGAGTACCTACCTTTCAATTTTAGTGACCAGGGGCAAGGGGGTGAAATACGATGCGGGGGTGAGGGCAGGGCCGACCCTAGTGTTTGTGGGGCCCAAGGCAGCAGGCGATAGAGAAGCCCAAGGTAGCAGGCGATAGAGGGGCCCCAGTACTAAGTTTTTATTAATTCAGCAGCCTGTGGCCCAAGGCGGTCGCCTTGCTCGCCTTGCCCTAACGCCAGCCCTGGGTTAGGGGATACCAGTGCTGCAAGAGTTTCCAGAGCAATGGGGAGATAGATTCCAATGTGACCCATAGGATTAATGCAGGATGGCTGAAGTGGAGACAGGCAAGTGGTGTCCTGTGTGACCGCCGGGTCCCCATAAAGTTGAAGGGTAAAGTCTACAGAACGGTCGTTAGGCCCGCTATGTTATATGGCTGAGAGTGTTGGGCAGCTAGGAAAAACCATGAAAGGCAAATGCAAGTGGCTGAGATGCATATGCTGCGCTACATGAGTGGGGTGTCACGAGTTGATAGAATCCGAAACGAATATGTTAGAGGTTGTTTGGGGGGTGGGAGACATCGTGGAAAAGATGAGAGAATAGGTTGATGTGGTATGGGCATGTGAAGAGGAGGAGATAGGAGGAACTTACTAGGCTCATTATGGGACTGTGGGTAATTGGGGGCACCAGGAGTAGAGGAAGATCAAAATGGAAGTGGGAGCAGGTGGTGGAAAGGGACATGGAGGCATGCGGGGTGGAGGGGGACCTGTGGAGTGGGAAGGGACTGCAGATGCCATGAGGGATAGGGTTGCCAGAAAAATTAGATCATGTGGGAAAGCCATTTTAGGGCAGGGCAGAGTATGGGGCACAGGGCAAGGTTACAGGGAGACATGGTGGTGGAATGATGAGGTAGAGGAGGCCATCAAACAAAAGAAGGCTGCTTTCCAGCAGTGGCAGGAGGTGAGGGACCAGAAGTAAAGACCCAATATAGACAGTCCAAGGCAAAGGCAAGGAGGATCATTGTACTGGCCATGCACCAGAAGTATGAGGCCCTCTATGAGCAGCTAGGGACAAAGGAGGGGGAGAGAGAAGTTTTCAAACTGGCCAAGGCTAGAGATAGGGCAGCTAAGGACATACCCAGAGCCATAACAGTGAAGGATAGTGAAGGTGGGGGTCCTGCTGTCCCCATCTGAGGTAAAGAGGAGGTGGGAAGAGTATTTCAAAAATCTCTTGAATTCTGCTGAGGGGGAGGGGGAACCCACCATATATCCTACAGCAGCTGGGGCAGTGGATTGTGTAACAGAGGAGGTAGTAGCTTGGGCACTTCAGAAGATGAAAGGCCAAAATGCTGTCGGTCCTGATGGAATCCCCATTACAGTATGGCACTGCCTAGGGGAGACAGGAACCAAGTGGCTACGGAAACTCTTCAGCAGGATAGTGAGTGGAGATAGAATGCCATTGGGATGGTGGGAGAGTTGGATAGTACCACTCTTCAAGGGCAAGGGGGATGTCCAAGATTGCAGTAACTATAGAGGTATAAAGCTTATGAGCCACTCTATGAAACTCTGGGAGAGAGTAATGGAATGTCGCCTCAAGGATAGAACCAGCATCCGGGGAAATCAGTTTGGGTTCGTGCCAGGGAGGTCTACCATGGAGCCAATCTTCATACTGAAGCAGATGATAGAGAAGTATAGGGCTGCTAAGAAAGATCTCCATGCCATCTTTATCGGCCTGTAGATAGCCTATGATAGTGTCCCACTGCAGGTCGTTTGGGAGATACTACAGAAAAGGGGGGTAGAAGAAGGGCTTATCCAAATAGTCAAGGATATGTACGAAGGCTCCAAAGCCAGGGTAAGGACACCTTGGGGGTATACAGGGGGCTTCCCAGTGAAAGTTGGGGTTCACCAAGGTTCAGCCCTTAGTCCCTACCTTT
This sequence comes from Trigoniulus corallinus, assembly GCA_013389805.1. NCBI lineage: Eukaryota > Metazoa > Arthropoda > Diplopoda > Spirobolida > Trigoniulidae > Trigoniulus > Trigoniulus corallinus. The sequence goes on from JAAFCE010008833.1 coordinate 9,074,949, forward strand.
TCATCCTGGTCTTGGATGAACTGCTGACGGGAGTAGGCGAATGGGCCCCTCAGAGCTTAGTATTTGCTGACGACATCAGAAAAGTCGGTGACAGCAGAGAACAGATAGAGAAGGGACTAAACGACATTAGAGGATTGATAGAAAAGGGAGGGCTATAGATAAACATGAAGAAGACAGAGTATTTAGCTTTCAATTGGGAAGGACAGGCAACAAACGGTGACGTCCATTCAAGGGGCAAACTGGTGAAAAAGGTGCAAGAGGTAAGGTACTTAGGATC
>JAAFCE010008833.1:9075625-9128318 GCA_013389805.1 Trigoniulus corallinus
CATTAGCCAATAGTAGAGGACTGCGTTTCATAGCCACGCCCAGCATAAAAGCCGTCTGTAGAGCGACCGATATAACAATTAATAATAATAGAATAACCGAATAATAACAGGAAAGCGGCGGAGCTGGTACTCCTTATTGACTCATTGGTGGCGCTGTGAACCACCGGCAACTTTTCTGTTTACGACTTCGAAGAGACATCGTGGTTTTGTTTTTATCGCGCTGTGTAGTGGTTTGAATTCATTAATTTTTTCCTCTGCACGGTTCTGCAGGAATGAATACGTAACTTGCTTCAGTCAAGAAGGTAAATGTCATTTTTTTTAATTTAATAGAAATGTTATACCGAAATCTTTCGAACAGCATTGTGTCGATAAAACACAACGTTTCGATAGAATGTCTCGTTCGGTCGATAGGTTTTACGCTAACGTTGGATGTTCTTCGTGAAATTTAACTTTTGAATTAGGTTTGTGATTGCATTTCCTCCTTATATAATGTAGTAACATATTATTAGGTGCTGAATGCTGAAAATGAAAATTGAGCATATGTTGGCATAATGTTTTAGCGTACGTCATAATCTCAGCTGATTTACACTATCTCCTAGCTACATTGCGTGAATAGCGATTCTGCGTTCTGGTTGCCTACAGAAAATAGAGGAAAATATTTGAGCCTGTTATCTGTTTACTGAATGGTACATGGTTACGTATTTAGTCGTTTCGTACTAATGTTTTTTTTCCAGCCTGCCAACTGAAAAAATATTAGTGAATGCCATTGTATAGATGTTGAGTGACAAACATGGGGATGAATGACAGGGTGCGTGACTATTGTAGGCTATTCATAGTATATGGTAGGTAGTGTAATTTTCTATTAGAAATTCAATGTTTTCTAATAATTGGTTTGAAGATCGAAATGCACGTATTCATTTTTAATAATACCCTATGAATGACGTATAAACAAACAATTTGTTTTCTAGGGCGTATTAGCAACTCTTGAAGATGATTATCATATTACTGTTGAATTTCTCTTTTGAATTTTATCAGTGACCCACTAAAACATCGAAGTGAGGCTATTCTTTTAACTTAATTTATTATTTTTGAAAGAATTGATGGATAGACTCCCTTTTACCCGGTGGTTCTATTTTTCACTTTCCATTTTACCCAGTTACTAATTTTACCTAGCGATTGAGGTGAAAGATGCATGCGATGAATTATCTTTGGTAAAGTACCTTTACAATGATCTCTACATTTGGTCTTTCGGTCTTCCGCCCCCACGAACAAGGTACATATCGATTCTGTGGAGAACGGTGAATTGCGTTGGACACACCAGTTCACTGAAGTTAAGCAATGCAACCTCGGCTAGTACTGACATAGGTGGTCGCTTGGAAAAACTGGGTACTGCTAATACCATAAAATCGTCGCATTAGTGTGGTGTCTGTGCAGTCTCTGCATAAGAACTGTTGTGAATGAATCATCTCCTGTCTTAAATGAACAACAATCAATTCAATTTCTTTTCATTTAAAAGCACTAAAAGCTTACAAAGTCCACATTTATAAAGATGTTGCATATTTCGCTTCATGTTGCATATTGTGCTCTCACGCACGAATTTTACAAAGTTTATTGGAAATGCTTTTTGCTGCATTATGGACACGGAATCTTCAGGTTACTATAAGCATTCCAAATCGTCTTTTTAAGTTAACAGGGGTAAAGATATGATCACATGTAGTTTAGGAGGACAGCAACTGATTTTTTTAATAATTCTTTGGGGCTTGTAATTGTGGCAAAGAAATAGTACCCTTTCTTCCATTCTGGAAATGATTTAGGATCATTCTGTGGTCTGTTACCTTTGTTTTGACACCCATCCTAAAGTGCTCAGACCTGCGGAAGTTATTTATTTTTAACCTTCCATCAACAAGGTGACGATTTCTGGCACACCCTACAAGGTGGGGTCTGTGATAGCCCCAAAAAGACTTTTTGATTTTCAAGGCTTAAATATTCAGATTAAGGGCATTATTATGGATATTAACTTGAATGTCATCCATATAAAGCTTTAGCAATGAAAATAATTTTGAAACATGCTGTAAAAATTCTATATTACCCAAGAAGGCAAGACATCATCATCACCATACCCTTATCCCACCTATGACAGGGTCGGATCTGCAGGGTCTAGTTCTCCACTCCTGCTTATCTCCCACCAGGTCCCCAGACACTACCAAATCCTTATGGACATCCTGCTCCCATTTCTGCCTTAGTAACCAGTGTTTCTGACCAGCCAACGATGTTGGTACTAACTTGGGTTGCATCACTTAACCAGAAATAAAATATGTTAATTACTTAGGAGACCTGCCAACTTCCCTAGATAGGTAAAGAAAACATCGGAGAACAGGTACTGAAAGGTTGGTTAAGATTGGAGAAAGTGGTACATGTGTAGACACAATTTTATAGGTCTGGGGTCTGCCAAGACCCCACCTTTTGGATGGAAGGTTAATTTTTATTTCCATGAGGTATCAAGGAAGGTGTGACACGAAAGGAGTTATTCGATTTTCTCTTCACTGAACATCTCCTTTCTCATGCTAATACTGTCTTTGCAAGAAATGAAATGAGACATAACATTGAATCCAGGGTAGAAAATTTACCAGAAGAGGATTTGTAAAATAAAATCTCCCTATTTTCCAACAAGGTTCTGACAGTGACAAAGAGTATGTGGATTCATCAGGCAGTGAATCAGATCTTTGATGTTGTGTAAGGTTCCCCAACTTCAATGTAGGCCTACTAATGTGAAACTTGCAAAAACATTGTATTCACAATTATAAAATTTTATTTGGTTCAAAAATTTACAACTACACTTCATATTTTAAGCTTACTTCATTGCACTTATTACACATGTCCCGCTAAAACATAATTTCAGACCATTGTGCTACGGCAGGATTCAGTGCTCGTTTCTTCCGTTGGAATCTTTAATATGCGAGCCGTCAACTTCATATCGTAACTCCTGTTGAATTAACGTTGATCTTGCATCTAGATCAGGTGTTCTTAATTGTCGGTTTTAGAACCAAGTGCTGGATGTATGAGACTCGGTCTCGAATATTGATATTTAGTTTATTTAATGTATTAATTTATACTTGGGTAGAACGAGAATGGGACGCGATAGAGTACTCCAGAACATTCGACAAATGTTTGTACAGTGGTACGCCACTTAACGAACGCCTCGTATAACGAATGTTCCCTATAACGAACACTGTCAAGAAAGCGCGGGAGTATCACATTACGAACTCGTTTCGAATAACGAACGCTTGTTCAGTATATAAAGTGAACTGGGAACTGTAAAGGATGCAGTGCAGGATCTACCAGCCTGCTAAGTAGGCTAAAGTCTTGAGCCTCAACATTTAGAGGGCTTCAAACTTAAGAAAAGGGCCTCAAAATTGGATTAGCCTAGGGCCTTTCAAGATCTAAATCCAGCACTGATAGGATGTCCAAGATTGTAGTAACCATAGAGGTATTAAGCCAGTGAGTTATTCCATGAAGCTCTGGGAGATGTCATAATAGAATGTCGCCTCTGGGGAAGAACGACTGTCCATGGAAATCAGTTTGGGCTCATGCCAGGTAGGTCCACAATGGAACCATCTTCATTCTGAGGCATGTGATAGAAAAGTATAGGGCAGCAAAGAAAGCTCTCCATCCCATCATTATCGTCTTGGAGAAGGCTTATGACAGTGTTCCACGACAGGCAGTTTGGGAGGTATTATGCAAAGGGGGGGTAGAAGAAGGGTATGTATGATCGTTCCATTCCATAGCCAGGGTAAGGACACCTTGGGGAAATACGGGGGGCTTCCCAGTGAAGGTTGGGGTGCACCAAGGTTCAGCACTAAGTCCATACCTGTTCATTCTGGTTATGGACGAGCTGCTGACAGGAGTATGAGAACTGGCCCCTCAGTGCATGGCATTTGCCGACGAGCACTGCTCAACTGTACACTGCATGTACTGGAATTGACTGCCTTCTCCATGCAGGACATTTCTTTGTTTTTGTGAAATGTGAAGCCCCGAAAAATGGGTCCTAAGAAAGTTTTCGCTCATTAACATTAAAGTACAGTATTGTACTTTGTTTTTAATGTTTTAACAATTTTCGCAATTTTTCGCGGCAACCCGGAACGCATTACACACTATAACATAGAAATCTATTTCAAATTGTGTTCCACACAATGAATTCCCTGCATAACGAACGTGGCGGTGGAACGATTTACGCGGGGTACCACTGGATTTAATTATACACGTGTGTACATATTTGCTACAACTGACAACTAATGTATATACAGTGGAACCCACTTATCTCGACCTCCGTTAACTCGACAACCCTTTTAAGTCGACGTTTTTGAAGTGGAACCACCAAATTCCCCCTTTGTCCTATTAGTTTCCGATTGCTTATGTCGATGACCCCTAATATCTCGAGCACAAAACGGGTCAAATTTGCCACTCAACTTTGATTATGTCGATCCCGGAATCCCCTTGACTGCTGGCTTTTGAATACAGTATTAATCTTCCGTCCAGAAGGTGGGGGGTCTCGGCAGACCCCAGAACTTCAAAGTTGTGTCTACACAGGTACCACTTTCTCCAATCTTAACCAACCTTTGAGTACCTGTCCCTTGATGTTTTCTTTACCTATCTAGGGAAGTTGGCAGGTCTCCTAAGTAATTAGCATATTTTATTTCAGATAAGCAATTCAACCCAAGTTAGTACCAACATAGTTGGCTGGTGAGAAACACTGGTTACTAAGGCAGAAATGGGAGCAGGATGCCCATAAGGATATGGTAGTGTCTGGTGTGGATGGGGACCTGGTGGGAGATAGGCAGGAGGAGTGGACTAGACCCTGCAGATCCGACCCTGTCATAGGTGGGATAAGGGTATGATGATGATGATGATGATGTCTTGTCTTCTTGGGGTAATATAGAATTTTTACAGCATGTTTCCAAATTATTTTCATTTCTAAAGCTTTATATGGATTGTATTTAATTCAATATCCATAATAATGCCCTTAATCTGAACATTTAAGCCTTGAAAATCAAAATCTTTTTGGGGTCATCATTGACCCCACCTTGTAGTGTGTGCCAGAAATCGTTACCTTGTGGACGGAAGGTTAACCATTAACATCATTGCACCTACAATAGGGGGTGCGTGGGAGCAGGTGGTGGAAAGGGACATGGTGGCATGCAGGGTGGAGGGGGACTTGGTGGGAGATAGGCGGGAGTGGAGGACTAGAACTCGCAGATCCAACCCTGCCACAGGCGGGAGAAGGGTGAGATGATGAAGGCCTACAATAGGAGGTGTAGTAGTTCACTTCAGATGTGTTGTATGTATAAACTCATGTGCATTGCACATTCTCCTTTATTTACCCACACCATTGCCGCCATATTGGTGTTTGGTTATCTCGATGCTTTTTAGCAAACCCCTATGCCGTCGACATAACAGGGTTCCACTGTACTGTAAGGAATGGTGATGATTATTTAGACCAGTCAAATGAAGGGGTTATGGGAATCTATTGGACAATCCGTTGGGTGTCTGGAGTAATCAAAAACTTAAGAACCACTGGTCTAGATATTTCACCTTGATGGTGTGGAGGTAACCTGCAGCACTCGTGCATCAATGGTTAAAGGTTTAGGGAGGACTGAGGCTTCTTTTGAGCGAGAAAGGCCCCAGTATGCAGTCGTGATATGGGACAGTAGAGCCGTAGCCACGTGTGGTATATACCAAGGGTGGCCAACTTTTGTGTACATAAGATCTACTTTTTATCTAAAAAATGTGTCCGGATCGACTTGTTGTTATAGGTGTAGTCAAAGTGGGGAGTGGGGGGTTCGATACTGGGCCCACCTCGGTCCGGTATCGAACCTAGAACCACTGGCGCAGACCTAGAAACACTGAGCTACTACGTTATCAAGGCGGGTCTTAAGTCAACACATCGCCAGTAATCGACCAAAATTATCTTGGTGATCGACCGGTCAATCACGATCGACTTGTTGGCCACCGCTGGTATATACGATGTTATTCAATGTTTTACCTACGTGGTTTCAATGTTTCGCCTACGTCATCTGGGGAAGGAGGCTGAGAGGAATGGTGGATAGGGACAAATAAAAAGGGTTCTGCTGTAGAATTTTCCCTGCCTATATACTGGTAATTAAATGAATCCCCTGATGTCAATAACTGTCATCCATTGAAATTGAAGGAGATCAGGGCACGCACTGACTCGTATTACTGGTCTTCCTTCCAAGGGTCATTCGACAAGTAACGCAGTCCAAGTTAGCACTAACATGGGTGGTCGGTTTAACATTGGGTGCTGCTGATCTCCCATCTCCTACATCACCTATTCCTACCCCCCCCCTCCCAATTCCCGAGCTGCCTCCACAAGTTCTGCCAGTTATAGCTGCTTGGCCAACTCCCCAACCTTCTAGTCTAACATACTAACACCATTATCATCTCCACTGCCAATTTGGCCTATCAGGGCTACTTTCAGTATATTGAGTTAGAATTAGAACTGCGACCCGTAGATACCCCCATTTTCCGTGATTTCTTGTCAAAAAATGAAGACGTTGAATTTCAGGAAAATTATTAATTAAACTCGTTGAGATTTTGACGAAAATACCTTGTGAGTATAACTCTTATTAGTACAGTATTATTTTTTGTTGAGCGTGGCCCGCTGTAGGCCTCACGGACTATCAAATGAGTGGCCTGCGAGTCAAATGGTTGCACTTCCCTGAGAAAGAGGAATTGGAATGTCTCCAGGTTTTCATTGACAATTTTATCATTATGATGACTTATCATGTCATTGTTCCATTGGTTGATGTTACTGCTTTAATTTCATGTTGCCAGTCTGTTATTTTTTGAACACTGCATTGGCCTGTAAATATATGCTGATATAATGTTTTCTGTTTGTTGATTCATAAATTATTTACTGGAGAACTTTGGTATTGAGATCCAATAAGGATTATGTGGGGTAGTAACCAATTATTTAAACTTGCCCAAGTAGTTGCTCTTACGGATGTTTGATGGACGGACAATCGTCTAAGAGTTTTCCGTTGAACTATAAAAACGTTATTAAATGAAACAATAGCTTACACGAATGATGATTAAGCTTGTTGACCCATTTGCTAGCGAAAGCGGAAAACGATGCCGATATCACGAAGATTTGAGTGGATAGTAACATGTTATCAACTTCCTAAATAATTGAGTGGGTCGGGGTAGCTACTTATCAAAATGGACAGTGTATACAATGGTTAAATTATAAAGCCATGCAAACAAACTAGTTGCTTACAAAAACTCTTCTACCTGCCGTTCTGACGTAGAGCTGGTGACTTTTGTGGGATCACGTCAATTTGGCGCATGACAATTTGGCGTAGATATTTTGGCGTAGTCAATTTGGCGTACATACACATTCGGCGTATGACAATTTGGCGTACATACGAATTTGGCGTACGACAATTTGACGTACATACCGATCTCTTGGGTGCACACATTTGTTCAAAATTGCAACTGTCATAACCAGTGGCAGATCCAGGATTTTCGTCGGGGGGTGGGGGTGGGGGGTGGGTTAGCTAATACAGGGGGGGTTGAGCTAAACCTCACATATTATGCAAATATAAGTTTATATGTGTATGGGAGGGGTTGCAACCCCAAAAACCCCATCCTAGATCCACGCGTGGGCATAACAGTCATTGCAATGGTCCCGTATAACACAGTTGGGTTTGTTTGTGTTTTAGGGCCCATCGACTTCAAAGGTCATTAGGGCCCTATAACACAGTTATGGTAGGCATTCATTGTTCTATTACCTTGCAATGACTGTTGAAATATGTTGTTATGACTGTTGCAATTTTGAACAAATTTGGGCACCCAAGAGATCGGTATGTACGCCAAATTGTCATACGCCAAATTATATATGCGCCAAATTGTCATACGCCAAATTTGATTCCGCCAAATTGTCATGCGCCAAATTGACGTAGACCCGACTTTTGTAGCGGTTCAAGTGCTTACCTTCTTGTTTCACCCGTTGACATATGCACTTAGGTGAGTAATTACTTATCTGTTCTTCTCCCTTCTGAGTTTAATGCTAGGTGAAAGTTCCAGGGCAGTAGAAAATTGCTTATTACGGTTTGTGACATTTTCGGCTTCTGACCCTCCACTTCCGCCTGTCTCCTATCGCATCTCCATCTTCCCCACAGGCTGCATTACCGCGCCGTACAACCTGCTTCCTTGTTTGGTGTGGCTTTATTCTACCCCGGGTGCTATGATGACTTCATCTCCGTAATGGGCCTAAGCAACTTCTCCTCTCCTAAAAACATGCCCATGCCACCTTAGTCTATGCTCCCGCAACTTTTCTTGAATGTTTCCCACTCCTCAACTGCCCCTAATGTATTCATTCCTAGAACCCGCTTATTCCGCCACATGTAGAACTTTCCCTTCAGTTTTATTAGGGTTCTCGGATCGCAATGCAGCAATTGCTTCACGTTAAGTGCCTCAATGGGGCGCATATTTCAACTGATGCATGGTGCAAATGAGGCATTTTGCCATTGCTATCCTCATTTCTATACTGTCAGTCCCATCTGCAGTTGGTTAAAGCAGTGGTTCTCAAAGCGTGTTCCGTGAAACCACTTCAAGTGTTCCGCAAAAAATTTAATGCACAAATAAAGCAATGGAGAGATATTCTGATGTGACCGGCAGAATCAATGGGGAAGGGGTCGCAGAAGTAGAGACAGGCTAGCGGATCCCAATCTAGTTGAAAGGGAAGTTCTACAGAACAATGGTTAGACCAGCTATGCTATATGGATCAGAGTGCTGTGGGCAGTGAGGAAGAACTACGCAAATAGAATGCGAGTAGCCGAGATGCAAATGATGTGGCACATGTGTGGCGTGTTGGGAGCTGACAGACTTAGGAATGAGCATATTAGAGGTAGCCCGGGGTGGTGGACATCGCCGAAAAAATGAGGGAGAATAGGCTGAGGTGGTATGGACACGCCATGCGAAGAGGGGAAGAGCAGCTCGTTAGGTTAATTCCAGGAATGCAGGTGTCCGTAGCACCAGGGGCAGGGGGAGACCAAAGCAGATGTGGGAACAGGTTGTCCTTAAGGATGTGACGGTGTGTGGGTGGACGGGGAACTGGGGGAGAGACTGACGGGAGTGGAGGGCTAGAACCCGCAGACCCGACCCTGCCACAGGCGGGATAAGGGTATGATGATGATATAGTAAGTACCAAGTGTATAAGGTGTACAAGCCGCTTTAAAGGTTATGTTGAATTGTAAGTGTTCCGTGCTAGTAAAATGTCACAGTTTAGTGTTCCACGACTTCAAAAAGATTGAGAACCACTGGGTTAAAGAATTGAACATGGGCCATTGTCTAAGGGGCAGTGGAGGGCCTATTGCAATTGCAAGCTAGAATTATAGAAGGGATTCTGAATATTTAAAAATATGTGGAGCACCCTTTTTTTTAATGCTTCCCCCCTTGACAACCCCTGGATCGCACATCCTCCACTTGCCCGTTTCAATAAATCCACCGTACATTGATTGTGTGAGGCACCCCTACATCTATTTCACCATTATTCTGGAACATGGACACCCCTCTTCGGTGGCGCAGTAGGTAGCGTACTGGGTAACTGCATCCGTGGTTCTAGGTTGCATGCTGGACTGAGGTGGGTTGGCGTCTTTCGGGCGAGAGAGATACGCCGAGTGGGACCTCCTTCGGATGAAAAGTAAAACCGAGGTCCCGTGTGGTGTACGGGTGGCACAAGCAACTCCAAACCCTTTTCCTGCCTATGGCAGGGTGGGGTACCCATCTTGTCTCAATGGACACAAGGGCGATATATTCGACAGTGTTTTTCCACAGCCGGTTGCGGACGAAAGCTGTAACTCCTATGCTTATTTATCGCCGGTCTGCTATTCGTTGTCGGATTCTACCGACGCCAGCGGGTGAGCTCCACACCTGAAAATTTTGCATCTACCTGTTGCATTGTAGAAAAGGTTCTGTTACGTCCAAATCAAATTGTACTCCACACGGGACCTTATTTATAATCCAAAATAAGGCGCACTCGGGGCCTCTCTCACCTGAAGGAAACCTACCCACTTTGGTCCAGTATTACATCTAGAATTACTGACGCAGTTACCAAGCATGCTTACCACTTCACCATCAAGGCGGATTCATGGAGTGTATGGTTAGATGAGGCAAAATTTTCAGGTGTAACAGTTCTTGCCCCCTTCCCCCCAGCGTCAGTCAAGTGCCCCACCCACCGATGGCAGTTGGCTGTGGAAAATCACCTTCCAATATATCAGTTGTGTCTCCTTTCAGAGGGACAACATGGGTACCTGACTCTGCCATAAGCTGGAAAAGTGTTAGGAGGTGCTTTATTATGGTACATGGATGCTTAAATACTTACAGGAGTTGGACAAAATAATATGAACATCAACTTCATGTGGTGTAGGGCCACCTTTGTCATCCAAAGCAGCTTGGATCCTCCTTAGGATTCATGCATATAAGTCATGTGATATTTTATACCATTCCTCACAAAGAAACTTCTCCAATTGCTTGAGATATGCTGGAGGTGGGTAATGAACCCTTAATCTGTTTTCCAACAAAGAACAGAAAGGCTCAATAATATTTAAATCTCACGAGTTTGGAGGCCAGGAATGATGTGCTATTTCATTCTCATGCTCATCAGACCAATCTTTGACAATTCCAGCTGTGTAAATAGGGGTATTATCATCTTGGAAAATGCCATTCCCTGCTGGGAACAATATCCATGACATGGAAGGAACATCGTCGCCTAACATTGTTTCATAGACCTTTCCAGTTATTTTTCTTTCAGCCCAATGACTGCCCAAGCCATGACAGAACCCCCACCATGCTTCACAGTTGGCAGCAGACATTCTGAACTGTAAGCTTCCCTGGGAGTTTTCCATACATAAACATGTTCCTGCAGTAGGAAATAGCATAAAAGAAATAATCAGACCACAACTATCACAGATGTACTGGTGATTCTCTCCCCCCTGCAGACCTAAGGTGCCGCTACTTTCCTTTCTGTTGCCTTTTTCCTGGAATGCTTTACCATATGGTGTGTGTTCCCAGGTTTTCTCTTGCACGAAGCTGGCATGTATTAATCAATGCAGTCATTTTAAGCTTCTTTTGTTCCACCATTTTCTTGATTCGCTTGGTTGGCTCTATTTTTGTATTAGTTTCTGTGTTTGTGTTTGTATCTGTGTACCTCTGTACATAAAATAAATAATAATAATATCCAGGGAAGTCATAGTAAAACAGCACATCAAAAATCCATGACAAAGCATCATAGATATATTGGAAAACAAATTCCCAAAATGAAGTGATTTATACCATGGTGTCCATATTATTTTGTCCAACCTCTGTAAATTCATGTACGTTTTTCACCATTTCCTCTCTGCCAAAGTATTTCTGCTTAATAATTGCACCTATTTTCCTGGAACTCCACTGCATCCTAGCATACAATCTGGCCATGTCATTTCAAAAGAGCTTTTCCCTGTGTTCCTTTATCATTCATGATTTTTCTGGTTAAATTACCATAAAATGTTATGTAGTGCCTGTGACCATATGCAAAACATGGGTCATTTAGTGCAATCTATGAATGAAACCAAGGGTTCTCATTTAAAACTGCTCCTCATATTCTGGACATTTTATTACACTGAACATGACTTTATTTATATGACTTGCAATATAAAAATCTTTCACATTTCTATTTCTTCATCAGAGCAATCTGAATTTCATGTTCAAATTTATATGACTGCATTGCCCCTACAAGTTATGCCACTGGCTACAGTAGGAATTTTAAGGTGCAGACTATTTAAAGTACAAACATATCCATCACTAATGTGGACTATACACAGGTGTGGACTCTACGTGAGATTTTATGGTATCCCAAAACCAGAGTTTCGTGTTCCCATCACAGGAGTAGGAAATATGGCAACAAATATGAGAGTGGGATATGAGAGAAAACCCAAAATGAGTTATAGAAATTGGGTTATGCATAGTGGCGGCACCTACTGGTGAAAGTCCCCAAATCCATTACCGCCATTTTTTGATACAAGTATCCAGCACGTGCTTGTGTGAGAAATTCCTGTTTCTCGTCCATATATAACGTGAATGAAGCCCTAAAAAGCGTAAACTTTTTATAACGCATGCATAGATTGATTTTCATCTGCTTCTGTTGGTTACCATAAGGCCAGGCACACACTGCTACAAAACGGTCTTAAAACAGATCTGTTTATGTCGCAGAACAACAACTCATATAGAATGCACACTTTGTCAAAGCAGTTTTTTATAATTCATAAATTTTTATGATTACGTCACTGAAGCTGCAGCTCTGAGTATCCTAGTACTGAGATCACAAAAGAAAAATAAGGAAAAATCACGAAATTATTGGGTGCACATTTTATACCATGAGTGAATGATAAAGGGAAAATTTTATACTCTTTATAGTAAATTAAAAGATCATCAACAAATTTTTTTTTTGGATATTTATGGATGTATTTGTCTACCTTTGAAAATTTGTTAAAACTACTTGCCCTTTTTATTACTTACCAGATACAATTCTATGTCAGGCTATACCACCTACTGGGAGTTGTGAATTGCATTGGACACACCAGTTCTCATCTGATCACTGAAGTTAAGCAGTGCAACCCCAGCTAGTACTGACATCGGTGGCTGCTTTGGAAAAATGGGTACTACTAATACCCAAACATCGTCACATTAGTGTAGTGTCTGTTCAGTCTGCATATGAACTATGCTGTGGACAGGGCTTTAATGACATTGTAGTTGAAGGGCCCTAAAACGCCAAAAAAACAAACAAACCACCTACTGAAAGGCTTGCAGTGACATTGAGGTATGGAAAAAGTCATTGTAAATCTTGCACAATTTTAACAACACCAGTGATGTAGTTTTTGCTTGGAAACAGAGGGGTAATGACGACAGGCTTGGAGACAGAGTCACGTGACAATGGAAGAATTGGGAGGACTCAAGACTAATTTGTTGTAGTGTGCACACTTGCATACATTTGAATAGGAAGGTGACAGTCTTATGACAGACTTGCCCCATGAGTGTTGCAGTGGTTGCCAGACAGTTTTGTCTCTGAGACGCCTTGTTTCAAGTGTGTGGCTGCCCATTGACTTTCATGCACCTGGCCTAAATGGTAAACTGGAATGGCCTAATTTGTTATTTTTTCCACAATTGGATGGCATGTTTGCATCTACATTCTGGTCTTTCATTTCTTTCTGTTACCAACAGACAGTGCAACATCACCTGCTCCCATATTTGTGACTCAAGGCCATCTTAGTGGCAAGTAGGGGGCGGTGGAATTTAAATAGAAATTCTACCAACCTAATCATTTACAATATCTGCTGTAATATAATATTATTACATCACATATGACAGAATGCTTAAAGTAATGTGGACATTTCAGGGGGTCTGATAAGGGCAATTCATAACATACAGAATTTCATTTTTAATTTTGTATTTAAAACGTTTGACCACATAAGACTGAGTAAAAGAATTGGTGTTAAATAAAATATTCATTTATAAATTTATGATGATTTATAATGTATTAACCTGTCAAGATGCTCAGTGGTTAGGCTCCTTGAATTCTTGGTTGCAGGGTCAATCTTGCCCAAGGTAGTTGACGTCTTGCGAATGTGTCTTTCATTGCCCATTGTGGTGTGCCTTTCTACCCTCTTTACATGTGGGGTCTGAATGGCATTACCAGGTTTAGGATCGTAGGTAGCTGAAATTTCTTCTGGGAGGTAGTGACAAATCAAACACTTGAAGGGTCCCCAAGTGAAGTGTAGCTTTGAAGTCCCCTTTCTCTAAATACAGTCAAAATCGTTTATAACGAACTTCAAGGGACTGACGGTTTTTGTACGTTGTAGCCGGTGTTTGCTCACAACGGTACTACTGTTTATAATGAAGGGATCATTGTAAATGGGGTGTTATACTGATTACAGTATGTTATAACTATTGTAAAATACATACTGTAGGTTTATGTATTGAAACTAGTAGTTAGTCAATAAATAAGTGATATGCATATGTTATCACAATTTATTAAAAAAATTCAGAACAATTTCCACATTGTGCATAGATGCATGTAGATTCAAAGAATGAGCAAATTCGTTTTAATGTTTTGCACTTATTAAATTTGCCCTTAACTTTCACCAGGAACTTAATCATTCCATCAATTGGTGAGTGCCATGTATGGAATTCGCGGGCAAGCGTGCTTGCAGAATCGCCTGACTCATCATCATCATACCCTTATCCCGCCTGTGGCAGGGTGAGGTCGGTGGATCCACTGAACATGTTAGGGAGCGGCGAGTTGCGTTGGACACACCAGTTCTCATCTGATCACTGAAGTTAAGCAACGCAAGCCCAGTTAGTACTGACATGGGTGGTCGCTCGGGAAAGCTGGGTACTGCTAATACCCAATAATCGTCGCATTAGTGTAGTGTCTGTGCAGTATATGCATTAGAACCATACAGTGGACGAGTCTCTAATGACCTTGTAGTTGACGGGACCTTAAACTCCAACAAACAAACAACAAACAACTGAACATGTTCTGACTGGGGACACCCCAGCCAGGCGTCTGGAACCCGCAGGAAAATTGGCTTTGTTGTCTGTGGGGGATGCCGGCCTACCTCACGTGTTCCACCACAGTATTATACAACCAAAATAGAAATTTTGGAAGGTAAATTAATGTTTTGTTGGGTGTAATATTGAATGGTGTCTGACATATTGCACAATAACAGGAAGCAACAGGGATATTCCAGACCCCATGTGGGGCAGAATCGTCTGACTCATCTCTGGAAATTATGCTAAACTGTTTCTAAATGGAAAATTATTGCCATGGCATGTTGTCATGCACAAAGACTGAACTCAACTAAAAATCTGCTTGTAAAATATGCCTACAGACTACAGTCAAAGGTTTTGGTCATGTTTCATAGAAAGAGAAGACGTAAAGTGAACTGTATGCAGTAACCGATATTTCAACAGGCTCTGTTACTAGAAATGTGTTTGCTCTAGCCGATTTATACGTTTTAACCAATGTGTTCGTATAGGTACCCGACCCTGCCATATGCAAGAATTAGGTTAGGACTTGCTTTTTGCTTTGCTTAATTACTATAGTCGACAAGTTATACTTCCACCATAAAATAGTTATGTTGAACTCTTGGTTGTAATAATCATCCAGTGACCCATAGATCAGTGGGGGATAGTTGAAGTGGAGACAGGCAAGTGGAGTCCTGTGCGATGGGAGGGTCCCAATCAAGTTGAAAGGGAAGTTTTACAGATGCAAGTAGAAGAGATGCGATTGCTGCGGTATGTGATCGGGTTGTTGGGAGCTGATAGTTAGGAATGTGTATATTAGAGGTAGCCTGAGGGTTTGGGACATCGCGGAAAGAATGAGGTAGAGTAGGCTGAGGTGGTATGGACACATAATGAAAAGAAGGGAGGAGGAGTTCGTTAGGTTCATTTCAGGAATTGAGGTGGTTGGAAGCACCCGGGGCAGGGGGAGACCGAAGCAGACGTGGGAGCCGGTTGTCCTTAAGGATATGGTAGTGTGTGGGGTGGAAGGGAACCTGGTGGTAGATACATGAGAGTGGAGACCTAAAACCCGCAGAACCTTGCGGTATAATCATTAGGCTTACAGCCGACTTCATAAAAGATTCCGCTCAACGCAGCGCTGCCATAGGCCTCTATAGGATTCAGAACGTTAATAATGATGTTGAGGACTATAATAGTTGCATCTGTGGATGAGAATATTACAAAATCGATTACTGCATGCATATTCAGGTAACGAGACTATTTCAGGTACTGTATGTAGATCCACCCTCGTAATGCTGAAAGCTTTAATTGTAATCTTGTAGTGGGCTTGGTGTAATATTGATTTTTATCATATGGCATTCACCTATACTGAGTAGTTCCCTCCTACTTTTCAAAAAGCGTTTTTAAAATGTGTTTTTGAGTTATCATACTGACACGTTGTCGAAGTAGTTCCATTGTGCTTTTCTCCCTTTGTATAAGAAGCAACAGCTGTTTTGGGTGCAAACGTTCACACCTCATTCCACAGGATCAACACCACCTTTGTGTAATGTGCATACTTTATTGAATAGAATTTGTTAGTAGGAGCCACTATGGTAAAAATCGAGTTGTCAAGACCAGTCTAATAACCAGTAATATAATGATTATGCTTAACGATAAGGATACTTAAGACGAACTACAATCGTCACTTACAGAATTGTCGGTGGGAATGCAGCCAATAGATGCAGTCAATAAGGATAACCAGTCGAACGACAGAAATGTAACGACGACAAAAAAAATGGGACATGTTCCGTTTTCTCTCCGACATTGTGATGACTTGCCTAAAAATTTGTAGTTGGTCGTCAATAGTCTGCCATGTTTGCCAAGCCCTGTCGTTTTTGTAAGAATTGTTGCGCAATATTTTTCAGCAACTCGTCACCAACTGTGCCGACTGCTGCTCGCAAGATAAAGAAACCCAAGTTCTACCTTGTTTTGTTATTGTTGAGTATAGTCATTATGTTACTATAGGAGCCACTGTGCTCAACATCAACACTGCGACTAACCGTTTTCCCACTTTTGGCAGGGTCGGGTGCCCGTTTGCATCTCCCCCGGACATATTAGCGATCTGTTGGATGTTTGTGTTATGCAGTCAACTGCCAGCGTCGGCCATTTACAGTCTTATTTCGAACAACATCGTTCACAGACGCTAGATGTTGAGCTCTTACTGAAAATCTGCTATTGTCCCGCTGGATTGACACATTGGTGATCTGTTGGACGGTGTTTTTTACGCAGCCGGCTGCCGACCAAACCTGAAACCATTATGCTTACTTATCGTCAGCCTTGATTCTATGAGGACTCTACCGACGACGTGGGGGAAGGCCAGCTCCTACACCTGGGAATTTTTCCTCATAAATCCATTGCATTGTAGAGAGGGTTCTTATACGTGCAAACGTTACTTCCCATCCGACTGAAGACGAACTCGAAATCTCTCTCGCCGGAGAAAATCCAGCCCGCCTCGATCCAGTATCGAACCAGGAACTAATGACGCAGCAGTATATATAATCTAACACGCTAGGAAGCATGCTTCCTATACCCTCTTCAGAGTGTAAAAATAAAATGTGATGAAATCCGATGCTCATGGCGCAATAGAATGTGAATGGCTAATGTCGGAAGTTCCTTGCCATCACTCATAACTCAACTTTCTTATTTGCATGTGTTTTATTAAATATAAGCATGAAACAGTGTCAGTATTATTAAAGTGTACCATACCCTGTTATGGGTACATCCCTCTGATTGGTACACTGTCTGGGTCCCACAGGTGTACCAATTAGAAAGTTTTCACTGTATTTTGCATGACTTGTGTTAGAATTTGAACGGTAATGGGGGTCAAAATGACACGTTGTCGTCCTTATAGGTACAACAGAAAGCATTTTGTGTAATTGAGTTTGGTAGAACTGGATCGGCAAAAGTGGTTCAATGAGCGTCTTGCATCCAAATTTGGTGTTCGTTCACCTGACAGCAAGGATATCATACGCAGTCTGATCATACGGTTGCCTGGCAAAAGCAGAAGTCCAGGACAGCCGCGTATTTCAGATGAAAAAGTACAATGGATTAAGTAATCGTTCATTTATGACGCTGAAGAAACGGTTATGAAATCCTACAGCCAGAGCCGGCACGAGCTTTTTTGGGGCCTTATGTAGGAAAATACATTTTGCATTATGTAATATAGAGACACACGAGCGGGGCCTTAGTAGACGTGAGGCCAGTTTCAGGCGAATGTGGTGAACCCAAGCTTTTTAGGATACATCGTTATCATCATCGTCATACCCTTATCCCGCTTGTGGTAGTGTCGGGTCTGTGGGTTCTGGCCCCCCTCACCGGTCTATCTCCCACCTTTTGCAAATATAGGGCTAAAAATATTTTCAATGGCCTTTTGTAGGAACAACATGTAATATAAAGGCCCGCGCGGGGCCGGGCATGTACAGTTGATTTCTGTGAGTTTGCTCTCAACCACATGGAAGATGATGATTTTTTTTCATCCCTAGGGTCTTTTTCAGTGGTGAAGCTACCTTCCACATGAATGATAAGGTTAATCACTGCAGTGTATGGATATGGATGTCTACTGAATGTATAGAATAGTTGAAACGTTTTCTGTGCAATCTTACGGGAGACAGCCTTAGGTCCATTCTTATTTTCAAGAGGCTACTGTCAACGTTGGTTGATACCTCAGCTAGAGAAACAAGGTGGGAACTGCATTTTCCAGCAGGATGGAGTGACGCCTCATTTTAATTTATGTTGTCATGGATACTTAATTGAAGAATATCTGCAGTAGTGGATTGGTCGCCAAGGGGCTACAGACAGCCCTTCATCACTGGTCCCCAAGAAGCCCTGAATTAACCTTGTGATTTTTCTCTGTGAGGGGTAAGTGAAGGATCATATTTATGTGCCACCTCTGCCAGATAATGTAAATGTACTGAAAACCCAAATCACAGCAGCCATCCAAACAGTGTTGAAAATTTATTCACTTGAAGGAGTCCAAAAGCATTTTCAAATTCTCTCACAACAAATGACTTTTCAACCTAAGTTTTTTGAGGATGAAGTCTAGAAACGGAAAAAAATGGACATTCTTCCAATCCATTCTTCCAACAGTAACTGATTTTATTTCATATAACAAGCCCTTATATACAAAAGTAAAACAATAGAAAAAATGCTTACAGGGAAGGTCCATCATCCAAGATAAAAGATGGGCCAGTCATTTCATTACTAAATGCCCAGTGAGTCAATGATCACAGTTATAGGATGACCAGTCATTTAGATGTACAGGATGCCCAAACAGTAAAGACTATTAGCATCTAGTTAAGAAAAATTCCTGTTGCCTTATGACATCACCATTGCACAAGGGGAAACACAGTAATTTTAATTCTTTCATGGAAGGACCAAAGCTGGTTCAGTCCAGATTACACGAAATGAGGTGGTTAGAATCAAAACAGGAATTCTCCATTTTTGACAAAATTGCGATAACAGCATATGTGGAAATATCACACTTCAAACTATCATTTCAGGGTTTTTTCCAGTGGTTTTCACAACTTTGGGACCCTAAAATTTCCAAAACAATCACTACATTTTGCATACATGCTAGCAAAACTCCAGAAGGTTTTTGGTGATTATCTCAGAATGAGTTTTTGGGAGAATTCCCCTTTTGATTCTAACCCCCTCAAATTTCTAGAACCAAATAGAAAAGAAATTCAGAGAGAAATATACAGGACCAGCTAAAAAATCTCCCAAAATCTCCCAGACACGTTTCAAATAGTGTGGAATGGATTTTACTATTGGGTTGATGTCACTCAGGATATTCAAGGCAGACACATGCAACACTTATGATGTTGTGGTATTTAAAAAAACTTCATAATTTAATGTTCTGAGACCTCCAAAGGCACCAATTAAAGTAGATATAATTGATTGGTAAACATATGCTTTATTTTATACCATAAAGGTAGCATTTTTTTAATGACACTGTTGTATGCACTGTTGACTGCTCCCTGGATGAATCAAATACTTTCAACACCAGAACAACACACTGTTCAAAGACCATTGCACTACGTGGGAGTTTCATTTTTTGTGAGATATATTTGGCATTGTACTTTTCATGGGAACACACAGAAGAAGTTGCTCTCCTTCACTAAACAAATAGCACTTTCATCACTGAATATTACTTTTATCTAATTACTTTGTCCATAATTCACGTTGCTGTCCCCATTCATGTCTTTTTTCATTTTCTTTGTCATAAAGAGTTTTGCTGCTGTGACTCTAAATGAATACCCCATTTCATTTAGTCTACAAATTGCACTTTTTGCAGATACCTGTTTTCCAGGCATTGCAGTCCATTCCCCAGTAATCCTCTTTGATGTTTTATGCCAATCAAACCTTCACTTTCAAGGTCATATGGGAGTAACAAATTGCGTTGCACACACTAGTTCTCACCTGATCACTGAAGTTAAGCAATGGGAAAACACAGGTATCATTAACATCCAAAAATCATCACATTAGTGAAGTGTCTGTGCAGTCTCTGAATTACAACTATGCACTGGATGGGTAATAATGATCTTATAGTTGAAGGGCCGTAAAGCACCAATAAACAACAGCAATCAAGGTAGTATTTTCGTGCTGTAGAAGTTCCTACAGATCTGATTGTAGTTGACAAGTTTAAGGATGCACAGGATGTGAGAGTTTATTATTATTATTTATTATCAACATACATACTGTACACAATACAGTAAGTCCTCAACTAATGCGATTAATTGATTCCACAGGTTTTTGCATAAGTCGAGCAAAGCACTAAATTTAGCATTTTTGACAAAAACTGTTTTAATTTTAAATGATAGGTGAAAGTTAAAGAGATCTATCTAGATACACCTAAGAATATATTATTTATTGCGCATATTTATTGTACATATTATACATAACAATCTGCATACATACTGTATTTATAGGTGGACTACTTCAAGTATTGGTCCAGTGTTAATTGTGTTTTAGTCTTGTGCATAGGGGGTTCCCAATGAAGCTGAAAGGGAAGTTTACAGGGCAGTGGTTAGGCCATCTATGCTATATGGATCAGAGATTTGGGCAGTGAGGAAGTGCCACGTCAATAGAATGCAAGTAGCCAGATAGAAATTCTGTGTCGAGAGCTGATAGAATTAGGAATGAGTGTATTAGAGGTGCCTTGTGGTGATCGACATTACAGAAAGCAAAGCACACAACTAAGTTACCCCAACACCACACTGTCCCACCTAAGGCTAGGCCCACACTATAGTCGGGAGCAGCGAGTTGCGTTGGACACACCAGTTCTCGCCTGATCACTGAAGTTAAGCAACGCAAGCCCAGTTAGTAGTGACATGGGTGGTCGCTTGGGAAAGCTGGGTACTGCTAATACCCAATAATCGTCGCATTAGTGTAGTGTCTGTGCAGTCTATCCATTAGAACAGTGATTCTCAACCTTTTTTTCGCCACGGTACACTTTTACTAAATTCAAAATTTGGTGGCACACTAACAACGACACATTTCGGGGCACACAAACGCCAAAGAAAATACATAAGTTGTAACCTAACCCTATGCAAAAACTTGCCTTGGTGGCGCTTGGTAACTGTGTCAGTAGTTTTTGGTTCAGTACTGTACCGAGGTGGGTTGGCTTTTTTTCGGGCGGGAGAGAAGCCCTGAGTGCACTTTCTTTCGGGTGAGAAGTAAAACCGAGGTCCCGTGTGGAGTACGATGACATTTGCACATGGAAGAACCCTCTCTATATGGAACGGATAGAGGACCAAAATTTCCAGGTGCAGGAGCTCTCCCCCCTTCCCGTCTTCGGTGGAATGTCCCAACGAACAGTAGAAAGACGATAAATAGCATAGGAATTGCAGCTTTCATTGGCAACCGGCTGTGGGAAAACACTGCCCAATATATCGCCCTTGTGTCCAGTCACAGGGACAAGACGGGTACCCGACATCGCGGCACACTGTCGTGAATCTCTCAGCACACTAAAGTGCCGCGGCACAGTGGTTGAGAATCACTGCATTAGAACTATGCAGTGGACGGGTCTCTAATGACCTTGTAGTTGATGGGACCTTAAGCACCAACAAACAACAACAACAACAACACACACTATAGTCAAGACTGATGGCAGTCTGTGTGCTCAGCTCAGGGAATGAAAACCAATGGGTAGCAAGACATCTAATAGTTAAAACAGATTAACAACTATGTACATAGTACATGGACTGTCATCAGTCTTGACTATACAGTGTGGGCCTAGCCTAAAATTTTTTTGTTTAAAAAAGTCGTGTAAGTCCGAAATCATGCAAGTCAAAATCGCATAAGTTGAGGGCTTACTGTACAGGAAATTACACTAATTAAACTAATCAATCGCAATGAGTTACACTGGTGGGATCATACAATAAGCTTGAAAGAGGCTGCCACATCACTCTTTGCATCTGCAAAGATGCAAAGAGTGTTTGACAGTTCAGAACGTACCTGCACCAGAACAGTCAAAAAATTGTTGAGCATAAGGAGCATGGGAGTGACTTCCAGTGAGTAAAGCAAACTGCTGGAGATTGCTGGCTTTGGAAGTCACGATAAGGGAGAGCAGGCTGGAATAGTAACTCCTGGTGCTATGCGCTTCACTTGATGCAACGAAGAATTAACTAATGTAATAACATGGGTGTGTGGGATTGTGGAGAGCACTTGCAATGACAGAGATGGAAAAACAGTGAGAAGCCATTGAGAGGAAAAAGGTTGAACTTCCTGCAACATGAGGAAACACTTGTCATTGGTGGAATAGAAAAGATCAGCCTGTGAATTCTGTTATATTGAAGATGCAGCAATCACACCCATGCTGTAGTTTGACTAGCAAAAAAAGGGCAAGCATATTCAATGAGTGGGAGTACCTTAGCGTGAAAGATCTGGGTTAGTTTACTTAAGGTGAGAACAGGTTTAATGTGTCTGAATAAATACAGTAATGTGTTCAGTTTGGTGATGAGTGCATTGTGATGCTCCAAGAAACGTAAGGTGAAGTCAAACTTTACTCCATAGGCTAGTGTAGCAGATATATTGGCTAGTATAGGAAACTTAACTGAGGCCCGGGCTTGAATAAATTGAGTCATTGGTACAGCTTTTAGGAGGTCATCATGAGCTAGGTCGTATAACCATCTTCCGAGAACTTTATCTAGACACAGAATGGCAATGGGCCTGTACTTAGTGGGGTCCTTATGGGAGCCACCTTTAAAGAGTGGTGCTATTATTGATGACTTCCAGAAGGGGGAACCCATGTAGCATGCATGCATTGTGTAAGTGAAGAAGCAAGCACAAGCTTAGGATGTCAAAACACTTAACTAAGGGTGCTGACAGGCCATTGAGGCCAGTAGATGACAAGGACCTCAGTCCATTGATATAAAGTAGTAACTGAGAGAACCCTAGAACAGGAGGAGAACCTCCTGAAGACACTGTAGACTGCACATAGATTTCCCCAGAAGGAGGGGAATGCCTGTGGGGATTGGCAAGAATTGCAAGAATTGTCGGGAGAAACCTCAGGGGGAGCTGTATGGCTGGCATGGTCAGCTGTTGCACTAAAGCCCAGAGTCATGCATCACAATGGTAAGATGCCGTAGTTTGGGTGATGGGTCCTGAGGTTGATGGTGGAAGGCGACTGCACAAGCACCAGTGTACTCCTTAAAAGGAATAGTTTGATCACTGCAGGACCAGTAGTTGGGATGGTTGAGGAGGTGCATAGGAGAATTCAATAATGTAGAGTTGACTCTCTGGTAGTTGGTAGAACATGGAAGGAATGGTGGAGCGATGAGCTGGATTTGATAACCAAGTTGATGGTCATGTTGGTAGTTGCCTAAGATCCTGATAAAAGTGCTTCTGATTGTAGAAGAAAGGAAAACCTGGTCTGGAAGAGTAGCAATGGTAGGAGAAACATGGGTGGGAGTGGTGAGGGTAGGGGTGATGTGGAATAAGTCAAGGAAATCCAGGAAATGGCATGTTAGTAAAGATGGCTTGAGAAAATCAATGTTGTAGTCCCCACATATGATTTTGGAAAAATCACTAGGTTAGCAGCAATGAAAGAAGATCTTCAAGCAGAAAGTAAGATGGCTGATACACAGCCAACAGGCACAAGTTATACAGACCCAGTGGCAGGTTAATTTTTTTAAAATTATTTTATTAAACAGAGATAAATGTCTGGGGTGGTGAACGTTGCCCAAAATTGAAGGAGAATAGGCTGAGGTGGTATGGACACGTCATGAGAAGAGGGGAAGAGGAGCTCGTTAGGTCCATTCCAGGAAAGCAGGTGGTTGGTAGCACCCAGGGCAGAGGGGAGACCAAAGCTGATATGAGAACAGGTTGTCTGTAAGGACATGGCAGTGTGTGGGCTGGACAGGGACGTGGTTGGAGATAGACGGGAATGGAGGGCTAGAACCCGTAGACCCCACTGTGCCACAGGCAGGATAAGGATGTGATGATAATGATCATGATGATGATGACGACTCAGAAAAAGGTCTAGATGACCAATGCTGTTTATCTAAATAAAAACCGAATAACAAAAAAACGCCATTTGCCCTCCCAGGGGCGAAACATCCGAGGTACAAAATGTTTGGAGGCGAAAGCTCCGGGGGACGAACAGTACTTGGGGACAAAAGGTTGGGGGTGAAATGTCGGAGGCGAAACTTCTATAAAACTTATATTTGACAAACTTTATCAATTGTCTCATCCTGATGTAGCAGCTACCCATGGTTACATTGCAGGTAGTTATGTTTGGCCTTCTCTCGATAAGGATGTGGGAGATTCAATCTGATCTCATATCCAGTGTCAGAAGAGTAAAATACATCAAAATGCTTTCTCACCAGCTTATTCTGCCTATTTACCAGACACTATGGGTCCTGTTGTTAAATTATGAAATCTTCCTTCTTAAAATCAAAACCAGAAGTTAGGTTTATCACAAAGACTGACCTTAGCTTGAGTAAAATGGGCTTGAGTGACATCTTCACTGATCTAACTAATCTCTCACAAAATCCAACCCACTATGGTCCTCTATCTATGCTGTATTTCCATTTCAATTCATTGATTGTTGTACATTTGTTTGTTGGTGTTTAAGGTCCCGTCAACTACAAGGTCATTAGAGACCCGTCCACTGCATAGTTCTAGTGCATAGACTGCACAGACACTACACCAATGCGACGATTATTGGGTATTAGCAGTACCCAGCTTTCCCGAGCGACCACCCATGTCAGTACTAACTGGGCTTGCGTTGCTTAACTTCAGTGATCAGACGAGAACTGGTGTGTCCAACGCAACTCGCCGCTCCCGATTGTTGTACAGATTAACTAAGGTGGGATGTTTTGCAAGTTTATACAACTGGGCAATATTCCTTTTGTTTCCTTTGAAAGTCTTACCATTGTCCAAGTATACTGTTTTCCCCAATCCGTGTCTTGCAATAAACCTTCTAAAACCTAACAAAAGTGCTGGAGCAGAAAGATCACTTACAAGTTCCAAATGTTGTGCTCTTGTGTTAGTACTAATGAACAAGGCAATGTATGATTTTTTCGGTAGATAACTACCCTGCAAAATCTATCCCTGCAGTGGTGAAAGGAGCAAAAGGTGAAATTCTATCTTGAGGCAGTGGAGCTGTTGACTGAGTCACTGGTTTTATTCTATTTTTCATGCAAACTTTGCATGCTCTTATTCTGTGTTTAACCAAATGTCTAGCTCTTATCACCCAGTGCTGCCCTCTTACATGAGCTAGGTTACAGCTCACACAAGCATGCAACAGTCTTTGATGAGCCATATCAATTAACAGATGTGAGAATCTACAGTCCTGTTTATTACAGTGGAGTGTTTCTCCCTTCAGAAAATTTCCCAAACTGAATTCTTCCCATAACTTATCATCCCTACACTGTTCAGGTATAGGGAATGTTGAGCTAGTATTGAATCCAAGTTGACTTCAGCAACTTGATTCAACTGCTCTAGCTCACTGGAAAAACAGGATGCTTATGAATTCCTTTCCAAAATGTACTCAGCCTGCCACAGCTCTAATTGAAAAGTGGACAAGTGAGCCATTCTTTTCATTTACTGTTTCTATAGAATCTCATAACCCAATACACAACCCCTTTCTTCCTTAAAGCACTCTATAGTACCTGTCTAGAGACACTATCATATACCTTCTCCAGGTCAATGAATACTGCATCGAGGTCCTCTTTGCTGCTCTATGCTTCTCTATCATCTGTCATAGAATAAAGATTGGTTCCATGGTGGACCTACCAGGCATAAACCCAAATTGGTTACTCTGAACACTAGTTTGGTCTCTGAGGCAACATTCTATGACAGTGGTGGCGAACCTTTTTTTGAAGATGGGTCACAATAACACGAAAAAAGAGCACAAAAGTTGTCCATGGGTCAGTTGCAATCACTATTTAATTTTATGAATTAAAAGTTATTATTAATAATGAATATATTAGTTTATTAAGGTAGCAAATAAAGAACATCATCATAATGCCCTTATCCCGCCTGTGGCTGGGTTGGATCTATGAGTTCTAACCTCCAGGTCCCCGTTCAACCCACACACTATGATATGATAAACTAGATATGATTCACGTTTGGGTGGGTCACTTAAAATTGCATGGTATGTCACTTTGTGACCTGTGGGTCACATGTTCGCCACCAGTGTTCTATGACTTGCTCCCACAACTTCATAGAATGGCTCATTAGCTTTATGCCTCTATAGTTTCCAGTTCTTGGCTGGTAGTATTCCTCCCACGTTTTGTTACCTCTGCTGGTTAGAACAGGACCCTACCATTTTATCCTTCACCATCATGGAACACAGGTTTGCCACCAGTGTTCTATGACTTGCTCCCACAACTTCATAGAATGGCTCATTAGCTTTATGCCTCTATAGTTTCCACAGTTCTTGGCTGGTAGTATTACTCCCACCTTTTGTTACCTCTGCTGGTTAGAACAGGACCCTACCATTTTATCCTTCACCATCATAGCCCTGGTAACATCTTTACTAGTTCTATCCCTGGTTTTGGCCTGTCTAAAAACTGCTTTCTCTCCTTCCCTTGTCCCCAACTTTTCATATAACGCCTCGTAATTCTGGTACTTGGTGAGGGCTATGGTCCTCCTGGTGCATTTCTTCAACTGAACATAATCTGTCTTTGAGACCTGATCCCTTATTTCCCTGCACCTATGGAAAGCTACCTTCTTTAGTTTGATGGCAGCTTCCATCTCATTCCACCACCACATCTGCCTGCCCTGATAAGTTCCCCCTACTCTACCCCTACCTGTCAGCATCTCTCCACATCTAATCTTCCTAGCAACCCTGTCCCACATGGCATTGACTGACCCATCCCAGTCCCAGTGGTCATCCTTTTGGAGAACCTCCTGCTGAAATTCATCTGCCTTGGTCAGTAACATCCACCACCTAATAACCGATTCTCCTTTCCAGGTATGTCTCCTAAATATCCCCTTCATTAGTAATTCTATCATAAGCAGCTTATGGCCACATTACTTCTGAAAGTCATCACTGGGTAGTGCCTAGCAATCTTGTATCCCTGCCCTGTGCTGCTTACTAACCATGAAAAAGTCTATTTGGGACCTCCCCTGTGGTGACTGGAAAGTGATTAGATGCTTTTCCTTTTTCTTAAACCATGTATTGGCTAATGCAAGGTCATGTGCTCTTGCTGTATCAAGCAGGGTATCGAACTGGAACGAAACCAAAAACCTAAAACCAGTAAAACCGTTATTTTTGGTCAGAACAAAAACTGGAACTGAACCGAAAAAAAATATCGCTCTTTTCGGTTCGAACATGGGGTCCGGGCGCCATATGGGCATCCGGGCGTCCATACGGACATGAACATGGGGTCCAAAATCCTTGTAACCATCAGAAACACCCTGTACATGCTTTATATACAAAAAATGTGCATGTACAGCATGTCCTATTTCACAAGCAGTTAGAGAGAAGGTTAATAGTGTCGTGTATAGATGGACCAGTCATTTCCAAAAACAGGAAATCCAAATTATAACAATTTTATTAACATCAAGTTGAGAAATACCCTATTGCCCTATGATGCCACTGTTAAGCAAGGGAAATCATAATTACTTTTTGTTTTTCAAGGAAAGACCTAAGATGGTTCACTCCAGATTACAAAAAAATAGAAGAAAACGAAATAAAAGAAATTCCAACAAAAATATATAAGACTACCTAAAAGTCTGCTAAAATTTCTAACATCCTCCCCCATGTCAGTTTACTGGCGCAAATTATATCTCAATGGAATATAATAATTGTACAGGACGTTTTAGTAACCTCCCATCCGACATATTTATCAAACAGGACCAAACCTGACCAGCTCGACCTTTATATGCCTCGTTCATTCTACCGATTTTCCAGGTACATATGTCTAGGAAGAGGGATCCTCTTTTAAAATTATCAAGTCTCCCTTATAAAATCTAAACTAGAAGTTGGATTTATCACAAAGGCTGACCTTAGCGCGGGTAAATTTTCCTTTCTCCAGTGGTTCCAGAACTGCTGCAAAACGCTTTGGCGATATTTGTATCATCTGTTTAGTTCATTAGAAGCAGTTGAAAAATTCAGAATACTGTCTACTGGTGGCAAGGTAGTATGACATTGTCCTACCTCACACACGATCCCATGTTTTCCCACAATTCTGAAACGCTGACCTCGTTGCCACAGAGTACGTAACCATATTTACATGTGCTTTCCAATTGAAAGCCATATTTCTTTTAGGTCCTTCCGTTCTTATTTCTTTGGAATAACCGGTGTTGATCCTTAATGACATAAAAATTTACTTAAGTTATGGCAAAATGAATGTTATTGTTATTCAGTTAAAAGCTACATTCATACGAAGTGTAGTAGACTGTAGGCCTTTGGAAATGGGTGTACACATTTGGCTTTTTGTCAAACAATATGCTAAATGCTGAAAATCACACACAACTACTTTTACTTTCAAGCCCCACGAAACACGCGAGGTCGTTGTACTGTTTTAACGTTGATTCCTATTAATGTCATTCAACTTTGCTTTGAAGTTGTTCTGTGTTAGGAAGGAGATAGGATGTTGTTTCAGGCCCAAACGTCAGAATTTAATGCTATGTGTGAATTACATTGCGTGGAAAATAAGTGAAGGGAACTATTGAGTCATAGGGCGGGTTTATGTGGGTTTCAGGCATGTCTGCCACAGTTATGCTTCTTAATTTACGTATTTAAAAATTGAAGTGGTACAGTAATTGTACTAATATCAACATGGGTTAGGTCATATTTCTAAGTGCCAGTCAACTGGGTTACTAGATCTGGATATCCTCAGAAGTCTACACTTTTGGAGGTTTAATGGCAATTCCCATCTAATGCACCAGCCATAAATTTTATCTAGATCAGCTGATCCTGCTGTAATTGTGCACAGGATGATAACTCCTCCACAATACCCAAGCAAGTAGCTCAAGGAAGAAGTTAATATCAAGTCCTATGTCATTCACATGGAGAATGTACAACAAAGAACTCAATATGCTTCCCTGTGAGACCCAAGATGTGGCTGGTTTCCATTCAGATGCACTACCCTTGAACAGGACCCTCTGTTGTCTACCCAACAGATAGGACCTTATCCGTTGAGTAACATTAAAATGTATCCCTAAGCTGGACATTTTAGAAATCAGAGTCTGTTCAAAGTCCAAGAATACAACATTAACCTGCTTTCTGGTATCTAAAGGCTTTTGAATATAAATCCATCAGGCAAGCCATTTGGGTGTCACATGACCTCACTTTCCTAAACCCATACTGATTATTGCTAAGGATGCCATTCTTTTCCAAATACCCCATTATATATACTGTACATGAAAATAAGATATGTTCTAAAATCTTTCATACTGCACTTGTTAAAGAAACTGGTCTATATAGCACTTAGGGTCCAGTGTGTCCCCTGACTTGTAAATTGCCACCACATTAGCCAGTCTCCATGATGAGGGAACAATGGTAGTGTCTAAGGATTTTTTTTAATATTTCCACCAAGTGATAACTAATAATCCCAGGGAGCCACTGCAAATAAAAGGAGAAATGCCGTCAGAGCCAGGAGCCTTATAAACTGCTGATTTACACAGTAGTTGCTCAATTCCTTCCCTAGTGATAATAACCTCATCCATACCTCCTGGTGAACACCTATTATATCCTGGCTGGAAGTCAATCCTACTGTTTTTAGCAAAGCTATTTGCAATTGTGTCATTGAAAACTTTGGCAATCATGAGACCATCATTAACTAAATTTCTTGACCCATCCTTTATCACTGTATCCCTATAACCCTCTCTCCTACACCTCTTAAGATATCCCCAGCATGCCTTGGGATTTTTCTTCAGCCTGTCTCCCAAACCGTTCTCATGAAAATTCTTGTATGCTTTCTTCATAATCACTTTAACCACTTTTTGGGCCCTCTTATACTCCCCTGCACTATTGTCATATTGTCACTATTGTCTTTTAGCCTTAGTAGGAACAGCTAATCATGTGCCCTCTTCTAAAAGTGTTAGGGATCTTTGCAAGATTCGTCAACACCATGTGTATTAATTGTGGTATAAAGCCATTTAATTGAAATTCAAGATATGCTTTAAAATATTCCCAATCAGCTTTTTTGAAATGGTATTCCACTTGTGTAGGTAACCTATTTAATATCTACCCTAACCCCAGCATGGTCACTAATTCCCTCAATGCACTCTACATTCTTGATAGAGTTTTTGCACATTTGTGAAAACTAGATCTAGAATTCCTCCCTTCTCATGAGTAGGCATGGCCACCATCTGTTCCAGTCCACAACAGCACAGTTGCTCCAAAACAGATTTAGAACCCATGATAACCTAAAGTTTAAATTACACTGCATACTGCCCCAATCCACCCCTGGCAAATTGAAGTCCCCACCAAGAATTACTACTGGTACCTTTTTCCTCTGACAGAAGCTCCAATGATTGTGATAGTTTCATCTGTGGGTACAGGTCATCGCTTGGTGGCTGGTAGAAACCAACCACATAAATTCCCCCACCACATGAGCCAGCAACATAACATAGGATTTCACAATCTTCCTCATAACCCAATTCCCTAGAACTTTCCCAGGATTTATCTATAGCTTCCCTATCTTTTCTGTAAACTACATATCTATCAGAGAAGATCTCTGCTGATTTAATTTCTCCCTTTAACCAGGAATCAGTGCCAATTATGATATCCGCATCTGATGTACCAGCAAGGGCACCAAACTCAGCCACTTTTTGACTATGCTTCTGCAATCAACAACAAGCGAAGTCAGTGACTCTGTGACTGCAAACACTTTCTTTCCCTCCCCTATTAATGCCTAGTAGTCCTTTCCCATGGGTATTTTTTGTTAACCTGGCATTAGATGATCTGGTGTCTTCCCTAAAAAATCATAAATAAATTTGTTAATTTTTATTCCTTGCATTGAAAGGAGTAAAAGTTTCAGCCATTTTCAGAGGAACACTGAAACACTGGATCATTGGATCATCCATTGAAATCAACAAAGGAGACGTTTGCTTATTAACCACATTTAACTTTGATTAGGTGCTCTTTTGAGTTATTTTTATAAATAGCATATTTAACTATACATTTAACATAACATTCATTTTGACCAATTAAGAAATAAAAGGATAAGCACTTTATTTACCTTTCTACCATAAGGCGCGTTCGCACTATTCAACTGCCGTTGAACAATAGCTGTTGAACAACTACTGGATGTTGAAAGCCAGTTGATGATAAGTCGTTCACACATTTCAACTAGTTGAAATCAACTGATGACTCAACATTAATGACGCTAGTTGAACAACAAAAGTTAAACCCCTTTCAACTTTGTTTGCTTCAACTATCCAGTTGTCCAACTATGTTGAATCAAAGTTCACATGATTCTTTGTGTTCTCAATTGCCCTCCAATTGGCAGTTGGTCAACAGTAGTTGAATCATGTGAACGTGCCTGTAGATATATATATTAATACAGGCATATCCATGGATATAATAATACTAGTGTACTACTAAAAAAATAAGAAGTACTGTAATAAAATTGAGTATGTCCAGTTATGTCCAACAATACAGATATTAAAACCCTAAAAATTCTTCAGAATTGTCATCTGAAATAACTGGCAACTGACAAAGTTAGCCTGCATATTATACACAAGTATTGAGATTCTTATATTAATGTAAATCTTGAAACTTGGGGTGCATATTATGCACCAGTGTGGAATAAACCACAAGATCCACAGCAGCTTTGATCAACAGCTGACTACAGAAAGATGCCTTTGGATATATCACCTGCATGTCCATTCAGAGGGAAATATTGGTACCCGACCCTGCCTTAGGTGGAAAAAAGAGCTAGTAGTTGCTTTTGTTGAGCAGTCAAGTGTACAGGTAATCCTTCAATAATTACATCTATTCACTGATGTTTTTGTTTATTTTCATTGAAACTATTTTACTGTGCTTGATTTTTCTTGACCTTTACTAGTTATCTCACTAACCTGATTTGCACTGTGACTCACTCCATTAATATGCATTTTTTTCCATGTTTGAGATTCACTTTAATGGTATTTATGAAATGTTTATCCTAGTTCAAATCGGCCTTCTACATAAAATGTAGAGCAAGGTAGGACACATGTAGTGATGGAAGTTGCCATAAAGACGTTAAATTCGGATTAGATGTTGTGCAGTGTACTTTAGTCTGGTTTTACACCATAGATATGTTCCCTAAAATGCCACAAGACAAAAATTTGTGTCAATTTATGCACCTTACTGTATGATAAAATAGAATGTTGGTACCAGATGGTATGCATTATAATACAAAGCTGTAGTGAGAAACTGGTGACCCACATGATGATAAAATGAGGCTCACAACCTAAATGTTTATGATGATATTTTCAAATACCAATAATGAAAAGATTGTTTTTGTGGGAACTTTTGGTCTGCATCTACATTTTGTGGCTCGCAATGATACACGTGTTTAACACTACTGATATAAAGTTGTACTTAAGCCTAAGTCAGTGGCATGCCCATCAAATGACAATAGCCCTTGCACTATGACGTCAGGTGGAAGCATTACTGGAGAAAGTATAAATAGCATGCAAGCTGCCACCCATGCATATGTATTTATGATTAGTAGTGTCCTTTCAAAATTTAAGAATGTTGTGCATATCCTTACAGCTAAGACTGACAGCTGAGTTGTTGCATACAGTGGTGGACAAATGTTTAGCACCGACTGAGAAATGTTACACAAATCGCCTTTTCTTTAAAATGGGTGGTTTGCAATGATGCAAAAAAATATATAACATTTGTGTATTATGTTTATAACTAACTGGAAAATACAATTGAATAAAGTTGCATAATTAAGAATATTTTGTAATGTTATGTTAAAAATGCCCTGGACAAATGTTTAGCACCGGTAATAAACTTTACTCTTGTGGGCAAAAGGAGATTAAATAACCTTTGGATCTTAGTTATGTATATGAATGTAATGTATGTGTTAACAGTCAAGCAGTTTAAAATGGATAAATGAAAACATTTGAGTGAAGAAATGCAAAAACTGATAATTCAGTTACAAAATGACAGTTTAAGCTTCAACAATATATCAAAAATTGTAAAGTGTAGCAAAAGTGCTTGTGCACGTGCTGTCCAACGTTAAAATGTTATAATAATTGTCCTAAGATAACCAACCCCCATGAGGATCACATCATTCACCAGCTGATAGAAAATGACCGGATGTTGACATCTACTGATATCAAAATACAACTTCAGAGTACAAATATGTGTGCTATGACGTGTAGAACAATTTGACGTCGTTTGAATGCATTTTAATTATTTGGGCGAATTGCACAAAAGAAACCATTCATACCTGTAAAAAACAAAAGCTTGCTTAGCATTTTCTCAAGATCATTTAAATTGGACTTCTCAGCAATGGAAAAATGTGCTGTGGTCTGATGAATCCAAGTTCATCTTATTCGGTAGTGATGGCAGAAAATATGTGTGGTGACAAAAACGTGAGGAATTTCATCCCAAGTGTTTACATTAAACTGTCAAGTTCCAAGGTGTAAGTGTGATGGTCTGGGGATGTTTTTCTGGGAGAGGTACTGGGCCAGTTCATGAAATATCTGGCATTATGGACAGATTGTTTATAAAAATATACTTTCAGCTATAATGGAGCCATATGCTGATGACAACTTGCCTTGAATGTGGATCTTCAAGCAGGATGATGATCCTAAACATACCAGTAAGGTTGTTTCTGATTGGTTTAAAGATCAAGAAGTTAAAGTAATGCATTAGCCAGCTCAGTCTCCAGATCTCAACCCAATTGAGATGCTGTGGAGAGATATTGACATTTAAATAAAAAAACAAAAATTGACAAATAAGAAACAATTGTTTACAGTCTTCCAAGGAACGTGGAATACTATCCCACACCATAGCCAACAAAGCAGTAATTTAAATGCCAAAATTTATATTTTTGTTTAATATAGGGTGACCAGACGTCCCGATTTCAGACTTCATGTCCTGCCGTCCCTCTCTTGTCCTGACGGGACGCCTGTTTGTCCCACTTTGTTGGCAACTTCTCATAAGCATTCACTCATCCATGAAATACGTGTACAGAGCACACAGGAGCAGCGAGTTGCGTTGGACACACCAGTTCTTGTCTGATCACTGAAGTTAAGCAACGCAAGCCCAGTTAGTACTGACATGGGTGGTCGCTCGGGAAAGCTGGGTACTGCTAATACCCAATAATCGTCGCATTAGTGTAGTGTCTATGCAGTCAATGCATTAGAACTATGCAGTGGACGGGTCTCTAATGACCTTGTAGTTGACGGGACCTTAAACACCAACAAACAACAAAAAACAACAACAGAGCACACACACAGAATGATCCCAATCAAGTTGAATGGGAAATTCTGCAGGGCAGTGGTTAGGCCTGTTATGCTAATGGATCAGAGAAAGATCCATGTCAACACAATGCAAGTAGCTGACATGGGAATGCTGCAGTACATGAGTGGGGTGTCCAGAGCTGATATTTAGGAATGAGTATATTAAAGGTAGTCTTGGGCATTGTCAAAAAATGAGGGAAAATAGGTTGAGATGGTATGAACACGTTATGAGGAGAGGAGGAACTCGTTAGGTGCATTTCAGGAAAGCAGGTGGTCGGCATCGCCTGGGGAGGGCTATAACCCTCATATTGAGGTGGAGGGCTATAACCCACAGACCCGACCCTGCCATAGGCGGGATAAGGGTATGGTGATGATGATGATGCATTCTGTGCTGGATGGACACACATTCAAGCAATAAGGTATAGTAGGTATGAAGTCACAAGTTTTGTTTTTTGCTCTTCAGGAAAGCATTTCTCACCACCCCTACTTGGAGCACTCACCAAAAGCCCCTGTCCCACTTTGCCCTCTGGAAAATCTGGTCACTTTATTTAATAATGTGTTTGTAACACTCTTGTGTGCATGGGGTGGGGTGGTCACTGCACCTTCCCCCAGTGCATGTCATGAGGGCGACTGAGTGGGACAGATCCAGGGACTGCCAACTTTGAACATTGTAGTTGGTGTGGGTCGATGTAGGCTCCTCTGGCAGGTGTCTGTCAGAAAACACCTACCCACATGTTTGACATGCATGGAGACCCGAACCCCTGGAGAAAGCAGATCATGTTGGTTGAGTGGGCACATACCCTGTGACATCTCTGAGCCACCCTCCACTGACGGGATGGCTTCGACACGTCAAAGGTTGGGGCTGCCACCCTAAGTCTCAAGTAACATGCCACTTTGGCCATGGCCTGAACAACCATTATTTTCCGCCAAAATCATCACCAATTTCAGAAATCATGCCGATTGATTTACGACCTTTGTTGCCTTCATAAGAAATGGAAGATGATTTTTAACCCAATTGTCACATTCTCCCTTCTACACCCTATGACCCTGGCAAGCAATGGCGTCCATAAAATACATTGGTGCGCATTTTTATTAGCACCTTATGCAGGTTTCTAGCAGAGGAAAAAAATCAAATGAAAAACCATGGTTTTCACCGAATTGTCATATTGACCATATTGTCATTCACTGAATTGTTGGGACACTGGGTATTATTATTACAGAAGGCAAAAAAAAAGTATTTGAGCAGCCTAAAATTTCCTGTTTTCACCATAATTAATGTAAAAAAATCTTTCAAATAATATTTACAACAATTTAACATGTTGTATTTTATCTAAGCACAAAAAAAGTTTGTAAAAAACAATAATATTTAATAAAATAAAAATGAGCTTTTCGTTGCAAAAAAAGTATTTGTGCACTTTTTCCAGTTTTAAAAAGTAGTTAACAATTTTAATAGTTTTGTATTTTGTTTTAAATTCACCTTGGGTATCAATTGAAGATCAAAGGTCATATTCTATTTTTGCCAGAAATTTTTTAATATTGTGTGGAACTGTTTGTTATGACCAACAAAACAAAAAGAAACTGGCAGTATTGAAAACAGACAGAACAGGCCTTTCATGCAGGTTGACTATGATAGAAAACTGGCAAGATGTCAGAAAAGCTTTAAATATTGCTCAAAGATATGCTCAAATTATGGTCTCACATACTGATTTTCTGTGCAGGTATTACATGCCAGGTTTAGGGCAGACCCTTCATTAGTAAAGGGTCAGATACAGGACATACCCTTCATTAGTGAAGGGTTTCTGAAAGGTACTGAAGGTGGTACTGGGTACTGAAAAAAGGCTTCAGTTTGCTCTTAAATATAAAGATGAATATATTGGGTCATGGAAAAAAGTTATAGTTTCAGATTCTTTGATTAGTTTGTGTGTTGGGGTGTAAGCCAGGCAGCCATAACAGGTCAACCCCTTAGGAGGCTGCCCGCAGGAGATGAGGAGGTAGGTGAAAGGAGGAGGAAGAGGGTTAATTTGCAGCACCCAACGTTCTTTACCAACCACCCAAGTTGGTATTGACGTGGGTGTGCGCTGCTTAACTTCAGTGATCTAACGGGAACTGATGTGTCCAATGCAACTTGGCCACACTATGTCCAACTCAACTTGGCTTCACAGATGAGAGCATATTCAAAATATTCAAGGCAAGACACATTTGTCCTGTCATTAGAAAATTAAAGGTATTGGTTTGGAGCCCCAAAATATTTTGAGAATTGTGAAGAATGGCTGTGACAGTGTTATGGTCTGGGTCTGTATTGGGTATGATGGAGTTGGAAACTTACATTTCATTGCAAATATTATTAGTCCAAAGACATGTCAGTGTGTTCACCCATATTATGAAAGAAAGTGCTGGAAAATTGAGGTTAGAAACTACCTACATCTTCCAACAGGATAGCAACCTCAAACATACTGCACAAATTACGAAATTGTGGTTCGTTTCTGATGCTCATTAGAAATTTCAAATGCCCCCTCAGCACCCAGACCTTAATGTAATTGAGCATCTATGGCATTTTTTGGACTTAAATGTTAAAAAACGAAACATTATGGGGAAGGGATCTCTGAAATCCACACTTAAAGAAAGAAAGAATTCCCAAACTATTACCTGTATCATTGCTCAAATACTTTTTTGCAGTGAAAATTTCATATTTATTTTATTAAATATTATTGTTTGTTTCTTTACAAAATGTTTTTGTACTTGAATAAAATATAACATATTAGAATTATTATAAATATTATTTGAAAGATTTTTTTACATTAATGTGAAAGAAGGAATTTTTAGGCAGCTCAAATACTTTTTTTGCCTACTGTATATGGTTATGTGGTACGCACAGCTAATCAATTTAACTTTGAATCCCTAAACGCGTTATTATTGTAACCTTCAACTCTACAGTCCATTTATGACAGATGGTGTCAAAATGTCTTGTAATGTCCCCAGTGCAAACTGTTAAAAGTCAGCTTTTTACCAGGCCTAAGAACAGGCAGTGTTGCAGAGACCGGAAATAAGGGTCATCACAAGGTGGAAAGTCTGCGGAGCGTGTGAAGTATAATTTCAGCAAACATGCTCACGTTTTTTCTTGAACCATCACCGTGAGAGCGTCATGGTTAGTGAAAAACTCTGGTGAATAACCTGAATAGGGTTTGTAGCAATATGCGGAAAATGTAGCACTTCCTACATTTTGACCGTTCTTTTCAAAACATGATCTTTCTGTTGCACCCTTTTCATATTTTATCATGCAAAGCATTGAAACTTTTTCGTGGTTATTGTTCATTTAGACAGTGCATTATTGTTGCTGTTGATGACTTGTTGAATAACCCTTAATAGCTATCTGAGTTCAAGGGGCAATCATCCTTATCCCTGTTGCCAACATGCAATTTCATTTCATGTGTCCCAGACGTCTGACTGTGACCCCCACAGACAACCCAGCGAATATTCCTGCAGGTTACAGACGCCTGGCTAGGGTGCTCCCAGTCAGAGCATGTTCAGAAAGAATAGGGGCAAATCTTAGGGTGTGGGCTGGACGGGGACCTAGTGAGAGATAGGAATGGAGGGCTAGAACCCGCAGACCCTCCCCTCCCACAGGCGGGACACACCTGTTCTCGTCTTATCACTGAAGTTAAGCAATGCAACTCCGGCTAGTACTGACATGTAGGGCCGCTTGGGAAAACTGGACACCGCTAATAGCCAATAATCGTCGAATTAGTGTATTGTCTGTGCAGTCTCTGCATTAGAACGAGGCAGGGGACAGGGCTCTAATGACCTTGTAGTTGAAGGGTCCTTAAGCACCAACAAACGAAGGAAAAGCATCGTCTGTTGGAAGTAGATTTACAATGGTTGGTTCCTGATCTAACCTGCAACTGATCTGACCACCTACGCCAGGGGGCGATCTCCTAATTCTGGGAATTTTGTTGATGGCACTATAGACATTGCACGGGGCCACTGCTTTGCTTCACATGTGGTGGAAGGCACAGAAACCTGGAAGAAACCCTGCCACCTTATTCCAATATCTATTCCGGAATCACTAAGTCAGTAGTAGTTCATAGAATCTTTCATTTTCGGGCTTTCACTGGTTGCTTATTTTAACGTGAACTTTCAAGGAATGGGTTGGTTTCTTGCTTCCAAAAATGACCTAAGCCGCAATGATTGCCAGGGAAGAATCGCTACTGCTCTTTTCCAAGAATTGCGTTTCATATTTAAAAATGGAACTCTCATGCAACATGACTGGTTTAACCACTGCCTATCTGCGTTAACCATCCCACCGTGAACCTATGGATGCCATCAAGTATCTCAGCAACGGAACTCTAGTTAGTACTGTACTAACATCGGTGGCAGCTTGGGAACATTGGGTGCTGTTAATACCTGCTAATACCCAATAATCGTCGCATTAATGTAGTGTCTGTGCACGCTCTGCATTAGAACTACACGGTGGACGGGGCTCTAATGACCTTGTATTTGAAGGGCCCTAAAACTCCAACAAACAAGCAAAAAGTAATGTATCAATATAGATAACTGATATTTTAGCTTATATTCTGTCTGTCTTTGCCCCCCACAGAGTATATCATCCTTCTGGTCAACAACCTCCTTACAGAAAATAGATCATTACCTCTTACAACAGTTCAGTAACTCATCCGTTACAACCATTAACAGGTAAGAAGCGAGTGTTGAACCCTGGTATACTGTTTACACTGCACCTATGTGATGCCCTCGTTTTGTCTAGAACATTCAATCTCCTATCATAAGCTTTCTACAAGTTAATGTAAATAAACAGATCCTTCTTTTGTTACCTATAATTTGCTATAACCTGCCTCCTAATTTACTGTTAGGTGGACATGCCTGGCTGGAACCTAACATTTTGTTCCCTGACACTAGTACTGACCTGCAGATGGTGACATTGTCTGCTGTGGGGGCCGAGGTCACCACCATAGCATTATGGACACATGGTAACGACGGCCGGGGCCCGGCATTGGGGTTACGATCCACTTCGCCATAGGTTTTAAATTTTCATTGTTCTTCATTTCCATGTTTGGGCTTTGGTTTCTGTCTCGCTCTCTTCCTCCACCCATGAAACGACTGACTGCGTCTGCAACCAACCCCTCCTTGCGTGGTTAGCCTCCCCTATCCGTCCATCTGCGTACACCTGTTCGAACGCATCAATGAAAAAATTTCAGGTAAAGAAACTTTCATTAACGGTTTTGTGGGTACTAATTTAGCATGCTACACTGCTAGATAGACATTTTTATTTAAGTATAAATTGGGCAGGAGGAGTGTTCTACTGTGTCAGTGGTTCCACGTTCGATTCTCAGTCAAGATGTGTTGCTGTGATCCCGTCCGGTGTCTACAACATCACTTGCTTGTAAATAGGTCGGCATCCGATTACGTAAAAATGCTGTCCAGCAGATTGCCTATGTCTCTCAGTTAGACAAAAATGGATACACGATCCTGGCGTATGCTGGAAAAGGATTAATATTTAAGTTTTTGTGAGTTAAGCACTCAAGACCTGCCTCGGCGGCTCAGCAGTTGGGTGGTCTATTTTCTGTGCCAGTTGTTCGCGGTTCAATACTGGATCGAGGTGGGTTATCTTCTTTTAGGCGAGAGACAGGCCTCGAGTGGTCCTTCTTTCGAATGAAAAGTAACCTGGGGGTCCCGTGTGGGGTACGGCGACATTCGCACTCTCTCCCTCTCTCCTATGCAACAGGTAGATGAGGGGAAATTTCCAGGTGTAGAAGCTTGCCACTTGGCGCTGTTAAAGCGCCCCAATAATAAATATACATAGGGGTTGCCGCCGACTGCAGAAAAATACTGCGAAAAATCACTCGTGAGGACAGTCAGAGGGACAAGGTGGGTTTCGGACCCTGCCATAGGTGGGGAAACGAGTTACGAGTTGCTTTCATTGGGAGCAGTGTTGCCAGATCTGAAGACTAAAAAGTAGCGTTGCTGTACGCCAAAAGTAGCGGGTTTGAAGCATTTGTAGCCAAAATAAATATGAATCATTTTCGTACTATGGACTTTTACTGATCAAATTTTACTTTTATTTGTTCTAGGCTAGGTTAATTTTATATGGTTAGGTCTGGTTAGTTGGATTGGCTTCTTGGGGAACTGGTGATAAAGGTACAGTAAGTGAAGTAATTAGGATCAGTGATCCAGAACAATGGGGAGATAGAGTCGAAGATAGTTACTCATACAATCAATGGGGGATGGTTGAAGTGGAGACAGATAAGTGGAGTTCTGTGTGATAGGAGGTTCCCAATCAAGTAAAAGTGAAGTTGCAAGGCAGTGGTTAGGCCAGCTGTGTTTTGTGGATCAAAGTGTTGGGCAGTTGGGAAAGAGCCAAGTAAACAGAATTCAAGTAGCTGAAATGAGAATTCTGTGGTATGAGTAGGGTGTCAAGAGCTGATATAATTAGGATTTGTTGTTGTTTGTTGGAGTTTAAGGTCCCGTCAACTACAACGTCATTAGAGACCCGTCCACTGTATAGTTCTAATGCATATACTGCACAGACACTACACTAATGCGACGATTATTGGGTATTAGCAGTACCCAGCTTTCCTGAGCGACCACCCATGTCAGTACTAACTGGGCTTGCGTTGCTTAACTTCAGTGATCAGACGAGAACTGGTGTGTCCAACGCAACTCGCCGCTCCCGATATAATTAGGAATGGGTATATTAGAGGTAGCCGGGGTGGGGGACATCACGGAAAAGATGAGGTGAGTAAGTTGAGGTGGTATGGTTTCGTAATGAGAAGAGGGGAGGAGGAGCTCGTTAGGTCCATTACAGGAATATTGGTTGTTGGAACCACCCGGGGCAGGGGGCGATCGAAACAGACATGAGAGTAGCTTGTCCTTAGGGATATGGTAGTGTGTGGGGTGGATGAGAGCCTGGTGGTAGAATGGTGGGATTGGCGGGCAAGAACGCACAGACCCGACCCTACCACAGACAAGATGGGGTATTATGAGGATGGTTGTTTTACACCTCTGTACATAACTATAACCAGGGCCGGCGTTAGGGCAAGGTGACCAAGGCAACCGCCTTGGGCCCCGCGCTGGTGAATTAAAAAATTTAGTAAATGCTACACAAAATGAAGGTATTGCAGTATTTTTGGTGTTTCTACTTCTCAAATATTCTTTAAATTCAATCTCTTGTACTTCTAACACGTTACATTTCTAGTTGAAACACTAAGGTGTTTCAAACTGATTTACATTTTGACATACTGATTTTGTGTTTGACAGAGTTTCAATAAATGAGCCACTCACTTGCCAAATCGATTAACTCCATAAAACGAAGTGGAGAAATTTGAAGACTTAATATAGATTGTTTTTAAAAATTCCCTTTAAGACAAAAATTGAAATAAACATTGTATAATGCATAAATGAAGATGTAGCTTTCATCTAAAGACAAGTAGAATAAATGAGACAGTTTGTTTGTTGGGGTTTAAGGTCCCGTCAACTACGAGGCCATTAGAGACCCGTCCACTGTATAGTTCCAATGCATATACTGCACAGACACTACACTAATGTGACGATTATTGGGTATTAGCAGTACTCAGCTTTCCCGAGCGACCACCCATGTCAGTACTAACTGGGCTTGCGTTGCTTAACTTCAGTGATCAGACGAGAACTGGTGTGTCCAACGCAACTCGCCGCTCCCTAAATGAGACAGAATAGCCTTGGTGTAATAGTTATTAATATCACAACTTTTAGGTAATTAAAAGAGTTAATCGATTTGGCAAGTAAAAAAAAAGTAACAACATCAAAATCATCATCATCCCACCCTTATTCTGCCAATGGCGGGGTCGGGTCTGTGGGTTCTTAAACTCCACTCCCATCTACCCCCCACCAAGACCCCTCCACACCACAAACCTCCATGTCCCTCTGCACCACCTGCTCCCACGTCCGTTTTGGTCTTCCCCTCTCCTGGTGCTCCAACACATGCAGTCCCATAATGGATTTCATGAGTTCCTCCTCCCCATCCTCACTACATGCCTATACCACCTCATCCACTGTTCTCTAATTTTCTCTGTGATGTTTCCCTCCCCAGCCTGCCTCTAATGTAATCATTACAGATTCTGTCAGCTTGTGACACCCTACTCATGTAGTGCAGCATTCACACCTCAGCAATTTGCATTCTCCTTCATGGTTCTTCCTAGCTGCCCAACATTCTGAGCCATACAGCACAGAA
The DNA here is from genome assembly GCA_013389805.1 of Trigoniulus corallinus. Lineage (NCBI taxonomy): Eukaryota > Metazoa > Arthropoda > Diplopoda > Spirobolida > Trigoniulidae > Trigoniulus > Trigoniulus corallinus. Next base: position 9,118,323 of record JAAFCE010008833.1, read on the forward strand.
GGCCTAACGACCATTCTGTAAACCTTTATTAGGACTCAATCAGGACTCCACTTGCCTGCCTTCACTTCAGCCATCCTGCATTAATTCTGTGTGTCACGTCGGAATCTATCTCTCCATTGCTCTGTAAAACTGATCCTAAATAATGAAACTCTTGCACCACTGGTATCCCCTCAACGCCCGACAACGAATCTCACCCCTTGCCCCTGGCCACTAAAATTGAAAAAAAGGTACACTCTCTTTTTCATGTTCATTTTAAGGCCGCCTCTTTCCATTGCTGTTTTAATGTCTGTAGGCCCTTTTGTGCATCCTCTTTGGACTCCTCAAGCCTTCCCACATCATCAGCAAATAAAATACTAGGCGCTGAGGGGCCCATTCCCCTATTTCCATCAGCAGCTAATGTGAATGTATATGGGCTAAGTGCTGAGTCTTTATGCACCCAGCCTGCTCGTTGAAGCATGCAGTATTTTCCAATGCTGTCCTGACCCTAGCAATGGAACCAAATATCACCCAAATCACACTCACATTATATATTTTTGTTGCAGACCCCATCTGCTTGAAACCCAAGAGATCCTTCAGTTTCAGACCAAACAAACATGTGGCTTATATTTTTGTTAAAATCATGACAACCTAAAATATAAACATATAAATTTTGCTTATAATAAGCTACTGATGTAGTAAGATTAGGAAATGGCAAAGGTTTTTCTAAGTCCAACGAAAATACTAAAACTTTATCAAATTGTGACATTCAATCTGCAGCCATTTGACTGTGAGCCTGTTCATCCTATTTAGATGAGTGGCCTTTTCAATTTTTGCTATCCAAATTCCCTCACTATCGAAGACAGGATTTTCGTTATTGCAGTGATTTACATTACAGTATGGAGTTAGTCAGAATGGCTTCTGAAAGAAAATATTAATTATTCACTGGCCAAAAAAATTTTTTGAATTTTAATGGTGTTAATTTATATTATTTCGGAAATGTATTATACATAATAAAGGTTATGTCTGAACAAGTGCTTTAAAATTTCAAAAAGTGGAGTTAATCGATTTGGCGTGTGAATGGCTCAAATCGTTTTATTTTGATTTCATGTGTGTTTAAAGAAATTAAAGTCCTGCATTGGAAAGCAACCAATTTTATACCGCATTTATTCTAATTAACAGCGCCCTGTAATAAACAGCACCCTCCAATAAATGGCACAACAAAAAACCTTTGAATAATGTAAATGGCATGCCGTTTATTAGAATAAATATGGTAAATGTTTTCACTGGGGCCCCGCTCTAGCCTGCTGCCTTGGGTCCCGCAAACTCTAGCGCCGGCCCTGACTATAACAAAGTAGTGTATTTTAAAGATTTATAGCTCTCAGACAATTAAAGGTAGCCCAAAAAGTAGCGTGTCGCCCAATTTGAATTTTTTGTAGTAAGGGCACTTAAAAAGTAGCCCAATCCGCTACTTGTAGACCAATCTGGCAACACTGCACTAGAGCACTTCGGGTTCAAACGCGCCGTGTTTACGGCGAGCGACAAGTTGTACTTGCTGCAGGCAATAACTGTTAACAAAGGGCCCTATGCTGAATTAATAGCTATACTAAATTCAAACTGATTATTCAGTTTGGGGAAGTTCCCTAGTTGCGGATCCGTGGGAGCAATGCAGCAATTGCTCCCCCTTCAGTGCCTCAATGGGGCACATACAGTATGTGTTTCAACTGATGCACGATTCAACTTGCAACTGATAAGGCATTTTTGCACTTGCTATTCCTATTTCTATACTGAAAATTTATACTAAGGCAGGCATGTCAAACTAGAGGTACCCCGAGGGCCGCATTGGTAACATGTGCGTTGCCATGAAGTCTATGCAGGGTCGACTTTTTTAGTAATTTGTTTTCAAAAGTACCAAGATGCCCGATCAGACGATGTCGAGTTTATTTGTCATGACATTTGCCGAAATGGTATTTAATAATAGTTTTAATCGACGTATGGCACATGGTGCCCCCTTCCAACTGCACCCGGGGCAACGGTCCCCCTCTCGCTACGCCTCTGAGTAGCAGACTGCATATGTTTGTGTGAGGACCGCAGCTCTATGTTTCAAGTGCCGCATGCGGCCCGTGGGCCGGCGGTTTGGGATCCCTGTACTAAGGGATTCTGAATATTTAAAAATATTTGAGGCACACTTTTTTTTTAAAGTGCTCCACCCCTGATCCGCCCCTTAAATTCCGCAAGTGGAATTTCTGATACAATTTTATTCTTAAAGTTTAGGTCGATCTTCTTAAATAAAACAATTCTTGTACAAGTAGAATTTTCCCATCCGACGGAAGGCGCCCGCGGTTATGCTCTCCTTCCCTAAAGAAGCTGGTCGGCCTCGATCCAGTATCGAACCTTGAACTGTTGACGTGCACGCTACCACTTGCACAACGGGTAGATGAGACAAAATTCTCAGGTGTATTTGTTTGTTTGTTTGTTGGAGTTTAAGATCCCGTCAACTACGAGGTCATTAGAGACCCGTCCACTGTATAGTTCTAATGCATAGACTGCACAGACACTACACTAATGCGACGACTATTGGGTATTAGCAGTACCCAGCTTTCCCGAGCTACCACCCATGTCAGTACTAACTGGGCTTGCGTTGCTTAACTTCAGTGATCAGATGAGAACTGGTGTGTCCAACGCAACTCGCCGCTCTCTCTCAGGTGCAGGAGCGCGTTCTCTGGATTCGATAGAGTGCCCCAACAAACAGTTGACCGACGATAAATAAGCAAAACGGTTGCAGCTTTGGTTGGCAACCGGCTGCGTAAAAATACCGTTCAATAGATCTCCCATGTATATATTGGGAGGGGAGAAGATGGGTATCTAACCCTGCCATAGGCGGAAAGCGAGTTAGTAGTATTACAGTAGTAGTTTTCAGCAGTTGGTTTTGATTGATCGAGGTGCACAATTTGAGTCTTCAACATTTGCACAATTTGAGTCTTCAACATGTGTACGATGGCATTTGCGCGTCAAAGAACCCTCATTACTATGCAACGGGTAGATGAGGCGAAATTTCCAGGTGTAGGCGCTCGCCCCCTGACGTCTGTGGAATGCCCCAACGAACAGTATACCGACGATAAACAAGCTTAGGGATTGCAGCTTTGGTCGGCAACCGGCTGTGGAAAAACACTTTCCAATATATCACCCTGGCGCCCATTCAAAGGGACCCAGATGGGCACCCGACTCAACCATGGGTGGGGAGAAAGGTTAGAAGTTGTAATCGACCTTTTGCATTTCATTCGTGTGAATGGTCTTCGTAAGGGCTCCATTATAATGGTTTGCCCAGGGGCCCATAATGTTACGACGACTCTGGGACAATGTAAAAAACACAACAGCGATCACACTCCTATTGAGTGAAAATAAACTAGTTCATAATAGATACAATAATGTCTTTGGGGTGTGTTGTTTTTTTGTCCACTTCCTGATCGATGTTCTTGTGAAGGACTGCAAGGTGTGCCATCACGTGACTAATGGACTTGTTTTTCAAGCATCTTGTTGCATCATTGATGGCTCCCAATTGGTTCTACCTAATTAAACGCCGTTTTTCCGCATGGCTATTGAGAAAAATGCCTGACAACACCGTATTCTAAGTTTTCTACTACTTTACCTTCCATTTAAATAATTTATGAAACTAGATCCCCATTTCCCTGTTGAGATCTACTTTTTGCACTTAAATCTTGAAATGATACGGAACTTCTCAGGGGAAGGTGAAATGAAAGAGGGTCAACATGTGCCCATACTTCAACGACCATCCCTCTGGAATTACTGACCCGTAGCTTAACTAGATTTTTAGCATTTGTTTCATGGGAGATAATTTTCTGTGATTGCTGATCTGAAATTCCTGTTTGCAACAACGTTTTTAGATTCTCATCAAATGGTGGAGGTGGACGTAGCAACAACAAAAAAAGGACCATATCAACCACTCTAGTGCTAGTCTATGAATTAGAATTTTCCAAATAGTGACGAGGAGGAGGTGTCAGTTGTCGAGATTGGTCGATAAACAGGTGCTTGGTAGACGAACATCTATCGAAAAAAATCTTCCCACTCACTGCGAAGCAGCTGACTGTTGTGGCGAACCGATAAACTAGTATCTGTTTGAAGCGAAAATCATCTGATAATTAGAATAGTCAACTAACCATTATTGAGTAGTTGCTGGAGTTAATCGACAGTGCTGTAGGAATTCAATTGAGTTTTGTGTGTTTCCAGTCTATATTGTGATCAAATGTCTGTTTATAATTGCTTTGTGGATTCCGGTTGTTGAGGTAAGCTTGTTAATGTACACTCGATTAATCGAGAATTGCACATTTCTTATGGGTTTTTTTGGCCTGCAATAGTTGTGTCTGTGCACCTGAAAGCTCTCAAGTTAGGATCTTAGCGAACCGTATTCTTTGAATATTTTGTGTAGGAATATCTGTGAAAATCTTAATGACGATTTTCAACATATAGTTGAAATTTACATGTCGTTTATCAACGTTTATATATTTGTGTTCTGCTCAGGGATTCCGGGTTCGACAATGGGTCGAGGTGAAAGAGATAGAGAAAAAGAGAGACAGACAGAGAGGGGGAGAGAGGGAGAATGAGTTAGTGAGTACGCCTGCCTCGGATGAGTACGCCTGCCTCGGATGAGTACGCCTGCCATCGCCTGCCTGTTCCTTGCACGTAAAGGAAACCTCTGCTCTATTTAACGGGTAGATGAGGCAAAATTCCCAGGTGTAGGAGCTCGTTCCCTGGCCCCGGTGCAGTCCCAACGAACAGTACCAACACGGAATAAACGCCAGGAGCATACATTGAACGGTTTCTTTCTCTGCTGGCTCCCGACCAAAGCTTCAGCCTCTATACTTATCAGCGTTCTAGTGTTCGTTGGAGCACTCCACTTTCACCATATCCCACGCTCCTGGGGATTGTGCCTCATCTACCCGTTGCGTAGTAGAGAGGTTCTTTTACGTGTAAATGACATACAACACACGGCGCCACGGCTTTACTTTCATCCAACGGAAGGCGCATCTGGGACCTGTCTCTTGCCCACCCACCTCGATCCAGTATCTAGTCGGAGTGGTTGTATTGCGTTGGACACACTAGTTCTCATCTGATCACCAGTACTAGCATGGGTCAGTGTCGTAGCCAGGAAAATGCTTCGGGGGTGTTACGTCAATAAGCTTAGTACCCTCACCCTGGGGACAAACTATTTTTCTCATCGTTCAAAAGTGTTTCCCGGAAATTTCGGGAGGTGTTCTAACACATAGAACACTCCCCCTGGCTACGCCGGTGGCTTGGGTGACCGCTTTGAAACACCGGGGACTGCTAAAACCCATAATCGTCGTGACAGCGTAGTGTCTGTGCACTCTGCGTTAGAACTATGTAGTGGACGGGGCTCTAATAACCGTTGTAGTTGAAAGGCCCAAAACATCAATAAAGCAGTTTCGAGCCTGGAACCACTACCTCCTACTCTATCCAGGTGGGTCCTTTTAGCTACTATCTTTCTGAATATAGCTCCACTGGAAAAAACTGTGAAAAGAAGATTCAGTATCCTTTCTAGAATCATTCTCTGTCTGGTTGGTGTTTTAGTTAACGTTATCATTAATTGTGCTGTTCCGACTGTCTCACCTGTGCTTCATTATGCTGTCTTGTCCTACCCTAAAGTAAGTCAAGATTGAAAACCAGATTACCCTTCCTCACGTAATTACTTGAGAGATACTTTGACTCGATATCATAATGACAGTTGCCGACTGAATAATTAGAATCATAGTGAGCTTGTCGTAGAAATTTCAGAATGGATTTTTCGTGCTTAGGTGTAAAGGCTCCCTCACACCAACGCGAAACATCGCAGTCGCAGCGGATCTTTCGTGGCGAATTATTCGCATCAAAACGCTACCCATGACGAGCAATGGTCATGTGTACACCGCAGCGAATGTACCGCGCCCGCGGTTGCGAAAGTGCAGCGAATTATTTAAATTATTTACAATCGCTGCATGGCACGGCTTCAGTCGTCATTGTTGTTCGAATTTTGATAGAACAAGATGGCGTTCACAGAAAAACTAATAGAATTAATAAGAATGAATCCAACTAAACTGACGCGTTGGTGTGCATATCAAGGCGAATCCACCGCGCCGCAGCGCGTGCTCCTGTTCGGCGCGTGTTCCTGTGGCAAAACTTCCGCTGCGACTGCGATTGTTTCGCGTTGGTGTGAGGGAGCCTTAATGCCGCATTTACACGTTCGCGAGTATGACGAGGCGAATGCCGAGGCAAGTATGTTCGACGAACGTGTGAACACCATACAGTCAGGTCTCTTTTTATGCGGGGGATACGTTCCTCAGAAAATCGCATAAAACGAATTTGCATTAAATGAGACTATAAGTCTATGGAAAAATGAGGCATACGTTCCATAATTTTTAAAATTCGCATAACTCGGAAATAAATTAAAATGAATGTACGACCGCATAAAACAATGTTTGTTGATGTTAAAGAAAATAGGTTTCTTAATAAATTTCTTTGGGAAGCTGAAAAAGATTTATATGAACCTTAAATAAAATTGTATTTCAATTCAATTGTCTATCTGGTAAGGGTATACACCATCTGCAAACTGTTTGTAAATCACTTTCATCATCAGAAATAACTGTCTTTGCAATAGATCTCTTTGATTTAGGCGATACATTTTCACAAACATATTTTTTTCTCACTCTCTGCAGACTTTTGTTTTGACCATCATCATCATCGTCATACCCGTATCCCACTTGCGGCAGGGTCGGGTCTGCAGGTTCCCTGAACATGTTCTGATTGGGGACACTCCAGACAGGCGTCTGGAACACGCAGGGATATTGGCTGGGTTGTCTGTGGGGGGATGCCGGTGTCACACGTCAAAGTGTTCGGGGTCCACTTGAAAGTGTCCGGTGGGACACTTTGAGACAATTTTTGAGTACCTCAATGTGCCCACCATATAGGTCCGAATGCAGATGCCCGAATTTGTCTCTTTTCTGCAGAGCACATGTTTAACGTGAATCAACGCGAAATTTCTATCAAAATAACTTACCCCGGGTAATGGAAAACGGCTGAGACACTTTGACGTGAAAGCGGACACTTTGAAGTATGTGTTAAATTACCTCAATGTGTCTGGGGACACTTTGACACCAGCCTGCACCTAAAGTTAGTTTAATAATATCATCGTCATTTAAGACATCATCCACCAGCAGTTCTTCTATATCATCATGGTTAAAAATGTTCATATCACCTCCAAAATCAGTTTTAATTTTAGAGCATGTTCAGTGGAACTGCAGACCCGCCCCTGCCACATAAGGGTATGATGATAATGGTATGATTGTTAAGTGTCATGCACAAGTGTGGAACCCCCTTTTGTGTATGCAAATTTCTGACGGACTAAAACTTCTTTGACTGGCTAATACAATGGTTGGTGGATTTTATCAGTGTCATGGGCCTGAACAAGCATACAGTATGCATATTTGGCGAATTTTTTTTAACCAAATGCAAACCACGTAACTTGGAAGTCACATGAAAAGAACCCACATAAAAGAGAGCCAACTGTATTCGTCATGTACCTCGTAGTTCACCTCGCCATAAGTGGCGCTCGAAACCGGCTGCAGAAAAACCTATGAGCAATATATCTGCCTATGTCCATTCAGAGGGACAAGATGGGTACCCGACCCTGCCATAGGCAGGAAACGGGTTAGGAGTTGCTTTTGAATTGCTATGAGCTCAAGGTTACTATAGATAAGGTTGGCCACTCAGAGTGATAGCCAATCAAATTTAGGTATGCCTGTGGCGTCACTGGGGAAGCACTCACTGCTAATATATGGTAGAAAGACCATACTAATGATTGGACATCAGCCTGACTCCTGTTGCATTGTTAATATTGTGCAAAAGGTCAGACACTATGCAATATTATAACCAACATCATTACTTTCCCTGCCAAAAATTTTTATTTTGGTTGTGTAATGCAGTGTTGGAACATTTGGGTGGCTGGCATCCCCCACAGACAATTCAGCCAATATTTCCTGTGGGCTCCAGACGCCCGATTGGGGCGCCCCCAGTCAGAACATGTTCATTGGACCTGCAGACCTGACCCAGTCACAGGTGGGATATGGGTGTGATGATGATGATTTTGACGGGACCATACTAATGATTAAGACAAGCAAAAGTATTTCATCAGTAATAAAATCAGTACACAAATAAGCCTAAACAGAGTGCTGTGTGATAGGAGGATCCCAATTAAGTTGTAAGGGAAGTTTCACAGGGCAGTGGTTTGACCAGCTATACTGTATGGATCAGAGTGTTTGGCAGTGAAGAAGAGCGTACCTCAGTAGAATGAAAGTACCCAAGTTGTGAATGCTGCAGTACATGAGCAGGTGTCAAGAGCTGATAGAATTAGGAACGAGTATATTAGAGGTAGCCTGAGGGTGGGGGACATCGCCAAAAAAAAGGAGAATAAGTTGAGGTGTTATGGACACATAATCAGAAAGCAGGAGGAGGAGCTCATTAGGTCCATTGCAGGAATGCCCCATTTTCAGAAGCACCTAGGGCAGGGGGAGGCTGAAGAAGATGTGGGAACTTGTCCATATGGCTATGGAAGTGTGTGGGGTGGATGAGGACCTAGTGGGGAACAGATGGCAGTGGAGGGCTAGAACCCAGAAAAAATGATTCTAGATAACGTTTCCACAATTAATACAATGTCAATGAAATAAATTAGTTTTTCCAAATGTTTGCAATATTTGTTTCCAAGCCAAGGTATTATATTTTCTACTAACAATGCAAGTCAACTTTTTACACCTATTATAAATTATAATTCGACCTAGGAATTTCAACACAATAGAACTTAACATTTTATTATGCTCAACACAACCTACTGATTTCCTGTTCACTGAATGTGAAGCAGCACCCACCAAGAAATGGTTAACTCTTTCATTATGAAAGATATCCCATGCACTTTTCAACATAACCTCTGTACTTTTTCCAATAAATTAAGTGAAATTATCTGAAGGGTGAATCAGGGTTGTTTGTTCCATATATTCTTTAAGTAACAAAAAATTTGGTGCTTCAACAGCGTTATTCTGTAATGATTCCCATCAACACACTCATGGCATTCCATTACTGAAACATTCTTTTTACAATGTAAACAGCAACATAGTCTGTTGACTGCCTTGCAATGCTTAATACGTCTTACTCACTAAAGTTTGTGGAGTTTCCCTTTCTTGGTACTGTGTTTTAAAAAGGTCTTCAAATTGGTTGTCATTATCATCCTCCTCACAATTCAAATTCCTAACTGCAACAATTGTAGTTTTAAATGTGGCAACAAAATGAGATGCAGTAGGATTAACATTAGTAACTCCTAACTGTTGGATGGTTCCAAAAAATTTTCAAGAAGATCCTGGTTCAAATGTCTTATTTTAAAACTATTAAAGCCTTGTTGCTCTAATTACTACCACAATTTCCTCACAGCCCTTATGTTGTGAACCCAACCATTTTGGAAAGGAGGATAGGACACTTTTCTATCATTTTATTTTGTTAGAAATTACATTTTCCCTAGGATTGGGGAAAGCATGATCCCAAAATTGTTAATGTGAGCTTCCCTTTGTTAGCCAACATATTAAAGTCTTCCCATCTAACATGTCTTGTGTATATCCATTGAAAGAGTAAAGAAGGCTATCTATTAAATTAATAAATGGAGCTGTGTGCACTGCTTCAGGTGGTAGCCTCTTGGAATTGACAATGAACCTTATTCCTGCATGCACAGTGTGACTGAATGTTTGTGCTGCCAGCTTGGCTTTCTTTTTCATTTTACCACAGGGATTTATATATATATACACAATGGTGGTCAGCTATATAGCACACTACAATTTTGTCGTCATTTCTAATAAAATCTATTAAACTAAATATGATAATTGCATAATGTCGGTTTTAAATGAACATTGGTTGTACAGATGATAAGCAAACTATAAAAGCAAACAGAAAAATGTAAGTGGACATTTA
>JAAFCE010008833.1:9128418-9144613 GCA_013389805.1 Trigoniulus corallinus
AAAGCATATGTTTGCCGTCCACCAAACTGTGCTGCAAATCCTCGTTACACACTTAAAACTGTTAAGCATGGAGGTGGCAACATTATGGTCTGGGGAGCAATGTCCTGGCAGGGTACGGGTCCCTTACATAGAATTTTAGGAAGAATGGACCAGTACATGTACAAAGACATTTTGGAAAACATCATTGAGCCTTATGCTGATGATTATTTGCCCATTACATGGACATTTATGCAAGATAATGACCCAAAGCATAAAGCAAAATCAGTTATCCATTGGTTAAATGAGAAAAAGATTAAAGTTTTTGATTGGCCACCACAAAGTCCTGATTTAAATCCTCTAGAGAATTTATGGATGGATGTAAAAAGTGAAATTAAACACAATAATCCATCAAATATGAATGAGTTGATGGCCACTGTTGAAAATGCATGGCAAAATGCTCCAGTAGAACGTTGCCAACATTTAATTAAAAGTATGAATAAAAGACTGAAAGAGGTGGCAAACTAATAATGGTTATGCAACAAAATATTAATTTTGTGAGCCTTTTTTATTGTTTTTGCTGAAATGTGTTATTTATTTGACCAACCACTTATGTGTTTTTTCTTAAAGATTAAGACATTATTGTTTTTTGTTTTCATTTTTCAATTGCAAATGTTTATTTATTTTGTAATAGGAATTATCATACTGTTGATTACAATATACATATTGTTTATTATTAAATTTCATTATTTTTTGATGTGTGCTATTTAGCTGACCACCACTGTATATATGTTTATCAGTAAGCCAATGAGCTTGCATGGAAAATTTATTATATTTATGGAAAAATTCTTCTATGTGACACCATTTTGCTGTCCCAAAAATTACCCTTGTCATTTTGAAAATGAATATTTTTTTCCTGCAATCTATTCCTAATACTTCTCAGTAGGTATGGATCATCAAAAAAAAATAATAAACTATGTCCTTCCCATTAACTTGAAAGAAGGGCCCTGGTCTGTCTCTAACCTTGTCTGCAAGTATGTGTTAAGCTTTCACATTTGTTGCCAACTGATCAAAAACTGTTGCAACAGGAACTAACCCTGTGTTTTGCACATCAAATATGATGTGTTCTATTAAACAGCTTAGCTTGGATGCTGTTTTGTTTCTTGTGAAATAAAAGGCATATACCTGCTTCCATTTTCTGTTAATTCCTTTTAGCATAAATACAAGAACATGTGTTGCAAATTTCTTGGTCCTGCCCATAGTCCTCATACCCCTCATTGTTGTCCTTATCCTGGTTACAAAATAGCCCTTCATGTATTGCCATTTCAACAAACCTAACTATGCAATATTTTGATAATGGACACATTCTAGCAACCCTCTTTCTAAGGTGGTCATTTATTTCTGCATTGTAAACAAACTGAATGTCAAAATTGCAAAGTGCTCTTTGCCAAGTCCTTTGTGATCGGAGGTCCATTAGTTTTCTGAGAAACCTGTAACTGTTAGGACTCATCTTATAAATGGAAAGGGCAAATGCCTTGTCATCCAGTCCCCATCACTTTCCGAAGAGGAATTCTCTTGGAATGTTGTGTTTTACTGCTTAACAACTGTGAAATAATGTCATGTCCATCCCCAGATATAAGCTGTATTAATAGATCTTTGTTGCTAAAACATGTCACAAATATGCTAATTTTTTCCTTACATTGTAGTTCTTGTTATTTGATTGTCAAACAATTGTTCTGCATTTGTGTATGCCAGGCAACAGTCTTGCTTTGTGTGGTGTAACTTCAGCCCTCTGCAATTGATACTCCCTTAGAAGTGATGCTCTTGATTTTGGGGTCCCTCCCTGGAAATTAAAGTTATGAAGTGCACACCCACGTCAATACCAACTTGGGTGGTTGGTAAAGAACGTTGGGTGCTGCTAACCCTCTTCCTCCTCCTTTCACCTACCTCCTCATCTCCCGCAGGCAGCCTCCTAAGGGGTTAACCTGTTATGGCTGCCTGGCTTACACTCCAACCCACAAACTAATCAAAGTAAGTAAAAATACATTGACATGCCTGTTTGACATCTATTCTGAGGTTCACATTCTTGAATGGGATGTGCTGCTAATGTTGAAGGTAAATCACTTTCAGCCATTGATGCTGGATCACTTGTTGTTGATGGCAGATTGCTTGATGATGGATTCCTTGGTGGTAGATTCTGTGTGGTGATTGATGGTAGTGATAAAGGTGTAGGGTCATTCAGTGTTGGGGCTGTGAAAATGCCCCCTCAGTGCCCCATTGAGGCACTGAGGGGGAGAAATAGCTGCATTGCTCCCTCTCCTCGATCTGCCACTGTCTGGAACCCACTGACCTGCCCCTGCCACAGGTGAGATACGGATATAATGATAAAGCATAAGAGGTTACTTTTGTGTGGGGCAGCATATGCATGAAACAGGCGTCTTTGGATGTTCAAAACAATGGATTTTTGAGTTGATATCGAATAGAAAGGCTAGATGCGCAAACGTTTGAGTGCCTTTGTTTGCAAGACTATAGTAGAACGATAGGTAAAGATCATCTATGGGCCGTCATGCGTCATGCATCAATAAATATGATAGCTTCAGAAATACCTGCATGTCAAAACATGTGCTTGGCACAATTCCATTTCATTCAATATGGGTACCCTAGTTATTGAACCATGTGGAACGTTCTGAGTATTAGCATAAGGGTTAAAAAGAGATGATCTCAAGTAACTCCACAAGAGGAAAATTAAATCATTATATATTCAATCATTAGTGGACCTATAATATAAATGTAAAGTACGTATTTGGGGAGTGATAAAATGAAAATCGAAACATCAAAATACTGCAATTTCCTTTATTTCTTCCAAACTATGAAAATTTTTTGAGAAAACCTTATGTGATAGAAAAAAATTACTGTATTATCTTGTGTATAATACACGCCGGTGTATAATACGCACCCCAAGTTTTAAGACTTAGTTAAAGAAAAATATTAATGCCCATGTATAATATGCAGGTTAAGTTTGCCAGTTCCCAATTATTTCAGATGATGATTGTGAAGAATTTTTAGGCTTTTAATATCAGTACTGTTGGACATAACTGGACTTATAATATTCATTTTTATTGCAGGACTTGTTAATTTTTTATAGTAGTATGCTAGTATTATTACATCAATGGTTACACTTGTACTAATATACAAGCACTTGTATCTATGGTATGAAGGTAAATAAAGTGTAGGTAGCTAAATATTATATTTATAAAACTAACTCAAAACAGCATCTAATAGAAGTTAAATGAGGTTAAAAAGCAAAAATGTCTCTTCTTATTTTCAATGGATGATCCAGTATTTTTTATTCATGTTTAGTGTTCTCTGATAATGGCTGAAATTTTGTACACCTATGTATAATACGCACCCAGACTTTGCATCCAATTTTTTGGGAAAAAAGGTGCCTTTTTGGAATCCGCACATCTAATACAGAGAAACCTCTCTAATTGGTACACCTGTGGGACCTAGCCAAAGTGTACCCATCAGAGGGGTATGGGTATATAAATTAATCAAAACAATATATTGTTTTATATTGTGTTTTTTTAACTGATAAAAATGCACTGTATAATATAATATTTCTCAAAATTATTGAAGTACACATTTAATTTTTACAAACAAATCAATCAAGGGACGTTTGTCTACAATCAAGCTACCTTCTTATTTGCTGCCTATGGCAGGGTCGGGTACACATCTTGCCCATCTGAATAGATGCAAGGGTGGTCTTTTGGACTGTGCTTCTCCACAGACGGATGCAGACTAAAGCTGTAACCCCTGTGCATATTTATTGTAGGTCTACTGTTCTTTGAGGTAATCCACTGATGCCAGGTGACAAGCTTCTACACCTGGAAATGTTGCCTCACCTATCCGTTGCATAGTAGAAAGTTCTTTTATGTATAAATTCCATTGAACGCCACATGGGACTATGGTTTTACTTCTAATCCAAAGGAAGGCACACTCGGGGCATCTCTCTTGCAGAAAAGAAGGCAACCCGCCTCGGTCCAGTATCGGACCTAGAACCACTGCTGCAGTTACCAAGCACCCTGCCCACTGCGTCACCAAGGCAGGATGTACCCATTTCAGAGGGGGTTTTCTGAAAATGGTGACATGTATTAGGTTTACCATTGGAGGGGTGTACCCATTATAGAGGTGGTTTTCTGAAAAGTGGTGACATGTATGAGGTGTATGAACAGAGGGGTGTACCGATTAGAGAGGTGTACTGTTAAGAGGGGTTGTAATAGCATTAACCCTATGGGCAAAAGATCATAGAGAGGTTTCACTGTAATATAAAAATCAGTTATCAATAGTGAAACAATTTTTAAAAAGTATTTTTTTTTTTTTTTTTTTTTTTTTGCAGATTGTGTAATTTAAGTACAGCTTCCATTTTAAGTACAGCTTTCCTTGTTACTGGCAGTGCATTCTTGACAAATGGTCTCATGTAAGTTATGACACACTGCAGTCTTAACAGACAGGAGTGGCACAGGATTGCTTCCCCAAAGGATGGAGTAGTCAATGTGGCAAGGCAAACCTTCCCTTTCCTCATCTCAGGCACTTCCTTCACTAATGGTAAAGGGGTTATAGGTAATTCTCCTTCTGAGAGCCATGCTGACAGTCAGCTGGATTTTGAGCACCTTTGACATGATGCCAGGCTGATTGGGGAAGATGACCGTGAATCTTGGACACCCGATTGGCTACAAAGCACTTGAGCTGAGTGGGTTGACACTGGATCCAGGTGAGGACGACTGTGAAGTCACTCCATGCATCTACAGCACTTACTGGATGTTTCACAGTTTAACTGAATGGTAGATAACAGCCTTGCCAACAGCACTTCTACACACAACTCTAGTTTAGGGATGGAGATGGGATCATTTTAGTGGCTACCAGTCTTGAATATATGTCACCACATGCCCTTAGGTAAACAACTGCTGCCTATGCCTTCTCAGAAGCATCTGCAAACCCATGAAGTTCACAATTAACTTCCTGACTTGATTTCAAATATCAGGGTATCCTAATGTGCTGAACCTGCTGAAGGTTTATTTCGTAGGTCTCCAAGGCCATAAGGTTATTTTCTGGCAGTTGCTCATCCCATGATGCAGGGAGAAGCCATAGCGTTTGGAGCAAGACCTTTGCATGGATGGTGACAGGAATCCCAGCCATCCCAGAGGATCAAGGACCATTGCTGCAGCAGACAGAATTTGACGTTTGGATCTGGCAGGGATAGCTGGGGGAGTGGTGAAGTGAAGCTCATCTTCAGGATTCCATATGATTCCAAGGGTCTTAATACAGGACTCATCTTGAAAGCTATGGGAACCACCCTTCCTTGGAGGGCTTCTGGGATGAGGTGGAGAAGGGGAGGACAGTTTATTGTCAATTTCCTTAGCACAAAGTGTGCTGAACCACAGAGCTGCTTCAATTGTTGGACCAGTGTCTTGGCCTCTTCCATGGTGTCACACCCAGTTGGAGCATAAACTATATATATGTAATTGACAGGTTGACCTTGGATGCAATTGGACACCCAGTGCTCTCATTTTTGGCAAGTTGTTGGCAACATCTTGTTGCTAAAAAAGGAGCACTAGCAGTGCCATAGGTTATAGTCAGCATCTGATATTCCTCTACTGGGTCCTGAATGTGAAAGGAATAGAGGATACACAGGAATTTGGTGTGTTCTGGAGTGATCCAGATTTGGCAGTACATCTTTTCAACATCTTCAATGAGGGCAGTTCAATGCTTATGAATGCATACTAGTAGATTAAGTATATTATCCTGTAGTGGTGGTCCAACCATCAGCTGTAAATTTAAGAAATTGCCATTGGTGGAGGCTGATGATGAATCAAAGACCACTCTGACTTGAGTGGTTACACTTTTGGAGTTAATAACTGCATGATGTGGTAGGTAGAAACAAGGTGATGTACTCTTGTCCTCTACTAGCTTCATGTGACCAAGAGAAAGGTATTCTGCCATGTATCCATTGTATTGACGTCTGTCCACTAGTTCCTTGGAAGTTGATGTTCAAATGACATTAGATGACAGTAGGCCACCCTTCAGGACTCCCCAATGTTAGGTGCATCAGATTTCATTGGTAGATACACCTGAAATCTGCCATCTGGACCTTGTGTTGTTTTGGCAATGAAGTGAGCTTCTACTGTTTGTTATTCTTCTGTCCACTGTTTGTAGTCAGGGTTTCTTCAAGTTCCCAGAATTGCTATAAGGTCTCATCCAAGGTCATGTGACTGACTGGATTTCCTGGTCTAATGAGCTGAATTGGGGGCTTTCCCAATAAGGATCCATTGCAGTTTGATCTCCTTAGCTATGAGTGTACCAGGAGGCCTATGGCTCTTCCTGGCAACTCCATAAAATTATGTGCAATGAAGCCTAGAAGCAACTTTATTCTTCCTGGGGTATTGAACTTGTGATGAGTAAGGTTGAGAATTGCAGTATGGTCCCAACAGTGGAGCATTACTGGATGAGGGGGTAAGTTGCTTGTTATCCTTGGTATCACAGCTGCCTCTATGTCCAACTGACAGCTAGGATTGGAGCAGAAGAATAGCTTGAATGGGATGGTGGTTTTAGGGTCCCTGCTCTTGTAGCATTGACACCTGAAAGTGGCAGCTCTGAGGGTGACCTGACACATCTTTCACTTATGAAGCTTACTTGGGATACATTATCTAACAAGGCTTGAATGCATTGAAGGTTCCCAGCAGTACTTGAGTGAGGGTGAGTGAAGTTGCAAGGAGGATGGTATGCATCATTGACTGGGTGCCTGCTTCCAGGTGAAGGCTAGTGTGGTGAGGTTGATCACACTTGTGGCTGGTACCACTCTTACAATCTTTGGCAGTGTGGTCATCCTGCAAACAATTGATGCACACATTCTTGCCTCTCACCAGTCTTTGTTGATCATCAATGGACATTGGTGTATAAACTTGACATCACTAGAGAGGATGAGAAGTGGAGCAGCACCCTGGGCACTTGGTGAACTTGGCTGGGGTAGCTTGCACTTGCTTAAGGTGTTGACTTGGTTTCATTTGTGCTGAGTTATGGTCAGGCAAATTAGGGAACACTTCTGTCTGACAGTTGATAAAAGAGAAGAAATGCTATAATCTTAGATTGTCCAGGTTTGGGCAGTGAAATTCTGACTCCCATCTTGTTTTGGCATCCAGTTTTGGTGCTAGAAGATGGATGACCAAACAGTGCAGAAGGAGGATGTCCCAGTCATCTATGTTTCTTCCAAGCTGGTGGAGGGATCAGATACAGTCAAACTTCACTAT
This sequence comes from Trigoniulus corallinus, assembly GCA_013389805.1. NCBI lineage: Eukaryota > Metazoa > Arthropoda > Diplopoda > Spirobolida > Trigoniulidae > Trigoniulus > Trigoniulus corallinus. The sequence continues at coordinate 9,135,699 of JAAFCE010008833.1, forward strand.
AACACACCCTGGTTATAATACTTTTTGGCTTATAACACACACAAGGGAAAGTCCCAGCCAGCACTAATGCATAAGTATATAGAAATTGATTGGCTATAACACACAACTGGTTTGGTCCCTACAGCACTTTCAACGTGTGAGAGATATCCGATATGACAAACAGCTTGTAACACGAAACTAAATGGCATACCCTACAGCTTACGTAAGGCTATATAGCGCAAGAGTTTTCCTATCTAGGAGACAGGCAAGTGGGGCAAATTTTACAGAATTGTCATTAGGCCCACTATGCTATATAGCTCAGAGTGTTGGGCTGTTAGAAAGACCCATGAAAAGCAAATGCAAGTGGCTGAGATACAAAAGCTATGCTACATGTGTGGGGTGTCATTATCTGACAGAATTAGAAACGACTAACGTAGACAGAATTAGAAACGACTAACGTAGACAGAATTAGAAACGACTACGTTAGTCGTTTCTAATTCTGTCAGATATTGCAGAAAGGATGAGAGAGGAGCGTTTGTGGTGGTATGGGCATGTGATGAGGAGGGAGAGGAGGAGATTATTTGGTCCATTGTGGGACTGCAGGCAGTTGGGGGCACCAGAGGTAGAGGAAGACCAAAACGGACATGAGTGCAGGTAGTGCAAAGGGATATGGTGGTGTGTGGGGTGGAAGGGGACTTGGTGGGGGGATAGGTGGGAGTGGAGGATTAGAACCCACAGACCAGAACCTGCCTCAGGTGGGAGAAGGGTGAGATGATGATGATGCTAAAAGGATAAAATTCTCAGCAGTGTTGAATCTGGCAAAATTGCAGCTGATTGCAAGTGTGTGCGTCTTGAAGTTTAGTTATACAAGTCTAGGTCGACTACTTAGTCTAGGTTGAATTTAACTTGAAATTAGCATATTTTTGTTCAGTTAACAAAGCTTTGGCATCATTTAGCATCGTTTCTGTTATAACACACACTCGGTTATAAGACACAGACATGAGCAGTCCCAAAGGTGTGTGTTATATCTGAATTTGACTGTACATTGATTAGCAGAATCATTGAACTTGTGGAGTGCAGTTGCAGGTTCTTCAGTGACTGCTGATAGGCTGGTGAGTTGCTCCATGTACCTATTTATGATTCTTCTTGGGCTGTAATAGTGTGTCTTGAGGAGGGTCCAGGCTGTCTCAAAACTATCTCCTGTGACTGGCAAGTTGTCAGTTAGCTTCAGGGCCTCACCTGATAGGGCTCTCTTGAGGTACTGGAACCATTCCACTTGCTTGACTTCTGGGTGAGATAGGATGTTGGCTTCAAACAGGTTGGGGAATGTGAGCCATTCAAATATGTTGCCATTAAAAGTGGGCAGTGGTATTTTTGGCAGACGAACTGCTGGTGTCCAGGTTGCACTCTCAGTGGTGACGTTGACCTTGCAGCAACCTCTGATGTCTGGTGAGTCTTCAAAATGTAGAACTCGTTTTCCAGCTTCTGGCAGCATTGAAGGAATTCTTCCATTTCCTGTTGGGTGGTTTGTTATATAGGTGAGTTCCAGGCTGAGGACTTGATCTTGTATGACCTGGAAAATGACTTGATAGTCTGATGTTCTGCAGATACTGCTGGACTTGTTGAAGGTGAGGTGGTGTGGAGGCGTTTCTTATTTCATCAAGGGCCTTCTCAATTTTGGTAACATAATGCTTGAGGTTTCCATGGTGGCCATCATGGCAGTGGTCTTCCTTAGTTGTTTTACTCAGTCAGCAGCAGTGTCTGTCTCATCAGACCAATTGTTTTGTTTGAGTGAAGGGTGGTTTTAAGATGTTGAGGATCACTACTGTGAGCAGCAAGAAACAAGCAAGTAGACTTAAGAATTGAATAGTAACAAGTATGTTTATTTTCCTTTACCACAAGCATTTATAGTAGCCCTCTTAGCTACCATGTCTCACTGCATAAGAGTGGAGGAGAAAAGGCAGGACGTTAGATTTAGTCCTCACAAAGGGGCAGGAAATAACAAGGTAAGGTTCACACATAGTGCCCAATTCTTCTATATTATCACTGGCATGCCGGCATAGTGTGCAATGTGTGAATCACACACAGGCATCAGGATATTAAAGGCGCCAAAGATGTCAGGAAAGAAGAAATTATTTTCATTATCTCTAGACGTCTATTAGAAACTCTGCAAATTTTCCACTTCATTCGACATTCTGTGCTGTAAGAGGTGTGTAGTACAGCATACTGCCCAGTGAAACTTCCCTAATTGGTCCACTCCTATGGATATACAAAAGTTGACCCATCAGAGGGGTGGACTTACTAGGGTGGTTAACCAAAATATGGAAACATGTACCAGGGAATTTTCAATTCTATAAAAAGTGGACTTTTGCTAGGGGTGGACCAATTACAGAGGTGGACTGATATAGAGAGAGGTTTCACTGTTTATCACTAGTAAAAGTGTATCAATTGCAATTTCTGTAGATGGGCATTAAATGTTTGATTAAGAGTGCACTGATTAAGGGTGAAAGGAGACCAGAAGTACATCACACAACTAGTGCAACTTCTCTAATCGGTCCACCGCTTGGGATATACAAAAGTGGAAACATCAGAGGGGTGGTTCAATTAGGTGGTTAACCAAAATACAGTACAAGTGGTCCTTTGGGAGGGGTGGACAGATTACAGAGGTAGACTGGTAGAGAGGTTTTATTGTAGTTGGTTTCCTTAAAGGGACAAGAGGCAAAAGTTAAATTATATGAAGTAAAACTGTAAAAGGTATAATTCACAAAGATTGCTTTCCAAATTTCATAAATTACTGTTATTATTATTATTATTGAGGGGGTAGACATCAACTAACAGCAGATTCCAAAAATGACGTTGCATTGGGAGAGGGATAGGAGTGGGAAACGCTTTTAAAAATACACCCAGATTCTAATCAAAACCCATGGATTACAAATCAATAGGTTTATTAAAATAAAATAAAATTTAGTTCCTAAGAAAAGGCATTACAATGGAACCCACTTATCTCGACCTCCGTTAACTCGACAACCCTTTTAAGTCGACGTTTTTGAAGTGGAACCACCAAATTCCCCCTTTGTCCTATTAGTTTCTGATCGCTTATGTCGATGACCCCTAATATCTCGAGCACAAATAGGGTCAAATTTGCCACTCAACTTTGATTATGTCGATCCCGGAATCCCCTTGACTGCTGGCTTTTGAATGCAGTATTAATCTTCCGTCCACAAGGTGGGGGTCTCGGCAGACCCCAGACCTGCAAAGTTGAGTCTACACAGGTACCACTTTCTCCAATCTTAACCAACCTTTGAGTACCTGTTCCTCAGTGTTTTCTTAACCTATCTAGGGAAGTTGGCATATCTCCTAAGTAATAAGCATATTTTATTTCAGTTTAAGCAATGCAACCCAAGTTAGTACCAACATGGTTGGCTGGTCAGAAATACTGGTTACTAAGGCAGAAATGGGAGCAGGATGCCCATAAGGATATGGTAGTGTCTGGTGTGGATGGGGACCTGGTGGGAGATAGGCAGGAGGAGAGGACTAGACTCTGCAGATCCAACCCTGTCATAGGTGGGATAAGGGTATGGTGATGATGATGTCTTGTCTTTTTGGGGTAATATAGAATTTTTACAGCATGTTTCCAAATTATTTTCATTTCTAAAGCTTTATATGGATGGTATTTAATTCAATATCCATAATAATGCCCTTAATCTGAACATTTAAGCCTTGAAAATCAAAGTCTTTTTGGGGTCATCACAGACCCCACCTTGTAGTGTGTGCCAGAAATCGTCACCTTGTGGACGGAAGGTTAACCATTAACATCATTGCATCTAAAATAGGGGGTGCGTGGGAGCAGGTGGTGGAAAGGGACATGGTGGCATGCAGGATGGAGGAGGACTTGGTGGGAGATAGGCGGGAGTGGAGGACTAGAACCCACAGACCCGACCCTGCCGCAGGCGGGAGAAGGGTGAGATGATGATGATGATGGCCTACAATAGGGGGTGTAGCAGTTCACTGCAGATGTGTTGTATGTAGTATAAACTCATGTGCATTGCACATTCTCCTTTATTTACCCACACCATTGCCGCCATATTGGTGTTTGGTTATATCGATCATTTGTTATCTCAATGCTTTTTAGCAAACCCCTATGCCATCGACATAACAGGGTTCCACTGTATAATAAATTTGCAATACATGAATTAAGTTGATAGAAAAGTATAGGGCTGCAACTTGGAGAAGGCTTATGACAGCATTCCACAACAGGTAGCTTGGGAGGTATTACAAAAGAAGGGGGTAGAAGAATGGTTTTTTTGAATAGTCCAGGATATGTATGATGGTTCCATAACCAGGGTAAGGACACCATGGGGAAATACTGGGGGCTTTCCAGTGAAGGTTGGGGTGCACCAAGGTTCTGCACTTAGTCCATACCTTTTCACCTTGGTTATGGATGAGGTGGTATGCCAATAATATTGGAAAACTTTGTGACTGCAGAGAACAGGTAGAGAATGGACTAAACAGTATTAGTGGGGCGATAGAAAAGTGCAGGCTAAAGATAAACATGAAGACAGAATAGTTAGCTTTCAGTTGAGAAGCACAGAACAATACCGGTTATGTATGTACATTCAAGGGGCAAACTGGTAAAAATGTTCGCGAGATAAAGTACTTAGGAGCAACGTTCAAAAGTAATGGGGAGTGTGTGTTGTGAGATGATAGAATCAGGGATGCGTTTATTAGGGAGAAATTCATCATAAAATTTTCCCCCCAAGAAGATTACTGCCCTGGCAGCAGGGCCTTGGGCTTAAGCACACCCAAGCAAAATGGTAAATCCGACACTGCCTACTTTTCGTTGGGGCACTCCACAGACGCCATGCAGTTTTCTCCTGTACTTGGAAATGTTGCCTTATCGTTGCCAACAGAAGGCGCACTTTGGGCCTCTTTCTCGCTTCTAAGTAGCCAACCAACCTCGATCCAGTATCGATTGTTTGTTTGTTGGTGTTTTAGGACCCTTCAACTACTGTGGTCATTAGAGCCCCGTCCACTTAGTAGTTCAAATGCAGAGTCTGCACAGACACTACGCTGTTACGACGATTTTGGTATTAGCAGTACTTGGTGTTCCCAAGTGGTCACCCATGCCAGTATTACCTGGGGTTGCGTAACTTCAGTGATCGGAGAACTGGTGTGTCCAATGCAATACAGCTGCTCTCCAGTCGAACATGCTACCGCCGAGGTGGGCTCGGTGGAACCGGCAGGAAATGTAAGATATACAATAACATGAGAACAGCACCAAAACACTTGAGCAAAAATCGGACGAATGCTCTTCATGGCTGACTGCTAACGGCCACGGCCTTTATTTAACGCCTCTTGGGCAAGCGGTGGTGTGGGGATGTTTTGCAACATCCTATTTTGGTGTCTATCATGTGTAGGCGCCTTTCTGCTTTGCTGCCTGTAACGTAGAAGCGAATACTCATTTTCCTATGACTTTGGGTGATTAAGTTGTATACGAATTTGGATATTTGACGATAAGAAATGCACCAAGGCCATAATACAATTTTGATGATTTCACTATTCAAGATGGGTTTTAATTATCGAATTTGAGGTGCAGTAGGGGGAACGGTTTCTAATCTGAACCTGGATTAGATTGTCGAAATCTGCCGTTGGCGTGAAAGTTGGTTTCGCTTCGTTGGTGTTTTACGGCCCTTCAACTACAACGGTTATTAAACCCCCATTCACTGCCTAGTTCTAATTAGAGTTTCCAAATATTCGGCTTCATCAACTATTCGAATATCGAATAATAAAATTCAAATTATTCGAATGAATATATGTTCGAATAGTTTGAATTGTGAGAGAATGATGTATAAGCTCTATTCCAGGGTAATTAAAATGAGTATGGTAAGATATATAATAATAAAACGAATAAAATTATTGTAAAATCAATTTATTAAATTGATTTTGCAATATTTTAATCCGAAAAATAAAAAAGCATTAAATGTCTCAAAATATAACTATGATAAAGTTGAAAAGGATGTTTTATAAGGCAGTGGTTAGGCCTGCTATGCTATATTAAGCAGTGTTGGGCAGTGAGGAAGAGCCATGTAAATAGAATGCAAGTAGCTGAGATGCAAAAGCTGTGGTTGAAGAGTGGGGTGTCAAGAGCTGATAAAATTCAGAACGAGTATATTAGGAGTAGCTTCGGGGTGGGGGACAATGCGAAAAAAATGAAGGAGAGTAGATTGAGGTGATATGGACATGTAATGAGAGGAGGGAAGGAGGAGCTCGTTAGGTCCATTACAGGAATGCAGGTGGTTGGAAGCAGAGGGGAACAGAAGGAGACGTGGGAACAGCTTGCTCGTAACTATATGGTAGTGTGTGGGGATAGAACCTGCAGACCCGACCCTTCTACAGGCGGGATACAGGTATGATGATGATATTTATTATGCGTCACCTGCCTTAAAAATTAGGATAACCCCATTTTAATGTTCCATGAAATTTCAGTGATGATGTTTCAAGAAAGATATTAGCAATAAATCTGAACTCTTACCAAATGATGGAGTTAACTTATTTTGTTTTGTTAGCAGTCAATGGATCGCCCAGTGGGTAGGTGGAAATAAAAACTAAAATATCCCATAGTTGTTGAGAACTTAATTTATACAAGCAGTTAGCGGATAGCCCCTAACACATGCATGAATAGGTCAATATTTCTGGAAAATCTAGGTAAATGAGCTATGCATCAAACCATCGACTGTACTCACTGCTGAATTCATTATATAATGTCCACATTTGCAAAATATTTAGTTGCAAATGGCCCTAAATTTTTCCCGAATATTATATCCGGATATCGAATATTCGGATTGGAAACTCTAGTTCTAATGTAGTCTGCACGGATACCAGTCTGTTACGACGGTTATAGGTATTAGCAGTACCCAGTATTCCCAAGCGGTCACCCATATTAGTACTAGCTGGGGTTGCGTTGCATAACTTCAATGTGTCCAACGCAGTACAGCTGCTCGTTGCGAAATTTAGTAGCCCATAAACTCTTTGGTATTCATTTGTGACAGTACTTTATTATTGGCACCCCACATGAAATTCAGGTTCTTGGGACTGTAAGTCGTTCATCAGGCTTGTATAGATGTTTAACTTGTTGACGTATTCATCATTGGGCAGCTAGAATTCAGGAGTTTTGAATACTTCGGGTCCTTTTGGATCCTTAAACTGGATATCTTTGGCTGGCGAACCAATCTTTGAATTAGAACCATAATAAAATCATTTCACGACTATTTCACTAGGGTGCATAGTTGTAATGTTGAAGAATTAAAAGTGCTGGTGAGCGTATATAAATCGTTATTCCTAATCCGTTTCCTTCTATGACAGGGTTGGATGTGCATTTTTGCCCCATTGGGGCACATGAGCGATCACAGCCGGCTGGCAACCTAATGTCATACGTACCACTAGGGCAGGGATTCTTAACCTTTCTTTCGTCACGGCACATTTTTAATAGTTTAAAAATTTGGCGGCACACTAACAACGATGAATTTAGGGGCACACAAACGCCAAAGACATATAAGTTGTAACCTAATCCTATGCAATAACCCGCCTCAGTGGCGCAGTGGGTATCACGCTCGGTAACTTCGTCAGTAGTTCGAGGTTCAATACTGGACTGATGTGGCTTGGCCCCGAGTGTGCCTTCTTTCGGATGAGAAGTAAAACTCGTGTCCCTTGTGGTGTACGATGGCATTTGTACCCAAAAGAACCCTTTCTACTGTGCAGCGGGTCGATGACGCCAAATTTCGACGTGTAGGAGCTTGCCCTTTGGCGTCCGTGGGATGTCCCAACAAATAGTAAACCGACGATAAATAAGCATAAGGGTTGCAGTTTTGGTCGGCAACCGGTTGTAGCAAAGCGCTGTCTAATACATCGCCCTTGTGTCTATTTAGAGGAACAAGATGAGAACCCGACGCTGCTGCTTGTTGGTGTTTTAGGGCCCTTCTACTACAAGGTCATTAGAGCCCCGTCCACTGTGTAGTTCTGATGCAGAGGCTGCACAGACACTACACTAATGTGACGATTTTTGGATACTGGCGGTACACAGTTTTCCCAAGCAGCCACCCATGTCAGTACTAGCTGGGATTGCGTCCGACCCTGCAGTAGGCAGGAAAGGAGTTAGGAGCTACGTTGTAACCTAAGCCTATTCACAGATCAAGCCTTATTAGCTTAGCCAGTAGGCAGAACTGAAATATTTATGCCCAGTGGTTCAGCTAGTCCCTCCTAGGAGGGTAGAACCGGTTGAACGAACTATTTGGCTGCGCGGCGGCGGCACACCAAAGTGCCGCGGCGCAGTGGTTGAGAATCGCTGCACTAGGGAACCTCTCACCCAAAAGAAACCGAGCCATCTCAGTCTTGGATCGAATCTGGAGCCACCGAGGAAGTAGTCCAGCATGCTCACGTGTAAATCTGACCCGTTTTGAATTTTACAGTTTTAGCAGATAGACTTATAATTATAGTCATGGCTTCTAAAATCATCAGTTAAGTTGATACCTAAAATGCCAGCCATATCCCCCCATTTGCAGTTGTGAAGTATTATTAACTGTGTGCTGTATTATCACCATTAAAAACTTCCTGGTAAACTTTTACATTTCAGGAATCACTTGCCACGATTTGGTAACTTTGCCAAAAAGTTTGCCAAAACTTGTAAAATTTGTCAAATTTTGCAGCATATTTAGAACGTTGCAATTATTCCACTGTAAACCTTTTCTTATATCTGATACTATATCATGTTAGACCAGTGTTTTTCAACCTTTTTATTGAACCGTATTTAGACTCCCCATGGGACCCTTTCGAACATTTAGACCTTTCACGGAACCCCATACAGTTAAAAAAAAAAGCATTAATTGATACAGGTGTGTTAGCATAAGCAGTTGAATTCGTGGCCTAATGTTTGAGAGAGA
>JAAFCE010008833.1:9147890-9158216 GCA_013389805.1 Trigoniulus corallinus
AGTGTGCGGGGTCTACTTGAAAGTGTGCGGGGTCTACTTGAAAGTGTCCGGGGTCTACTTGAAAGTGTCCAGCGGGACACTTTAAGGCAATTTTTGAGCACCTCAGAGTCCCCACCTTCTAAGTCCGAATGCAGATGCCCAAATTTTCTGCAGAGCAAATATGTAACGTCAATCAATGCGCAATTTCTATCAAAATACCGTAACTGGGTAATGGAAAATGCTCGAGACACTGAGGTACTGTATGTGTTAAATTACCTCAAAGTGTCCCCCCGGACACATTGAGGTACTTCAGGACACTTTGAGGTATAACACCAGCCTACCCCACTGTACTAACACCACATTATGCAACCAAAACAGATTTCGGCAGGTAAATTAATGCTTTGTCGGTTATATATATTTCATGGTGCTGTACCATTGCATAACTCTTAAAACACGTGTTACGTGCCTGTCGTACTTTAACCGTTCTGGACAGATGACTTCATGCTGGTTTAATGACAATGTAATTAGAAATTAAACTTTGTGATGATTCGACCGAATTTTTATACAATTCATGGTATCGAGAAACGCTGTTCTGCAGCTGTTTCAGAATTAACAGCATTAACTAGAAAGTGATTTTCTAATTTACCGCAAAAACGAACACCATCATGAATCGATTTTACTGTGAGGGGGGGCTGGTCTTTCTTCAATATCATTTTCACTTTCAGGATCAGCTAACGCATCTAAAGTTAGTTTAATAATATCATCGTCATTTAAGACATTATCCACCAGCAGTTCTTCTATATCATCATGGTTAAAAATGTTCAAATCACCTCCGAAAGAAGTTTTAATCCTAGAGCATGTTCAGTGGACCTGCAGACCCGACCCAGCCACAGTCGGGGTAATAGTGTGATGATGGTGGTATGATTGTGAAGTGTCATGTACAAGTAGCAGATAGAATTAGGAACGTGAACATCAGAGGTAGCCTGGGGGTGGCGGGCATCGCCGAAACAGGCTGAGGTGGTACGGACATGTTATGAGTAGGGGGAAAGAGGAACTCGTTAGGTGCATCCCAGGAATGCAGGTGGTCGGCAGCATTCGGGGTAGGGGGAGACCAAAGCAGACGTGGGAGCAGGTTGTCCGGAGGGACATGGCGGTATGCGGGGTGGATGGGGACCTGGTGGGAAACAGACGGAGTGGAGAGCTAGATCTCGCAGACCCGACCCTGCCACAGGCGGGACAAAGGTGTGATGATGATGATCTGGAAATACTCATCATCATTAGCCCTTATCCCGCCTGTGGTAGGGTCGGATCTACGAGTTCTTATCCTCCACTCCCACCAGTTCTAACCCTCACAAGGCTGCCCTCCACCCGTCTCCATGTCCTGTTGTACCACCTCTAAAACCTAAGCCCTAATCCTGGCGCCAACAATCACCTACAGTCCCATAATGGAGAGAATAACTTCCTCCTTCTCACTTCCCTATACCACCTCAACCTACCCTCCCTCATTTTTTTCCGTGATGTCCACCACATCCAGGCTATCCAGCATTAATATCTTGGCTCTTCCTCACTGCCCAACACTATACCATATACCATACATAGCTGGTCTAACCATTGCACTGTAAAACTTCGTTTTCAACTTCATTGGGACCCTCCTATCACACATGGCTACACTTGCCTGTCTCCATCTCAACCATCACCCATTGATTCTGGCGCTCCATGGCCACATTGCTTCAAAAATGTCCAAGTGAGGGATTCATAGCAAGGTTACACAGTTGGTAGGGACCTACCTGCATGGTAGGCATCAGCATCTTTTTTAATGCCATCAGAGAAGAATGGAGATGCTTTATGTTAATGATATAGGACTTGATATTAAATCCTTTGTTGAGAAATTTGCAGATGACAAATGCATTGCAAGAATGGTGTAAGAGGGATTATCTTCCTGTGCAGAACTGTAACAGGACATGAATATTTTTGACTCAGGTAGAAGATGGGTGTTGCCATTAAATCTGTACAAATGTAGCTTTCTTAAAATAGTCAGGTCTTGGAAGCAATGTAAAGAAGAATATCCAATATTGAATAAACCCTAGAGTCCCAACAAGGGGATCTCAAGTGACCCTATACATCTTAAACTGCATCACATCTTTATGTTGAAGTTGACTGGCATGGTGGCACAGAAGCCAGCAGTACAGGCTCCACCCCAGGAAGAGTCATACCCAGGCTGGCTAGACCATCCAACCACCACATACAGGTGGTTAAAAGCACCTGGGTCAGGGGGAGATCAAAGCAAATGTGGGAGTGGGAGCAGGGAGCATGGTAGTGTGAGGGGTGGACAGGGACCTAGTGGGAGATGTGTGGTAGTGGAGGGCTAGAGCCTGCAGACCCAACCCTGTCACAGGCTCTGCCGAGACGGGTCATAAAAACAAACCAGTCAATTGTGAAATTTCCATTTCCTGTAACAAACTGGAAGTAAGGGTGCCATACTATATATTTCTTTAACAAACTATCTGGCACGTTAGTACATCAAGAAATCTAACTTAAAATTTTTGGCACACCAGCAGAAATAGGTTCGCCACCCCTGAGCAAGTTAGTTTAATAATATCATCATTTAAGACATAATTCACCAGTTCCTCTATATCATCATGGTTAAAAATGATCAAATCACTTCCAAAATAAGTTTTAAAATTTAGAGCAATGTTCAGTGCAGCCAAGTTGCATTGGAGACACCAGTTCCTGTGAGATCACTGAAGTTAAGCATAGCAAGCCCATGTCAATACCAACTTGGGTGGTTGGTAAAGTACGATGGGTGCTGAAAATTAACCCTCTCCTTCATCCTTTCACCTACCTCCTCATCTCCCATGGGCAGCCTCCTAAGGGTTCGTCCTGTTATGTCTACCTGGCTTACTCCCCAACCCATGAAACTAATCCAGAGAATCCAGAGATATCCAGTGGACCTGCAGTGGACTACAGTTTTCCTGCTACAGTCAGGATAAAAGCACCTGGGGCAGGGGGAGACCAAAGCAAATGTGGGAGTGGAAGCAGGGAGCATGGAGGGGCTCTAATGACCTTGTATTTGAAGGGCCCTAAAACACCAACAAACAACAACAACAAGGGAGCATGGTAGTGTATGGGGTGAACAGGGACCTGGCTGGAGATGCATGGTAGTGGAAGGCTAGAGCCTGCAGACCCAACACTGCCACAGGCAAAATAAGGGAAGAATGATGATATTTTATCATACATTTACATTTATGTTTTTACCCTTTAAAGGCTTTGCATAAAGTCAAAGAATATTTCAAAGCATGACATTTAAACAAAATAAATTCTTCTAAATATTTGGCTAAAAATTGTGGGGTTGAGAAAAAAAAATTTATTTTGGAAAAGAAGAAGAATTAAGAAGGTCCAATACTTTCTTAAACCTTCAACATTGTCAAACCTTCAAAATTGTCAAACCTTCAAAATTGTCAAACCTTCAAAACCGTCAAACCTTCAAAACCTCTTCAACCCTTCAACTCTCAACTACCTCAACTTTTTCCAACCCCCTATTTTCAGTTTTGGACTGTCCTATCTTTTCCCTCCCATGTGTCATCTTTCGTGGCAAGCACTATAATAGAGATTAATTCTCGGGCCTCCAAGGGCCCACAAAAATCAAAGATCGTTGAAATCAAGGATCCGCCCCTGAGTTTATGGGGTGGATGATAGGCGGAAGTGGAGGGCCAAAATCCGCAGACTCAAGCCTGGATGGCCTGGATTTGCTATAGACGGGGAAAGTTATATGGTGATGATGCAAAGAATGTAATATACAAGATTGTTCGTTAGTATATTACTACGTTGTGGAAGACTTGCATTTGGCTGGGTGGGGTACACATCTTTATCCCACTGAATGGACACATGGGCAATCCATTGGGCTGTATTTTTACACAGCCGTCTGCCGACTAAAGTTGCAACCCCTATGCTTATTTATCGTCGGTCAACTGTTCGTTGGGGCACTCCACTGAGCTCTTACACGTAGAAGTCATTGCATCACCTACCCGTTACATAATAGAGAGGGTTCTTTTACGTGCAAATGACATTGTACACCACACGGGACCACGGTTCTTCGGGAAGAAAATTAAACACGAGGGTTTGAACAAAAGGTCGACTGCCAACCGTGTAATATACCATTCAATAGGTCGTCGCTCGTGTGACTTCGGGTCAACCAAGAGACATTGATACAAGACCCTTGTCATAGGCGGGAAAAGGGGCTAGGAATGATGATGACTAGTGACTTAAGCGCCAATTTGCTAATCTCGAGGGCAATAAAGCAGTCTAGTTTTAGAGTTAAACGATTGTATATTTGTGATCGTGACCCTGAAAATAGTGTACTCCACAAATACACGTTGAACAGTTTGGAAGTAAGACAGTCTCCCATGTTTTCATTTCGTGCATCATGTGATTGTTCCACTCTCGTTATTTTGTTATAGTTAAATTTCGTGTTGATTTTTTTTTTTGGTAATAATTTGACATTGAATATTAATTATGTTTTTCGTTTTGCAGCAGCAACACTTTATCAACAACATTTATCGAACACCAATTTAGTCTTTAAAGATGGAGACACCAAAATCACCACCGTCTGTTAAGCACCAATCCATGTTACTGGATGGTATCAACATCAAGAGTAAAATTCCTCGTTTTAGTCGTTCGCAATCACTGCGATTGAGCGGAGAAAAATTGAACGTTTTCAAGATGAATTATGGTGGTCATGAGAGTGTTAATCGAATTTCATTAACCTTAGCTGGCTTACGACCATATGGATTCAGTGAGCGTCTTTTGGATGAAAAATCTGGAGATGGTATAACGCAGTCATTGCATTCTTCAACGTCCACATTGACCAAGAAAACCTCGCCGAAGAACGACACATGTGAACATAGTAGAAGGTCGGCTTTAAAACAGAAGAATCATTGTCAAAAAATCAATTCTCCTTCAGAGTATGGTTCTTTGCCGTCTACACCAGTGCCGTCGCCAGACGCTGAAGATGCTGAATCCGTGAAGAGTTTTCGTAGTTTTTGCAGCGCCATGTCTTTGGATACATACACCAGTCATGGTAATCAGTCTCGCAAAAAGAAATATGTGGTCCATTGTCCAGCCCACCATCAGGAAGAAGAAGAATATCTGACTCCCACGCAACGAAAAGATCGCCTAATCAGACATTTGAAGGTTAGTTTTGATAATTAAATCATTGTGATTATGTTTGGGAAATGATGACATCATTATTGAAATTACCTTCAAGGTAACTTTGTGTCGATTTACTTCTTTCTGCTATTTGCGTGGTTGTTTTTATTCGGGTACTTTAGCCATATTTTTATTTTCTCTAAATGACGCCCTTAAGATGAAGAAAAGATTGAACTGCCATTTTTATTATGCGTCGACGTCATAGGAAGTTGATTAAAGTAGAAGGTCTCCTTATTTCTTGCTTTGTTTTTACGTTGAAATTTGACATCGCAAAGTTCCCCTGTTTATTTGAACAAAAGATAATTTTCCAGAACTAATAGCCGGCTATTAATTGGTGGATTTTTAAAAGTGTGACGTAAAAGTCACCTCTAGATGAAATTCAAGATTTAACCAACGTCTCTTCTACTCATGATCCTTTGTTTTATTACAAGCCACCGGAAGAACTATTACATTAGTGCCAGCAATCACAGCTCCAACAAAAAAAGACATTTCAAAGACATTTCTTATTCATAAAATGAGGCATCCTATTTCCTGGCCAGTTAGTGCCTTCTGGAAGGTACTAAATTAGGCCACACAATACCTCCAAAGGCCATAGATATGTTTTGTGGTTTCTTATGCGCAGTGTGGATACCCGCCGTGGTGGCGCAGGAGGTAACGTGCTCCATTACTTCGTTAGTGGTTCCAGGTTGGCTTTTTTCGGCCACTCTCTCGCCGGAAGCCGGGTGGCAAGTGAAGCCGTGGCCCTGTGTGTTAAACGATATCATTTGCACGTAAAAGAACCCGCTCTACTATGCAAGGGGTAGATGAAACAAAATTCACACGGCTAGGATATTGTCCCTGGCGTCGGTGGGGTACCCCAGCGAACAGTAGGCCGACGATTAATAAGCATAGGGCTGGCAGCTTTGGTCGGCAGCGGACTGCGTAAAAGTACCCTTCAATAGATCGCCTATGTGTCCATCCAGAGGGACTAAGATGGGTACCCGACCCGGCCATAAGGCGGGAAAAGGTTAGTAGTTGCTTTGCTCTGATAGTAAGAATCATCAAAACCGGGCGTTGTCACCAGTTTGTCGGTAAATGATGTGGCCTTATTTATTAAAGGGTACTCTATTACCTCTGCTCCCTATACTTCTGACTGGATATCAAAATGAAGTATGACTTGTCTTGCCGCAGGCGGAATATGGTGACCTTCGCAAGAAACTACTGGTTATAAAAGTTACCAGGGTACCCTATTTGCCGGGGTGCCACCTTAGTAGGGTAGAAGAAGTGGCATGAGCACCCTTTGGCTATCAGTCCTTTAAAGCAGTACATTAGGGAAACGGTTGACATTAAAACACCTATTCATTTATTTTTGGAGGCATCCACATACAGGAAAACTCGTCTACATTGAGCACCTGCCGTTCTATCCAAAGTGCTCAATGTAGACAGTTATTCATTGTACAAAGGTGAAACAGTAGGATGAAATAGTGTCAGCTTCTACGGATTCCCCACATACATTAATTTGAAAAAGGGAATACTGTTTTTTCCTAAATCATTCAAGCCATGCTTTGCTAGCCTTGAGGTTTTCAATTCCCAAAGAAGTAGCAACACTCAGTGACAGATCCAGCCACCGATAAGGGGGGAGCACTTCACATATTCAGAATCCCTTAAGATAAATCTAGCTAGCAATTACATTAGGTCCTCTACTGCCCCTTGGGCAATATCCTAACTTAAGTGGTTTAGCGAACTGCAGAATGGACAGCAACTGTTGGACTGGCGGTATAGAAATGAAGATAGCATTGCAAAATGTTGAATCACGCATCATTTGAAATATGCCCCCCCCTTGAGGCACTGAGGGGGGAGCCTTTGCTTGTCCCTCGATCCGCCCTTGCGACACTGAGGGCTTTTTCCCGCAGCATTGGTCCTGATATGCAGCAGGGATCTTTTTCTTTTGCGAGTCCAAAAAACAAGCTAGCCAAGATGCGAATGCTGCAGTACATGGGTGGTGTATGATGGTGGCGTATGAAGAGCTGATAAAATTTGGAATGAGTATATCAGAGGTAGTCTGGGGGTGGTGGACATCGCCAAAAAGTGAGGGAGAATAGGTTGAGGTGGTATGGACACGTCATGAGAAGGGGGAAGAGGGGCTCATTAGGTCCCTCACACGAATGCAGGTGGTCGGCAGTACCCGAGGCAGGAGGAGACTGAAGGAGACGTGGGATCAGGTTGTTTATAAGAATATGGCAGTGTTGGGAGTGGATGGGGTTCTAGTGAGCGGTAGACGGAAGTGGATGGGGTTCTAGTGAGCGGTAGACGGAAGTGGAGGGCTAGAAGCCGCATACCCGACCCCACCACTAGTGGGATAAGGGTATGATGATGACTCCAAAGGAAACTAAAGACAGAGGCATTCACTTCATCATTAGTATGGTACCACTTTTCATCAGCCGTCTTTTTTACATTTAGTACCATACTTATTTATCCATGTTTTTATGAGCAATGGCTCCATATAAAATTCAGCTGCTAACTTTTTTGTGATACACTATTGTCTACACCATCACTTACAAATTTCTTTTGCTCCAAATTTAACTTTGTGTTTTGCATTTAGCCATGGAAAAGTTTTGAATGACGTTTTGAAATCAAATGATTTCTATGGATGATCTAATAATTGATAGCAATGGCAATTCATCTTTATATGGATTTGCAGAGGGATAAATCAAGGCCCAAATCTTCCATGTCTGTTGCAAGTAGTTTATCCTTAACTGTTTTATTTGTTTTATGGTCAAATTACATTGCTGCACTATTCATTTTAAAGGGGTTCCTAGTTTATTTCAAAGCAAATTCAAAAATTTAGATATTCTAACACTTAGCATGATACAAATAGGCGTTTATGTTCAAACTACGGAGGTTAACTGCTGTTCTCGGACTGGTTTAGAGTGGTCAGTGTACAAAATATACAGGTGCTTAATGTAAGTGATATTATATAATGTAATCTCTATGGGAATGTTTGGTTTCATAGAAATACGTTCAATGTAGAGAAGCGGCCATAGTATCAAGGTGCTCAATCTGACAGGCTTTACTGTATCTGTCTTGGTGGCTCAATTGGGAACTTCACTCATGAGTTTATGGTTTTAGACCCGTTCCTCACCAAGGCGGATGACCTCTTTGACGTTTGATTGGTTTTTGTTGATTTAGGACCCACTACTGCATTGGTCATTAGGGCCCAGAATTACTACTAATGTAGAGTATATACAAGCTCTACATGGTTACGACGAAGAGCGGCTGTCGTGTGTTGGGCACACTAGTTGTCGTCTGATCACTGAAGTTAAACAACGCAACCCCAGATAGCATTACCATGGGTAACCGCTTGGGAACACTGGGTACTGCTAACACCCAGTTAATTGACCCCCCCCCCCCCCCCATACAGTTTTCTCTATAATTTGCACTTGATATACAGTATATAACGTCCCCACTCGGTGGTACAGTAGGTAGCATGCTTGGTAGCTGCATCCGTGGCTCTAGGTTCTTTACAAGACCAAAGTGGGTTGGCTTCTTTTGGGCGCGAAAGATGCCCCAAGTGCTCCTTCCATCGGATGAGAAATAAACGGCAACTGGCTGGGCGAAAACACTATCCCATACATCACCCTTGTGTCCATTCAGAGGGACAAGATGGGTTCCTGACCCTGCCATAGACGGGAAAACGGTTAGGAGTTGCTTCTTGGACCTAGAAAGAAGTAACCAACAATACCTTCAAATAAATGTTGATCATCGTTGACCTCCCCTTTAAAATTCTATGGACGCCATTGGAAACACTGCTAATGGCCATTGTAGTTGAAGAGCCTTGAAGCAAAAAGAAAACAAATGGTTACGACGAATTGCCTTTCGCACCCATTCCAGCCGCTCCACCCCAAAACCTCTTCCAATGTGAGGGTTCCCCGACCCCTCCTGCAGTGATCCAGTGCTGGGCAGACCAGTATTACATGCCTGACGTCCTCCACTTGATCCCCACATAATCCACAGCCCCCCTCTCCACCTGTGATCTTTGCCATCCTCTGTTTCGTCTCCAGTGACCCAGCTCTTGCCCGAAACAGAAGTGAGCTCTCCCACGTATTGTCATAGATTACCTCCCTTTCTATGTTAAAGCTTGTTGCCATACACCCTCAGCGTTTTCTTTGCAGCCCTTCCCTCCATACTCTGTCGCCACTGCCTTAACCCCATTCCTTCACTTTGTCCTGTACGAGTCTTTGCAGTGTTATTACCCCCTCCTTGCCCTCCCTGGGGTGCAGTGTTATGCCTATCTTCTTTGACATCCTGTTTACCTTCCTCTCCCAGTTGGTAGATACCCTCATGTTATTTACCCATGCATTTACCTGCCATACTGAATTTTCCTTCTCTAGTCCCCATATCCTGCATAGGTATACCAACTTACTAGTCATTTCCCTCTGTTCAAATGTAGACCACCCCATGTCCCCCTCTATTTCTTCAACTGCTGTAAACCTATTCCCCCTAAGGCCATCCTACCTAACCTTCTCTGGGCTATTTCCATACAGTCCATTACCTTTTGACTACTGCATAGAACCTCGTTTCCATATGTTGGCCCTGGTACTGCTACAGCTTTCCATAGGCCCCTAAAAATCGTCGTAACAGCGTAGTGTCTGAGCAGGCTCTGCTTTAGAACGACGCAGTGGACGGGGCTCTAGTTATCATTGTAGTTGATGGGCCCTAAAACCCCAACAAAACAAGGGAGTGGCTTATTGCGTTGGACACCCCAGTTCTCGTCTGATCACCGAAGTCAAGCAACACAATCCCAGCTTGTACTAACTTGGGTGGCCGCTTGGGGAAACTGGGTGCTGCCAATACCCAAAAGTCGTCTCATTAACGTGTAGTGTCTTTGCAGTTTCTGAATTAGAACTATGCACTGGACGGGGCTCTAATAACCTTGTAATGGAAGGGCCCTAAAACATCAACAAATCAAAACGCTTTTGTTGGTTGCCGTGTCTCTTTCAGTGATTGACGTTGACGGTTCGATGGTGGTGTTCCACTCTAGGATCATTTTGTCGCTTGCTGGTTGTTATTGTTTTAGGGCCCTTCCACAGCATAGTTCTTATGGAGAGACTGCACAGACACTACACTAATGAGACGATTTTTGGGTATTAGCAGTACCCAGTT
>JAAFCE010008833.1:9158616-9185283 GCA_013389805.1 Trigoniulus corallinus
TCGGATGAGAAATAAACGGCAACTGGCTGGGCGAAAACACTATCCCATACATCACCCTTGTGTCCATTCAGAGGGACAAGATGGGTTCCTGACCCTGCCATAGACGGGAAAACGGTTAGGAGTTGCTTCTTGGACCTAGAAAGAAGTAACCAACAATACCTTCAAATAAATGTTGATCATCGTTGACCTCCCCTTTAAAATTCTATCGACGCCATTGGAAACACTGCTAATGGCCATTGTAGTTGAAGAGCCCTGAAGCAAAAAGAAAACAAATGGTTACGACGAATTGCCTTTCGCACCCATTCCAGCCGCTCAACCCCAAAACCTCTTCCAATGTGAGGGTTCCCCGACCCCTCCTGCAGTGATCCAGTGCTGGGCAGACCAGTATTACATGCCTGACGTCCTCCACTTGATCCCCACATAATCCACAGCCCCCCTCTCCACCTGTGATCTTTGCCATCCTCTGTTTCGTCTCCAGTGACCCAGCTCTTGCCCGAAACAGAAGTGAGCTCTCCCACGTATTGTCATAGATTACCTCCCTTTCTATGTTAAAGCTTGTTGCCATACACCCTCAGCGTTTTCTTTGCAGCCCTTCCCTCCATACTCTGTCGCCACTGCCTTAACCCCATTCCTTCACTTTGTCCTGTACGAGTCTTTGCAGTGTTATTACCCCCTCCTTGCCCTCCCTGGGGTGCAGTGTTATGCCTATCTTCTTTGACATCCTGTTTACCTTCCTCTCCCAGTTGGTAGATACCCTCATGTTATTTACCCATGCATTTACCTGCCATACTGAATTTTCCTTCTCTAGTCCCCATATCCTGCATAGGTATACCAACTTACTAGTCATTTCCCTCTGTTCAAATGTAGACCACCCCATGTCCCCCTCTATTTCTTCAACTGCTGTAAACCTATTCCCCCTAAGGCCATCCTACCTAACCTTCTCTGGGCTATTTCCATACAGTCCATTACCTTTTGACTACTGCATAGAACCTCGTTTCCATATGTTGGCCCTGGTACTGCTACAGCTTTCCATAGGCCCCTAAAAATCGTCGTAACAGCGTAGTGTCTGAGCAGGCTCTGCTTTAGAACGACGCAGTGGACGGGGCTCTAGTTATCATTGTAGTTGATGGGCCCTAAAACCCCAACAAAACAAGGGAGTGGCTTATTGCGTTGGACACCCCAGTTCTCGTCTGATCACCGAAGTCAAGCAACACAATCCCAGCTTGTACTAACTTGGGTGGCCGCTTGGGGAAACTGGGTGCTGCCAATACCCAAAAGTCGTCTCATTAACGTGTAGTGTCTTTGCAGTTTCTGAATTAGAACTATGCACTGGACGGGGCTCTAATAACCTTGTAATGGAAGGGCCCTGAAACATCAACAAATCAAAACGCTTTTGTTGGTTGCCGTGTCTCTTTCAGTGATTGACGTTGACGGTTCGATGGTGGTGTTCCACTCTAGGATCATTTTGTTGCTTGCTGGTTGTTATTGTTTTAGGGCCCTTCAACTACAAGGTCATTAGAGCCCCGTCCACAGCATAGTTCTTATGGAGAGACTGCACAGACACTACACTAATGAGACGATTTTTGGGTATTAGCAGTACCCAGTTCTCCCAAGCTGCCATCCATGTCAGTGCTAGCTGGGGTGCGCTGCTTAACTTGTGATCAGACGCGAACTGGTATGTCCGACACAATTCGCCGCCCCCGCTCCTTTTGTCATCACGTTCAAATATATTCGATTGCGATTATCTGCGGCGAATTTAATTTCCTGTGTTTGATTCACCAGACTTAGCATTAAAGTTGATGTGGCCTTGTAAAATAGGATTCTCACCTCTCCCTTCTGCCTTATTTTGGTCATGCCCTGAATTGCCAATGTTTTCGTTGAGGTTTTAAGGGATAGATTTAATCAATAAATGTTTTATTTAGATTACTTTCAGCATCTATTTTAGTCACTGCGAGGTTCCGTCTTATCGCAGATTGGCAATATATTTCGAATTCGTAATGGAAATGACAGGGTTATCCCTAATGCAAATGTGTCGATTTGACAACAATGAATGCATTTCCCCAAAATCCAAGCCAATGAATGCATTCAGATGCCGGTATTACTTATTTAATTTGATTAAATAATTCAGTTGGGTATTGCAGTTGGAGATGCACCGGATTAGTCTCAGTCAGATTTGCAGATGTTTGCCTGTATGTGTATGTCTTGATTATTGGTCAGAACACGAATATCTTCCAGGAGTACTGGAAAATTTAGGAGGGTCTACATTGTCTCAATAGAGAATCAGTGAGGCGAGGTAAGTAGGTGACAGCAATGAGGCAAGGATTGCCCTGAAATATTTTCCCACCAATGGCAAGTAGGGGGGTCTCCATTTGTTTCATTAAAACTGGGAACAAAGCGATCAGTTGAACGTTTTTTGTTCATGTTTTAGCAACACCCACTGCGTAGTTATAATGCAGGGACTGCATACACTACCCTGATGCGACGATTTTTTGGGTATTAGAAGTACCCAGTTTGCCCAAGCGACCACCCACGTTAGTACTAGCTGGGGTTGCTTTGCTTAACGTCAGTGTCCAGACGAGAACTTATGTGTCCAACGCAACTTCAGTTGAACGGTATTTGAACCCACAGATTATTAACGTAATCCTCTAGTCCCCATGCTTCTTTATGGTCGCCATAGTTTCTCTTCATTGGGCCCTTTTCCTTCATCGAATTACACGTCCTCATATATTTTATTCATGTTGTAGGGGTCCTTTAGACCTGCCTCGGTGGCGCATTAGGTAGCGTGCTCGACTTACTGCAACCGTGGTTTCAGGTTCGATACTGGACCGATGTGGGTGGTTTCTTTCGGGCCCCCGAGTATGCTTTCCGTCGAATGAAAAGTAAAGCCGTGGTCCCGGTTGCTGTTGCTGTCCCGGTTGCAGCGGGTAAATGAAGCAGCATTTCCAGGGGTAGGAGCTCACCCTCTGCCGTCGGTGGATTGTCCCAACGAACAGTAGACCGATGATAAATAAGTATAGGAGTTGGAGCTTTGGTCGGCAGCTGGCTGTCCTTTCAGAGGGGTAAGTTGGGTACCCGACCCTGCCATAGGCGGGGAAAGTGTTAGATGTTGCTTTGCTTGTTTGTTGTAAGGGGTCTTTTACATGCAGCCACCGCTTGACTTTCCATTCAACGGAAGGCGCCGCGGGACCTTCTCTTCGTTGCATTAAACCAAACCCCTGCAGTTCAGTATCGACCCTAGAACCACCTTGCCTCTGCTTCACAGAAGAAGGTTTGATGTTGTCAACTGGACTTGCTGACACGTGTCGTATGGGAAGAGGGATGGTGGGGCGTCAACTCAACCGGCGCACAGTGGGGTAAGAGAGCACAC
Organism: Trigoniulus corallinus; assembly: GCA_013389805.1. NCBI lineage: Eukaryota > Metazoa > Arthropoda > Diplopoda > Spirobolida > Trigoniulidae > Trigoniulus > Trigoniulus corallinus. The sequence continues at coordinate 9,161,984 of JAAFCE010008833.1, forward strand.
TGGACACTTGGCATAAATTCGAAAGAGCACGCCTGGCATAAATTCGAAAAATGAAAGTGTCCAAGGGATAAAATCTGGGGTTGGACTGGGCCCTGTATACCCTCCTACTTCATGCTTTAGCTGATTTACAGGTGTCTGGACGGCTTTGTACAACATAACAAGCCTCATTTGAACCCTTATTTTGCAGTTAAGATGACATGGTCTGATTGCAGTTATTTTCAGTCCTAAAGTGTTGCAATTTCCATATCTAGCTTCAAAAATTGGAATTTTTTTCCATGTAACCATGATCTTCAGGTATGTTGCTATATTGAACTCTTGGTAAATTAATATTTCAGTGCATGGGACCTGATACCTGAGACAACATCCTGTAGCCCTGGGTCATTGGTGCACGCTCATTAATGCTTTTTTTTTTGAAGGTGTATTTTTAATTTTAGGTATAGGAACATGATATATCAAAATTTCACATTTTGTTAGAGCTATGCGATTCGATAGTTAAAACAACCCCTTCTATTGAAAAAAATGTAACTTTGCATTGTCCTGAAAAAACTACTGCCAAAATTTCTGAATAGTTTTAGGAAGTGAATGTTCCCCTCCATCAACTATAACTTTTTCCTAACCATTTTATCCCATATCTCATAGATTTTTTTTAAAAAAAAGGCATTGGTTACTTTAAAAAATACACCCTGTATAGGTATTAGCAGTATCCAGCGCAGTGTTCCCAAGCGGCCACCCATGTTAGTACTATCTGGGGTTGCGTTGCTTAATTGCAGTAATCAGACAAGAAATTGTGTCCAACGCAGTACTTGTGCTTGTTTGGGGTGTTTTCCCCTTTATCTTTATTACCTTTTTTGGCTTTCCCTTATTTTCTGGGCCCTATTGACCATTGTAGTTGAAGGGCCTAAAACTTCAACAAACAACAACTTTCATATGATATCTTACAAAGAACGGAGCCACGGCTTGTCTTCTCATCAGACAGAAGGCACACTTGGGGCCTCTCTCTTCTGATAGAAGCCAAACCCACCTCGATCCAGTGTCAACTTGGAAACAAACCACTTTATGCAATAACTCTCCACCCGGCGGGATTTCATCTTCGAAATACAACATCGAAATTAAAGTTAGTTGGATGAAGGGGTTGAGCCGGTAGATCCGTCACTGCCGGCATAACTGACCTTCTTTATTCTGCTGATAAGCATTTGCTTTGTTTTTGGTTGTTCGGGGCGTCAATTTCTCTTGCAAACAGTTCTGGAATTCTGTGGTTATCAACAGCCATTTTAGTGTGTTTTGAAACTTGTATTTTTGCAAATGGTCATTTCAGGCAGTTATTTGTAAAGCAAAACGTGAACTTGAAGTAAAAGATGCCGAAATTCAGCGTTTGACCAAAGAAGTCATGGAATTCAGAGGGTGTAAACCAACTGGTATAAAGTCTCCTATAACCGACGATAAAGATCCTTCGACAATGGATAAGAATATTAGCTACAACAAGCTCAACGAATTATTTAAATCCACCAAAGACAGTGGTCATTATGAGCAGAGTGACGGACCGTGCACTACATCGCCATATGATGGTGGTCTTCTGGTTTCCACCTCTTGCAAAGATGAGGCCACTAACACCTTCAATGAGCCATGTGCTAGTTGCAGCTTTCTGGGATGCGTTGGTGAAAAATGCACTCGAGGCAGTGTGGAAGCCATCGATGCGCTACGTCAGCGAGAAGTGGAAGAATTGAAGCGACAGCATTCCAACGAATATCAGGAATTGAAGGAGAAATACAACGATCGCATTGAAAATTTATTGCAGAAACTTACCGACTCTAATACCAGGTAATGACTTCATTTTATGTTATTCTTTATTGCTGACTCCCCGTTCTTTAAAATGCCACTTGAATAACTTAGTTTAAGAAACAGAAGGCTTTCCCACTATCGTTGTCATCATTCATCCATTTCGTTGAGCGGCGAGTTGCGTTGGACACACCAGTTCTCGTCTGATCACTGAAGTTAAGCAACGCAAGCCCAGTTAGTACTGACATGGGTGGTCGCTCGGGAAAGTTGGGTACTGCTAATACCCAATAATCGTCGCATTAGTGTAGTGTCTGTGCAGTCTATGCATTAGAACTATGCAGTGGACGGGTCTCTAATGACCTTGTAGTTGACGGGACCTTAAACTCCAACAAACAACAACGCAACCCCAGCATGTACTGACATTGGTGGCCGCTTGGGAAAACGGAGTACCGCTAATACCCAAAAATCGTCGCATTAGTATCGTGTCTGTGCAGTCTCCGCATTAGAACTGCGCAGTGGACGGGGATCTGATGACCTTGTAGTTGAAGACCCCTTAAACACCAACTAATTGAAAATTTTGTCAAACTACACGTACGTTTAGCTCCGTGTAGTATATGGAGCGGCTGTATTGCGTTGGACACACCAGTTCTCGTTTGCTCGCTGAAATTAAGCAACGCAACCCCAAATAATATTTGCATGGGTGACCTCTTCGGAACACTGGGGAGTGCTGATACCCAAAAAGTCGTCGTAACAGCATAGTGTCTACGCAGATTCTCCATAGAACGACGCTGTGGACGGGGCTCTAATGACCTTGGCAAACAGTTTTTTTACAATTTTTGGTGTGTTGAACTATAATCATTTAGTATCTGGATCAATGCTGGGATCTTCAGCGATCCCCAGCAAGTCTCAAAGGCCTCTTGTATTTTCAGTAACTTTAAAACATCAAAGCGGCGCCTATAGTGCAGGCTGTGAAGGCCCGCTTAGGATCACTCGTTCTTTAGAAACCCTCTTTCAACCACTGCTGTAGCATTAAAATAAGCCCCTGTTCTTAACGTACTGCTTAGAATTGTCCCAGGGTCGGTTTTTATACAGTTTTTATGGCTTGTATAGTTGAAAATCTGTTGCTTTAGTCGACATCTTTGTTTTGGTGACTTTTCCCCACAATTCCCTGATACAAATAGTCTCCTTTTTTAACAGCTGGTCATCCTCCTCACAATGCCTTATACTGCCGTATAACCGGCTCCTATATTTGTGTTCTTACCGTCGACCTCTAACTCACTTCCCATGTGTAAGAGTAGCAGAAGTACGCGTGCTTTAGGGCAGGTAGAATTCACCATGAAGTTAGATGGAGGTGGTATGGGCATTTTATGTCCACAACAGCGATTCTTAAACAGGTTATTGGGAAGAAAGCCAAAATAGACGTGGGAGCAGGCTGTACCCCAATACATGTTGACTTGGAGAGTAGATGGTGACGTAGTGGGTACGAAGAACTACTATAGTCTGGACCGAAATTCTACCTCTACTGATCTAAATAGAAAATAGTTAGGGATGCTCCGTCAAATGTAGTTAGCGTTGGGCAATTGATTTATTTTTTGGAAATGTCTTACAGAGGCTACCTCTGGCTGCCTCTGGAGGGACTGTATTGCGTTGAACGCACCAATTGTAGTCTGATCACTGAAGTTAAGCAACGTAACCCCAGTTAGTACTGGCATGGCTGAACGCTTGGAAACCCTGGGTACTGCTAATTACCAAAATCGGCATAACAGTCCAGCGTCTGTGCAAACTCTGCATTAGAACTACGCAGTGGACCGGGCTCTAATAACCGTTGTAGTTGAAGAGCACTAAAACACCGCCGAATTGAAAAAGGGAACGCTGGGTATTGCGAAACCCAAATCGTCGTAACAGCGTAGTGTCTTTGCAGACTCTGCATTAGAACTACGCAGTGGACGGGGCTCAATGGCCATTGTAGTTGAAGGGCCCTAAAACACCAACAAAAACTTCGCACAAAAACTGCTGCAAAATCTAGAGTTTATATTTTTGTTTTGAAAACAGCATTAGTGTAATGAGTAAACGTTTTCTAGGATTTTCAGAACAATCTAGTATTTAATAGTTTTATGAAGTTAAAAGGTTTACATCCACCTATCTGGATCCACAACTTTCTGCGCTCCATCGTTTTTATTTTTGTTCCAACGGTTTTGCAGTTATTATTAATTTGTGCAAGTTCACTGTAGTGGTCGCCTATTTATTATTAGAAGTAAAATTCTGGTAATTTGACAGCTACCCAATTCGGGTATCTAGGAACTGCTGTATGTAAGAATGACAATGGAAAGCTCTGAAATTATGGCCGTTATTGTAAAAGAGATGGTCTCAGTAATTTACATGAGTATTGAGATTTTTACATGAACGTAAGTCTTGGAGCTTGGGGTGCATATTATCTACGGGTGCGTGTTATATATGCGAGATAATACGGTACGTGTATATCGTTTGAAAAAAATCCCGAGGCAGTAAGTAGCCCTACATTAAACAAATAAGGGTTGCAGCTTGAGGTTGGCCGCTGGTTGCTTTAAAAAGCCGTCCAACGATTTGCTCGTTTCAAGACAAATTGGGAAATCCTACCCTACCCTGCCATATACGGGAAAAATATACGGACAGTTGATGAGGTTTTGAAGTGTCGGGAATCACTTGTGGTCTGTATTTCTTGCATAGGTCGCATTTCCTTAAGGTGTTTTTTTTAAACGCATTTATTATTTGAAGTTTATTTATCAGTTAATCGGCGGCTGTTTACAGTCACAGGTAATAAGCTGATAACTATCGGAGGCCCTGAACAGTCGAAGGTTCCATGCGCTCGCTTGTTGCACCTGTGTGATGATTCATTACTACCGCCAAATACATTTCTGATGGAACAAAATGAGTTTCCACATGTACCTACAAGACAGCCAGATATTCGAGACAAAGACATCAGATTTTGCAAAACATAAATGCCTCCACTGCCAGCCACCACGGCGACCGGCTGTATTATGTTGGACACACCACTTCTCGTCTACCCCGCCGCGGTGGCGTAGTGGTCAGCACGCTCGACAACTGCGTCAGTAGTTCTAGGTTCAGTACTGGACCGACGTGGTTTGGCTTCTTTCGGGTGAGAAGTAAAACCGCGGTCCCATGTTGGTGTACCACAGTATGTCACTTGCACATAAAAGAACCCTCTCTATTACGCAACGGGTAGATGAGGCAAAGTTTTAAGGTGTAGGAGCTCGCCCCCCCTGGCGTCGGTGGAATTCCCCAACGAAGCGGTGTCCATTCAGAGGGACAAGATGGGTGCCTGACCCTGCCATAGGCGGGAAAGGGGTTAGGAGTTGCTTAGTTTGCCCCAGTTCTTGTCTGATTAATGAAGTTAAATAATACATGGGTGACCACCTGGAAGCACTGAGTAGGCCTACTGCAAATACCCCAAATCGTCATAACTGCATAGTGTCTGTGCAGACTCTGAATTAGAGCAATGCTCTGATGACCATTGTAGTTCAAAGACCCTAAAACACCAACAAACAGCAACAATCCAGCCACTAGCTGAAAGCCGTCACTTAATTCTTTTGTTCACATTTTGATTCATTGTATTTTTTTCATGAAAAATTAGATATTTCGAACTGCGGCCTGAATATGATCGAGCTCAAGAACAAATTCGTCGCTTAGAGAAACAAATAAGCGTCATGGAAAAGGATTTATCCAATCAAGATGTACATCATCATCAAATGTATCTTAAAATGTATAAGTAAGTAATTAACCATGCCTTATAAATATTTCGGTTTTTTTTTTGTTTTTTTTTTAAAGAAATTTAGTTTTTAAAATCCCGCTTGGGCGTCACAGAGGTGGTTTTTTTTTTTGGATAGGCGAAATGCGTTTATGCACTTCGTGTCGGACTCCCGTCTCAAATACTTAAGGCTTTGTCAAACAGAGCTGCGTTATGATGTCGCGTTTGTCATACTGTACTTCATATGGAAAACTGTCATTGCGGCGTTACAACATAGAAATTGGATTTTTATTTGTTTCTGAATTTATGGGGAACGTGAAATTTGAACGTTGAAATTTGTCTTCAAACTCAATGCTGTATTAATACCGGGGATGGATCCAGGGGGGAGCAATGCAGCAATTGCTCCCCCAGTGCCTCAATGGGGCAGATATTTCAACTATGCATGATTCAACTTTGCAACTAAAGGCTGGTTCAGTGGCAAGCGCTACCAGCAAAAAGAGTGCATGCACAACCAACAAAAGGGTGACGTAGAGCACCATCACCAAGAAGAACTGTGCATGTACTCGTTCAGTGGTAGGCAGCAGATAGGATGAACACTGGTTGATTTTGACATTGTCCGCTAGGTAGCATAATGAGCAAACAATTGCACCCCAATTATTTTCAAGCATGCTGGGCCCATAACCTGTTGAGGGAATTCAGTTTCTTTTTTGGATCCTGTTGACAAAACAATGCCAAATCACCTGAGAATTCCCAATGTTGTGGTTTGCTGTTGTAGAGAGATGTTTTGTTCAGCAGTTCTGTATTAATCAACACTTAGATGTAAAATATTCACTGTTTAATTATGACATCTTTCACATTGAATTCACACCAGTAATTCATGATGCACTATATGATACATTTGTTATCATAACCTTTTGATATCACTAGACACCGAGTTCTTCCAGCTGTCAGTTTCCACTTTAGGATGATGGTGATATCTCCTGATTTCATACACTGAACTATGTTAACTCACATTACCATCAACTGTTATTCTATATAACATATAGTTGTTAAAATAAATTGTCTATTTGCCACATCTCAGGCAAGACTAGTAATGTGGATATATGATTTAAACTACTCAGACAAGATTGTTCATACCTAAGTCTTAAGCTAGATACCTCATGGCTGAGTCTGGGGGAGGACGTTGATAGCTGAAACTCGAGCTAATATGTTTCTCACCATCTATGTGAATGAAATGGTTTCTCCTCTAACAATACGGCTCTTTATAAATACATGAGCAAGATTCTTCTTACCAAAATATGTGAGCAGAGTTATCTTCCAAGTTTATAAATGCATATGGTTATTCCTCACTAGATATTTATGCAGGACTATTCTTCACCAAGTATCTCAGTGAGACTGTTCTTCACCAGGTATAGAAGTGAGACTGATCTTTTCAATTAACTGTTCAGCTTATATATGCTGATTGAGGAATTTCCCTTCCCCATAATGACAAAGATTAAGATGAACCAGGTAGCATTCTTTGCATACCAAATGGGGGAAATGTCATCCCTCATGATCATTTTCCCAACAAATCATATGTGTGGGAGCACTGTTCTCTGAAAGCAGTTGACTGCTAGTCAACTGCAGTTTCTCAGTCAACCCATTCCTCAACTCCCTCCCTACATAATTGTGCACCGACGTCATCCGATTTGGTGTTGCTTCGTCTGCTCATGTGGTATCTGCTGCTGTTGCACGTGCCACTGAACCAGCCTTCAAGCATTTTTGCATTACTGTTCCCATTTCTCTATGGCAAGTATATTCCCAGCTCTATTCAACCACTGAAGATGGAAATTGCCTAAGGGGCAGTAGAGGGCCTATTGTAATTGCTAGCTAGATCTATAATAAAAGACCCCTCCCCCATCTGCTCCTGGATCCACCCCTGATTAATACCAAACAATACAAGGTGATGAAGCTATAACGCTGTTGAACGTTGGAACGCAGTGTTTTAACGTCACATTCGTCATACATCCTATTGAAAGTGGTCAACTGGACGTTGTAACATAGAAACTGAATTTTTGTTAGTTTCTTTACAGGGAACATCAGACGTTAAAATTGAAATTTGTCTTCAAATTCAACGTTGTGCTTTAATGCTGCATTCAGTCATGGGCACTCTGTATCACTACTGTATAGTTATGCTAAACAGTACAACATGACGTCACTATAATGCCACATTGAACGTTGGAACAAACTGTATAGCGTCGTCCTGTTTAATGGAGTCTTTACCATTGCCCCCTGGACACTAACCCAGAACCGTTAAACATAATATGCCAGGCTAGACCTTTTGTTGTACCTTTAAGGCAACAACATATGGGCCTGCCAACCTCCATGGTGTACGGTTGTGGATGCATGGTTTGCTGTTGTCGGACCCATTGTGGTTCTTGGGATTTCATTCTTTGTAGACTTCAGCAGTCTTCAAAAATAAGCTTCTCTGAGTGAAAGTCTATTGCCAAACGCCATTTCTGTTAATGAAAACTGTGTGAGAATACAGTGTCATGCATTTTCTCCCATGCCAGTCTACACAAGTTGATAACTACATGGCTGCGCAACCTTTGAGTTTACCACGCCCATTTTCAACGGCTGTGCACCTGTGCGGTTAAGCAGACGCAGGGCGTTGCCATTCATTTATTTCTATGGAAATTGATAGCTGCTCACCTGCGGACCACTGTGGCAGGCGGCCATGCGTCTCAGTTCAGCTCACCCTTCTTTTTATGTAGTGTGCCCTCTGTGTGTCAAGATGTGTCATTCCAGGAGTCCACGTTCCCCAACATGGTGTCCATAATTGTCTCATAGGCCAGGGGGCCTACCTCCCCTTCCAGAACTCCTTGTTGGGCAGCCCAGATGCTACTGGCAAAGAATGTATCATGGGCATCGCCATCCGTCTCTAGGTTGAATTGGCACTCTGGCAAGTCCACAGTATCAAATTTTCTCCTACCTCCCCAAACCCACGGTCTGAGGTCCCAGATGACACTTGCAGTTCATATCTTTGCTCCTGCTCCCATGTCGCTTGTCAGGTGTCCAGCGTGCAGCTCCTCTCCTCTACTGTCCCTCTCCTCTTAACAACCTGCTCCCTTGTGCTGTAGATCGCTTGGCGCTCCCTAGTGTGGAGGGTGGTTGGGATATTGCCTACAATTTCCACGACTGCTGACTCAGAGCACAGGTGACACAGATTCGCTGGATTCATGTATTGGTGGTAGCAGCAGTGCCATCTTAACAGCATTAGAGAGCTTGAGTGATCCATTATAGAACAACGTGTGTTACACAACATAAAAACACAGTAGAACGTGTGGTTCTGTTAAAAACACAGTTTGAGTGCTCTGGAACCACACATTATCTTTAACGTCCTGCCCTCTATTAGTTGGAACATGAAACTTGGTTCCTTTCGAAGTAATTTTTAGTTATTTTGAATGGGTCCGCCATTTTATCATAACATTCGTTTAAACCTATGTAGAACGTATGATTACTTCAGCATACGCTCAAACACACGTTTCTAATTTTACTTTGGAATGTTGCACATGCGCAGTAAGATATTCGTCTGATTTGCATAACATGCGTTGTTCGAAAACGGATCACTCAAGCTCTCTATTATGAGTCTCCGGGCGCCTACGATACCCCTAACAGTAAAACTTGTCTAGAACGGAACCTGATCGTTCCCAATTTTTTTTCCGTTTTCACAAGTTTCCGTTTTACAAAGGGCTGTGTTTTAATGAAACAAAGTGCAAAAAATATGATCACCTTATATTAGGATGATGAAATTTAAAATAGAAGTCCATAAACTAAAAAAATTACTCTGACCCATTCAGGGGCTGATCCAGAGGCGGATCAGGGGGGAACACTTCAAAAAATTGCACCCAAAATACTTTTAAATATTCAGAATACCTTAGAATAAATCTAGCTAGCAATTACAATAGGTCCTCCACTGCCCCTTGGACAATTGCCCTATGTTCAGTGGTTTAGCCAACTGCAGATTGGACTGGTAGAATAGAAACGGAAATAGCAAATGCAAAAATGCCTCATCCGTTGCAGAGTTGAATCATGCATCAGTTGCCGGTTGTGCAGTGAGACACTGAGAGAGGAGCAATGGCTGCATTGCCCCCCCCCCCCCGGATCCGCCCCTGTCACCACATGTCTTTTAAAGTACATTGTCGTTGCTTCACTATTGGGTAGCTCTGTGTGTAGGCCTATATGGCCGTAATGGACCCTACAACTTTGGTGCATGTACAGTCACCCTCAAATTTAATGCCCGCATTGTAGTGTTATGCATAAAATAATCCGTCTTAGTCAGGTTATTTATGCAAATGGTTCTCAAAACTTATTCCGTTTCCGCGTTACGTAGTTTTTCGGTTCAGGGTAGTGTTTTAAATGGGAAATTATTCCGTTCCGAAATTTATTTTCCGTTTGGCCAGGTTTCCGGTTTATACAATGTCCTGTTTAGGCAGGTTTTACTGTAATATGTAAATGGTCACTTGACATATACAGATACGTTATGTTGGCACTGGGTAGCAGGTTCGATCCTGACCAAGGCTTCTACAGAGGCACCTTCCCTCGGATGGGTAGTAGCAAGTGTAGTAGCTCGCTTCCCGGTGTTGAATTGGTGAAGAAAACGTACCAAAAAGGAATTAAATTAAGCCGAGATACAGTAAATAAGCGCATTAGTTTGCACCCCCGGCGTGTTCCTGGTGCTAGCTGGGCAAATAGGTACCCAGTTTTGCCATTGGGGAGATAGGGTGCAGAATGATGTTGAATTATTATGACAAACTCAGACTGTAAATTATAATCTTGCATATTTTTGAAACTCGTCATTAGTAGATATTATTCCGCTGGTGCCAAAATAATGTTGGGTGTGGACATTTCTTTTTTGTTTTGATTTGGTGATAAGATTTCATTGGTGTGATTAGCCCCTGGTGCACCGGTCAGCTACCTATTTCAAAATTTGTTGACAGGCAGCACATTATTAAACGTAGAGCTGTTTATAGATAAGCGTTATGTCCGCCTGCGCGTTATAAATGACATGTAGGCTACGGTGTGCTAGATGTCGGAGTGTTCCAATACGGCTCCCAATTATGTCTAGACTACACGCACTCCATTGGTGGCAATAGAAACTCCATTATCCATCATTGTACCTGAGAGATCATGACTTATGATTATTGCGGATTTAATAATTGCTTCATGTTGTGTCCTGAACTTCTGTGAATGCAACTTCATTTCAGAACTGTTAATAAAAAAATCTCGTTAATTAGATAGTCACAGATTTGAGTAGGCTAAGATGTAAGGGCTTGCCCCCCCCCTCCCCCAGCATCAGGAAAAGAAAGGACGATAATTGGACGTTAAATAAACTGGTTTTAACATTGGATCTGCCGCCGGTTGCTCAACAATACCGCCCAATGGTTCACCCGTGTGTTCCCAGTTATTGTGGAACAAATGGGTACCCGACTCTTCCTTAGTTACAGGATACGGTACCCTCGAACCCTACCATAGTTTAGATTAGTGAAAGTTCAGGTGGCATTGCCGACATGGACCTTCTGGTGCGTGCTTAGTCTGGTAAGTCTTACGGAAAACTAGTATCTAAACAGTGTCACCTACTGTCAGGGCAGGACTAAATAATAAGCACTTTGCACACCCTGAACATGAGACTTTTAGTTTACTGTAAAATAATTGGCATTCCGGGCGAGTACAACACTACTTGCAGCATAGATCTACCTTACCTTCGTAGGATTCCCGTTAATTTGGTGGAACAAAACGAAAACAGGCCAAATAAAGTAGACAGAAACTGGAATGCTAGTAAAATATCAAAGCAAAGAGAGCAACTCCAAACCCTTTTCCCGCCTATGGTAGGGTCGGGTACCCATCATATCCCTCTGCATCAGGAGCGGAACAATTGCTCCCCTCACTGTCTCAATGGGACGCATACCGTTATTTTAACTGATGCATGATTCAACTTTACAACTTATGAGGGATTTTTCATTTGCTATTCCAGTTTCTATACTGCCACAGGACAGGTCTGAAGACAGGACATTGTCTAAGGAGTAGTAGAGGACCTATTTTTGTAATTGCTAACTAGAATTATGCTAAGGGATTCTGAATATTTACAAATATTTGGGCCACACTTGTATTAAAGTGCTCCCCATTGATCCGCCCTTGCTCTGAATGGACGCAAGAGCCATGTATTGGACAGTGTTTTCGACAACCAGTCGTTGGGGCATTCCACTAATGTCAGGGGTTAAGCTACTTCACCTGGATATTTGACCTCATCTACCCGTTGCATAGTTTTACCCGCCGCGTTGGCGTAGTGGTTAGCACGCTCAGCAACTATGCCAGTAGTTCTAGGTTCGATACTGAGCCGTGGTGGGTCGGCTTCTTTCAGGGCGAGATTGAAGCCGCGAGTGGGCCTTCTTTCGGATGAGAAGTAAAACCCAGGTCCCGTGTGGGTGTACGATGGCACTTGCACGTAAAAGAACCCTCTCTACTACGCAACGGGTAGATGAGGCAAAATTTCCAGGGGTAGGAGCTCGCCTCCTGGCGTCTGTAGCATTCCCCAACGAAAACTAGACCGACGATAAATAAGTGTAGGGGTGCAGCTTTGGCCGGCAACCGGCTGCAGAAGAAACTATGACCAATATATCACCCTGTGTCCATTCAGATACCCGACCCTGCCATAGGCGGAAAAAGGGTTCGGAGTTGCTTGGCTACCCGTTGCATGGTAGAGAGGGTTCTTTTACGTGGAAATGCCATTGTACACCACACGGGACCTCGGTTTTGCTTCTCATCTGAAAGAAGTCGCACTCGAGGCCTCTATCGCCAGAAAGACTCCAACCCTCCTTGGTCCAGTATCGAATCTAGAACTACTGATGCAGTTCCCGAGGTGTGCTACCCGGTTTATGGAAGTTTCGCCCCTGGCAGGGTAAATGGCCGTTATTTTGTTGCTCTTTTTAATGTAATAATAGAGAGTTTGGACAAACGACGTAAACACAAAACTTAAAACGTAAAATTTACGTTGTCAAAGTCTTTTAAGTAATGTTCGTCTGCTAAATTGTACTTAAAAAAATTAGTGGCAGCGTCGCGACGATGCTTAAAACTACCAACGTAAAATTTGGCGCATGCGCGTGTCGCTACCTTATGCCTAGTTCCGTGGCACGCAACATGAAAGAGAATAGCGCCTGAGCAGACGACAAAATTATGACGTCAATCACAGGCGCTAGGCAAAATTGCGCATGTTGTAGTTTCGTGGCAGGCGAGACATCATAAGTAATGTAAATGTTTCCTAAAATGCCGGTGAGGTGGCGCCCACAGCACAAAAAACCAACAGCCAATGAAATTTAAATAGCAAACGCTGTTCGAAGAGTAATCGCCAATGAAATGCGCGCGACAGTTTTAAGCAAGAAATGCAGTTGACTGCCTCTCAACTCCACTTTTCTGTTGATTTCGTACTACCGTGACAAAAAAGTTGAGTTCCTACGTCATCAGTTTCTGTGGCATTTTGTCTGCTCGAACGCGATTTGCGTCGGTGTCGCGTGCCATGGAACTAGGCTTTATGTCCGAATTTTAAAAGCGGAGTCGGCAAAGATACAGCGTAAAACACATCAATTTGTAGGGCACTAGTGGTTTTTTAAAATTAATATCATTTTTTTTATTAGATGGTAAAGTGAATTTCCAGATGTTTAGAAATTTGAGCTCTTCCCCAAACAGAAATTTATCAAATATTCAACTGTTTAGAACATGCCGTGAAAACATAGACTGCACCTCGAAGTACAGGTGTCATGCAGAGCATACGTGGTTATAGGAGTAATGAATTATTCTGCAATCTTAATAATTTTAATAAAATAAAAGAAACACAAACATTAAGAAAGACTGTCACATAAAAAGTACAAACATAAACTAAAACTCGAAATTGTAGGCTATGCCTTTCAGAAAGTCTATTAACTTTCTGTCTTTGATGTCCTCCACAATGCGTAGAATTCTTGCCGAAATTGCTGAATTTTCACCTTACCTATTCCTTGAAACACTCAGAAAAAGGTCCGAACGAACAATGCTGTTTTTCTAGGTAAAACAGAATAACAAAAAAAATCCGGTCAAAATAAGGTAAAAATCAAGGGCTGCCATTGACTCAATGGTCAGTTGGCACTAGCCCTTGATTTTTACCTTACCTAAAACAGAATAACAAAAAATTAACAAAAAAAAATCGGCCATTTGCCGAGGGGCGAAATGTGTGGGGCGAAAGCTCGGGGGGGGGGGCGAACGTTCCTGATCCCGTGCTACCCACTGAGCCACTGAGGCGGGTGTAATAGTAAAATATCAAGGAATGGAGTCATTAGGCAACGGATGACCGGTTGCCGGAAGAAGACTACAATATTTAGTTGCCTCTTAAAATTTTATCCCGGAAATAGTGTATGCATTCATCTCAATTGAGAAACAAGGAGAATATTTAGGGCCTCTTTTGCACAAGTATTGTATTGTGCAACATTGCTCTAGTTTTATAATTACATTAGTTATTCAAACCGTTTTTTTACGTGCTGCAATTGCTTTGACGATTATTGACGAAATGTTCAAAGTTTCACACATCACTTCAGTTCTAACAAGCAGAACATAACGCCTAATTAAATGGAAATTTTACGGTATTGTGCTTACATGTACAGTAGGTGGTGTAAACAAATGGCATACTTAAATGCTATCAGTCTGAGTTAAATACTTAAAATGAAGTGGAAGAAAATTGATAGGTTGCTTGTTTTTGCTTCCCCCCTCTCGCTCGCTCGACCCCTTGGTTCGAATGTAAGCTCCTACACGAGAAGTACAGTATATCCTACTCCATGTACTATATGGGACATTATGCACTCCACGACTTTAATCCCATTTCCGCCGGAAGGCGCACCTCAACTTTCCTCTCCCTTAAAAACACTTTCCAAGTCGACCAGGATGGAATCATTGATTCGTGAGTTTTACTCGTTATCCCTGAAGCATATGAAAGTTGGCCTGTGGTCCTTAGTGAATGTTCAAAGCCTTAGTAAAACTTGTTGATTGACAACTGGCAGGTAAAGGAAGAGCTTCGTTGTTGAACAGTAGATTTTATATTGATGACATTTGAAGCATATTATTTTTGATTCCCTATTACGTGTAGAGGCTCCCTCACACCAACGCGAAACAATTGCAGTCGCAGCGGATCTTTCGTGGCGAATTAGTATTCGCATCAAAACGCTACCCATGACGAGCAGTGGTCATGTGTACACCGCATCGAATGTATCGCGCCCGCGGTTGCGAAAGTGCAGCGAATTATTTAAATTATTTACAATCACTGCATGCAGGGGCGGTTCCAGGGGGATGGTTGGGGTTGCAACCCCCCTCCTAAATTTTGAGTAAACCTTGACACAAATGAAAATTGCGTTTCCAATCGCTGACAATAGCTTAACCCCCCTCTTACGAAAATCCTGGATCCGACCCTGGCTGCATGGCATGGCTTCAGTCGTCATCGTTGTTCAAATTTTGATTGAACAAGATGGCATTCGCAGACAAATTAATAGAACTAATAAAAATGTATCCAACTAAACTGACGCTTTGGTTTGCATATCAAGGCGAAGCCACCGCGTCGCAGCGCGTGCTCCTGTTCAGCGCATGTTATTGTGGCAAAAATTCCGCTACGACTGCGATTGTTTCGCGTTGGTGTGAGGGAGCCTTAATGCCCTTAGAACGCGCCTCATAATTCGGCAGAACCTTTTTTTTTTCATCGTCTGTCAACACGGTAAATGATTTTTAACATTCTCGAATAGCCACTATTCAAACACTGCCCATTAATTCCGCTTTCTAATTTTTTTTAGGAAAGGTCAAGAAGCAGCTCGATTTGAACATGCGGATGAGGTGTTAGAATTTGCTCATCATGC
Organism: Trigoniulus corallinus; assembly: GCA_013389805.1. Classification (NCBI taxonomy): domain Eukaryota; kingdom Metazoa; phylum Arthropoda; class Diplopoda; order Spirobolida; family Trigoniulidae; genus Trigoniulus; species Trigoniulus corallinus. The sequence continues at coordinate 9,177,410 of JAAFCE010008833.1, forward strand.
ACCTTCAAGAGTATCAGTGCCAGAACTACTTCGACAGTTACAAGTAACTGAACATGAATTGGAGCACGTTAAGGTTGTTTAAATATCATTGTCTTTGTTTAAGGAGATGCTGAGCAGTTTAATTCAAATTCGCACGATGGGGGTAGGGTGCTGTGTCGTCGCTAGGGTTGGCGTCACCCGGTGCGGTGATGCCATGGTGTCACCCTTCTCTCCCGAAAAAGAAGCCGCTTCTTCAGCTTTGGTGTCACTCCATATTCTCATGGTGCGAGTGGTGTCACCCGGTGCGGCCCGCGCCCACCTAGTGACGCCACTGGTAGGGTCAACGCCCCAGGATTTGGTGTAGAATATGGCGCGAAACTAATTGCTTACTGATGGTATCCTCTCATTCAGCTCTGTTACGAAACTCTCCCGACAATCATAACTCAAGGGATTAGAAATGCTGGAATTAAAAAGGTAGTAAGAAGGAGTTAACTCTGCGTTAGTTATTTAATTATGCCTAGTTCCGTATCACCACACTTCAACGCTAATCACGTCGCCACTGATGACATCTTGATGACGTTTTGTGCTAGTGCGTTACGAAGGACCGCCAGCGCAATTCCTTAAGTGCAGCGCTTTATTTAAAGTCACCGCACGCCGCCGTCATATCTCAGTATAGCCTCCGCCATTTTTCAAGCAGACAGCTCAACCGCCAGCCAATCAAAACGCAGCGTGACGTGCGGGACGCTATGTGAGTTGACCACTGGTCAACTCAACTGCCATCACGCATAGCTGCTCTGCGGCGCCCCAAGTAGCAGTGTGACGTCACCATTTTTTGTGCTGTGTCATCTGTTACAACGGTAATAGCGTTAGCGCGTGGGTATACGGAACCAGGCATTAGTGTATCAATAGAAAACCCTTGGCGGCGAACGTGCCCGCCCCTATCAGTTGAAGTCAAATGATGTTCAGCATCCTCTTGAGGGTGATTAACAAAATTTTTTAGATTCAATGCTTTGATTGTAGGCTCTTTATCGACGAGAGATCTACAAACAGTCTGACAATGTGAATAAAGATGCCGAAATAACACTGAGATTCTTGAAAGATGCCATTTACCACTTCTTGACGAACAAAGATAGCCGAGATCATCTGCGGGCCATTGAAAGCATCATGGGATATAACGAGTTAGAGCGCAGTAATATTGAAAGAAATATATATTCCAAGAACAAATTAATGTAATTAACTAATCTTTATGGACCTGATTTCTCGTTTTATTTAATTGCTTTTGTAGTCTATTTTGTCGGAGTGTATTTGGTGTAGAAATAGTGCGAAATTAGCTCTATATTCTACTAGAGCACTGGGAACGGGTTTTGAGAATGGCAGCATCCAGTTTACTATTTTATCAAATATTTTACAAGGCTCTGTCTCTCTCCACTAGTAGTGTTCAACAATGGAAGAAACAGTTTTAGGGAAAAGAAATCTGTTAATCTTTGACATTTCATAAAGTTTAATGGATTCGGTGTAGCTGATGCAGAAAAGTGCTATCTTGAGCGCCATTTTTTTACTCCAGCACTTATATTTTATTTCATTACTTGGAGGTAATTTACTTTTTTTAGTAAAATATTGGGTGAAAATGAAAAATGTTTAACCCTTATTGGGCAGCTGAAAGTTTTCCTGCATTTGGGTATAGCTTCATTTGTGACAAAAATGAACTTTTAAAAAACATGAAATTACATATATTTTTTGTATTTCATAGAACTGAGTCATCATTCTTATTTCTTTTCGCCATTTTCGGTGAGGACAGAATAACCATTTGTCTAGTTGATACTGGGAAGAAGTTATCGTTAGCAAGTCTAATTTAAGCAGCGTAAGCGCTTCGGAACACTGGGCACTGCTAATACCCAAAATCGTCGTAACAGGGTAGTGTCTGTCTAGACTCGGCATTAGAACTAGGCAGTGGACGGGGTTGTAATGACGATTACAGTAGAAGGGCCCTAAAACACCAACAAAACATCTACTTTTTGACTGCACTTAAAAAATTTTGATGAATATTAAGAGCTATAATTTTCAGTAAAAAAAAATCGTATAAAGTTATGCTATGGTACTGTTTTACAAAATTACACCTTGAGTACATGAAAGAAATCATCTGATAAACCGACATTTTTTGAGCTAGTTATGAATGTCACCACTGGCCACAATTTTAGTATGCAATGTCACCTGCACTTACAGTAAAAGAGATGTTTCTATATGGAGTGAAGCAGTAAGTGCAGATTGGCAGATTTTCCCAGTACAGGAACATGCTACTTCCCCTGGCGACGTTGATCAAAATCGAACTACTCAACAAAAAAGTAGGAGCGGCAAGTTGCGTTGGACACTCCAGTTCTCGTCTGATCACTGAAGTTAAGCAACACGAGCCCAAGTTAGTACCAACATGGGTGGCCGCTTGGGAAAACTGGGTGCCGCTAGTATCCAAAAATCGTCGCATAAGTGTAGTGTCTGTGCAGTCCCTGCATCAGAACTACACAGTGGACGGGGCTCTAATGACCTTGTAGTTGAAGGGCCCTAAAACACCAACAAACAACAACAAAAAAGTATCAACCTTAAAATAATCAGGGGGTTGCAAAATTAGGTTGGCTGCCGGTGTCATACCTCAAAATGTCTGGCGCTGGACACTGAGGTAGTTTAACATGCACCTTAAAGTGCCCTGGCCTTTTGCTATGTACTTCATTGCACGTTAGGGATTTATGGCGCGTCAGTAACATCCCAGCAATTTCAGTGTTTGCTAATGGGCAGCTAAACGTTGTACCTTGATTGTTCTTGTTGTCGGAAAAGCCCGCAAAACTCGTTTGCAGAACAGAGGTGGGGTTTTTGCAAGAAAAACACCTTGATAAGAAACAGAAAGATTGGTGCTGTCATTACATGTAATGTGGATTTGAAAAAAAAAAAACATGATGGGATCGTGGCAGATTATGCATAGAAAACATGGGCACTTTGAGATACTCAAAAATTACCTCAAAGTGTGTTGCTGGACACGTTGAGGTAGACCCAGGACACTTTGAGGTAGACCCAGGACACTTTGAGGTAATAAAATTACCTTAGTGTCCAGGTTTTGACACTGGCTAAGTAACAATACCGTTCAGTAGATCACCCTTTGTTCCCAGTTCCGATGAGACAAATGGTTAGGAATGATGATGATTGCATATATTTATGCAACTGAGTATCCAGCAAGCAGAAAGCGTAAGAAACATGGTTCATTAACGTTTCTAATATTGTTCGCCGCCATTGTCTTCATGTAACGAACTTCTATTGAATTAATTGCTTAACATTTGTGTTTGTGTTGGGTACTGCGAGTGTAAATAGCGTCTCCATTAAAACCTGCTCAAATCCAAAAGCAGTAGAAACTCTTTGATGGCGAACATTTGCAATCGCTTGTTGTTGCAGCTTGTGTGGCTTCTCCGTCAAAAATGTATGGTGTTTAGTAATTGCAAGTGTTTTCCAACACTTTGTGTACTCGATGCGGCCTGTGCAAAGATTTTATTTTATGTTCCGTGTGAAAGGGTGAAATCTTTTGGGGCTTCCTCTTAGGTTACTTGATTTTAATTGTTTGAAAATCGTGGTATTTGTTGGTTCCTTGTTCGCGACTGTTTTTCAAAGATAGCTTACTTCACTGCGTTGCATTGAAGTGTTGGAGTTTCTAGTACAGCCTGCCACATGCACGCTGCAAACCAGTGTTCATAAGTTTGAATATTGTATTAAGAAATGAACAAATATTTTTCACCATTTCAGTTTTTCCTTTTGTCATTTTTGGCAGTAGCAGTGAGAAATTTTAAAATAAGAGGGATTCTGGTTCGACAAGCAAGTTTTATGAACGTACAGTGTAAGATTGTCTATTTCCCTGTTAAAATTTCAGTAATGTTATCTCTCGTCAACAGGAAGCATATTATGAGAATATTGCCAGAGGATTGGCTTGGCCCACCTGGGTGCTTTTCCAGATGAGCCCGAGGTCCATTATGCTTCTAGAAATAATTCTGCATTCGTGTGTTTCCTCTTCTTGCTCGAATTTAAATTACGGTGGGTGTTGCAGGGCGTTGTAACCTTTTCTCCGGACCCACGTTATTTGTCCAGTTCAACCCCTTAATTGCAGGGAGTTGGAAGTCCCAAAACATTTTGAATGCAGTTGAATTCTGACATGATTAAGGTAAAATGCTGATTGTTGCTGGCAACAATTATGAACCACGTCAAAAAATGTTGTCTGGCATGTTTAGACACAGTAAGGAACCTTACGTTCAAATTCTTTTTGATTTGTACCACCTAACTATCTGAGACAACTATTTATTTAAAATATTATTATACTTATTATTTATTTTTTATTCTTCTTAGATTTTTGAAATATTTTGATCAAACATTTAGACAAATGTTGACTGCATGTTATTTAGCCACACTGGTTTAGGTTCTTGAAAATGTGAAGCGGTGCTCAACGACAGATGAACTGCTTCTTCTATTTTCTCAGGCATTGTTGGACTAGTTTGAACGATAGCAAAGGAAAGGGTTAATGTGGTGATTTCTAGTTGTTATGCTTTAATAAGAATTTATAGAGTAATTTTTGAAATCTTGGGTCATGTCCAATACGTTTGGTACTTGCGTCTCTTTAACTTGACTATGGATACAGACCTGTTGTTGGGTTCTCTTCCGAGGAGAAATAGTTTTTCGGAGCCGTTTGATGACAAAGTTCTATGTCCGCAGTTGATCTTTTACTGTAGTTTTTCTAAAGTCTGGTATCCACCAAGAATCCAACCTAAACATTGCTGACAAACGTTCACCATTATTTTTAACATTGTTGTCATCAAAATGTTCATGAAAGTCTGTGACACTCTTCTCAACAAAACACGCATGAATGTTTTTGACACCCACAGAACAGCCATGAATGTTTGAACATTGTTCTCGCCAACTCTCTGATACCTAACAAACGTTCATCGGTCAAAAAAAGTTTTAAATTGTGAGCATTTGTGTTTCACGCGAACAAGATAACTGGTATTGATGTAGCAAGCTGGTGTATCAATGATCTTTGATGTTTTCACGACGGTTGGCAAACGCTTGTAAACAGTTTTTAGTAAGTCCACACCAAAAAAATTTTGAAATTGGCGGAAGCGTTTTCAAATATTTGGCGCAATCATTGAAGATCTGCCCTTAGCGTTTGTCAAGAAATAAAATTATCAAGCATTTTGATGACAACAAATTTTGCTCTTAAGGAGATATATATGAAGGTTGGCTTTAGACATTTTGGAAGTGTTTTTTTTTTTGGTGGGGAGGGGCGTACTGTTTGCAGCTAGAGATCTTACATTTTTTCACTTGTGCTTAATTTAAGATTTAGTTCACTTCTTTATTAATTGTCAATTTTGTGTATTTCATTTTTAAATGTATCATTTTTGTGCGACAAGGTAAAAACTCTTAACTTACCTGATATACTGTGGAATCCTATTTAATTACAGTTTATTATATGTTGATGGAGGAATTATCATTCCAGGTGTTGAAGATGGTGCCTACTTTTGATGAAATACAATATATTTGATATTGCGGTGCGGTTCGGTTTTTGCATTATTGTTGATAACCCTTTTGTTATGTTAAAAGATTTATGGCATAATGTTTTATTTATGAATGTTGATAATGATATTTTTTGGTGATGCAATGTAGACTGGTATAAGCCTAGGCTGTATTTAGATACAGAAATAGATATCAGGATTATTTTTGATAATGCTCTAGCTTATTCAAATTCTGTTGCTTATTTCCAGTCGTGGGATATCTTCTCCTCTAGAGACAGTGCCGTCTTAATAGCATGATGGGCCCATGGCAAGCCAGTGAGCTGGGGCTCTTATGACAACCACTCACAGGAATAAAATGTAAATAGTCGATTCCATAGATATTTATTTACGTCAAGTCACTTGACATACACAGATTAGCATGGAGTGCCGGGGCAAGTCCCCAGCGGGTCCAATTCTTTACGACGGCACTGCCTTGGAATGGAAAGAGAAGTGTAAAAGACTAAAAGAGAAATTGAGCACGAAAAATGTATGCCTTAGTATACACAAGTTGATCTGATTTATGGAAAATTGCCTCCTCTCCACCTTTCCGAGAAAATTATCTCAAAGCTTTGATCTGCCCCAGAAAATGTTCTGAGGACGCCGATGTTCTCAATGTGTGTTATCCTGTCGATTTGGTAATCGATGTATTGATTATACTTAGAGAATTCGGCCCTTGGTTGCTCCATTTCAAGCAAACTTAATACAGATCTGCTCAATTCAATTACCTATAACGGCAGTTACAGTAGAGTCCTGCTTATCCGACGTTCCGTATTAACCGACACCCTCTGGCCGCAGTTTCCTATTGCGCCGTTGGCATAATATTGCTGACAGAAAGTGATACCAATGTGGAAAACAAAGTGTGTGATAACACATTTCTTTAAGCATTAAACATGTATTTACATGTATGCATGTACAGTAGAACTCCAATTATCCGAATCAATCGAGACCTGACCCCATTCGGATAACCAAAAATTCGGATAACTGGATTTTTTCCGAAAAAAGGGTCTAATTTAATTTATCACTGTTTGTATGTTGAAAATGGGAGAAAACCCTATTTATAAATTAAAAGACAACACTTTTACATATTAAGCATACTTAAAAGGGCTGTACATTAGTACAGTATGTACGTGTACCATACTGTAAATGAAAGTCATTGCTTGCTGAACATCTTGGTCAAAGTAAGCTGTTTGACTGTCAGTATCCGTTTTCGGGCAGCCAAATCGCGCATTATTTTGCAAATCGCCGTACGTTTCCTCTTAATTTTTTTTTCTGAAATTCTGAAAGCAATTCGGATAATCAGCGATTCGGATAGTCGGAGTTCGTAAAATTGGAGTTCTACTGTATAATTAAATGTTAGGAACAATAAATGCTTGTTTTGCTATCATTTTTAATATATCATTTTATGTAATAACAATTATTTTATGCATTTCGGATTATCCGACATTACGCCTGTCCCAATTCGGTTGGATAAGCGGGACTCTACTGTATATACATATGAGGTCGGTTACTTTATATTAATATTGTCTGAATATTTATTATGAATTCTATTTGTTGTGTTAATATACTCCGCATTTTGTAATGGAGTTGTATAATCCATGTATTGTGATCCACAGTTGTTAACTATATCATATGTGACAGTTATGTAAATTTTGCTTGAGCTTGCTAAAATTTACAATGAAATACATACAGTAAGCTTACTGTTTAACGATGAGGCTAGGGTGAGCCACACTGTGGGCACAGGACTTGCCTAGTTCACAAACTAGAATTGTCAGTAGGGCTACTACGTATCATCATCATACCGTTATCCAACCTGTGGCAGGTCGGGTCTTCGGGTTCTAGCCCCCCACTCCCGTCTATCTCCCCCCCAGGTCCGCGTCCATTCCATGCACTACCATATCCTTACAGACAACCCACGTCTGTTTTGGTCTGGGTGCTTCCAGCCACTTGCATTTGTGACATGGACCTGACGAGCTCCTCTTCTCATGACGTGTCCATACCACCTCAATCTAATCCCTCACTTTTCTCCGTGATGTCCCCCCAGCTACCTCTAATATACTAATTTATAACTTATCAGCTCTCGACACCCCGCTCATATACTGCAGTATTTGCATCTCGGATACTTTCATTCTATTAACGTAACTCTTCCTCACTGCCCAACACTGATCCAAAGAGCATAGCGGACCTAACTACAGCGCTGTCAAACTTCCCTTTCAACTTGATCGGGACCTTTCTATTACACAGGACTCCACTTCAACCATCCCCATTGATTCTATGGGTCACGTCTGAGTCTATCTTCCCAAAGCTATGTAACGTTGATCTTAA
>JAAFCE010008833.1:9185383-9195672 GCA_013389805.1 Trigoniulus corallinus
AGTGTGCGGGGTCTACTTGAAAGTGTGCGGGGTCTACTTGAAAGTGTCCGGGGTCTACTTGAAAGTGTCCAGCGGGACACTTTAAGGCAATTTTTGAGCACCTCAGAGTCCCCACCTTCTAAGTCCGAATGCAGATGCCCAAATTTTCTGCAGAGCAAATATGTAACGTCAATCAATGCGCAATTTCTATCAAAATACCGTAACTGGGTAATGGAAAATGCTCGAGACACTGAGGTACTGTATGTGTTAAATTACCTCAAAGTGTCCCCCCGGACACATTGAGGTACTTCAGGACACTTTGAGGTATAACACCAGCCTACCCCACTGTACTAACACCACATTATGCAACCAAAACAGATTTCGGCAGGTAAATTAATGCTTTGTCGGTTATATATTTCATGGTGCTGTACCATTGCATAACTCTTAAAACACGTGTTACGTGCCTGTCGTACTTTAACCGTTCTGGACAGAAGACTTCATGCTGGTTTAATGACAATGTAATTAGAAATTAAACTTTGTGATGATTCGACCGAATTTTTATACAATTCATGGTATCGAGAAACGCTGTTCTGCAGCTGTTTCAGAATTAACAGCATTAACTAGAAAGTGATTTTCTAATTTACCGCAAAAACGAGCACCATCATGAATCGATTTTACTGTGAGGGGGGGGGCTGGTCTTTCTTCAATATCATTTTCACTTTCAGGATCAGCTAACGCATCTAAAGTTAGTTTAATAATATCATCGTCATTTAAGACATTATCCACCAGCAGTTCTTCTATATCATCATGGTTAAAAATGTTCAAATCACCTCCGAAAGAAGTTTTAATCCTAGAGCATGTTCAGTGGACCTGCAGACCCGACCCAGCCACAGTCGGGGTAATAGTGTGATGATGATGGTATGATTGTGAAGTGTCATGTACAAGTAGCAGATAGAATTAGGAACGTGAACATCAGAGGTAGCCTGGGGGTGGCGGGCATCGCCAAAAAGATGAGGGAGAACAGGCTGAGGTGGTACGGACATGTTATGAGTAGGGGGAAAGAGGAACTCGTTAGGTGCATCCCAGGAATGCAGGTGGTCGGCAGCATTCGGGGTAGGGGGAGACCAAAGCAGACGTGGGAGCAGGTTGTCCGGAGGGACATGGCGGTATGCAGGGTGGATGGGGACCTGGTGGGAAACAGACGGAGTGGAGAGCTAGAACTCGCAGACCCGACCCTGCCACAGGCGGGACAAAGGTGTGATGATGATGATCTGGAACTACTCATCATCATTAGCCCTTATCCCGCCTGTGGCAGGGTCGGATCTACGAGTTCTTATCCTCCACTCCCACCAGTTCTAACCCTCACAAGGCTCCCCTCCACCCGTCTCCATGTCCTGTTGTACCACCTCTAAAACCTAAGCCCTAATCCTGGCGCCAACAATCACCTACAGTCCCATAATGGAGAGAATAACATCCTCCTTCTCACTTCCCTATACCACCTCAACCTACCCTCCCTCATTTTTTTCCGTGATGTCCACCACATCCAGGCTATCCAGCATTAATATCTTGGCTCTTCCTCACTGCCCAACACTATACCATATACCATACATAGCTGGTCTAACCATTGCACTGTAAAACTTCGTTTTCAACTTCATTGGGACCCTCCTATCACACATGGCTACACTTGCCTGTCTCCATCTCAACCATCACCCATTGATTCTGGCGCTCCATGGCCACATTGCTTCAAAAATGTCCAAGTGAGGGATTCATAGCAAGGTTACACAGTTGGTAGGGACCTACCTGCATGGTAGGCATCAGCATCTTTTTTAATGCCATCAGAGAAGAATGGAGATGCTTTATGTTAATGATATAGGACTTGATATTAAATCCTTTGTTGAGAAATTTGCAGATGACAAATGCATTGCAAGAATGGTGTAAGAGGGATTATCTTCCTGTGCAGAACTGTAACAGGACATGAATATTTTTGACTCAGGTAGAAGATGGGTGTTGCCATTAAATCTGTACAAATGTAGCTTTCTTAAGATAGTCAGGTCTTGGAAGCAATGTAAAGAAGAATATCCAATATTGAATAAACCCTAGAGTCCCAACAAGGGGATCACCAGTGACCCTATACATCTTAAACTGCATCACATCTTTATGTTGAAGTTGACTGGCATGGTGGCACAGAAGCCAGCAGTACAGGCTCCACCCCAGGAAGAGTCATACCCAGGCTGGCTAGACCATCCAACCACCACATACAGGTGGTTAAAAGCACCTGGGTCAGGGGGAGATCAAAGCAAATGTGGGAGTGGGAGCAGGGAGCATGGTAGTGTGAGGGGTGGACAGGGACCTAGTGGGAGATGTGTGGTAGTGGAGGGCTAGAGCCTGCAGACCCAACCCTGCCACAGGCTCTGCCGAGACGGGTCATAAAAACAAACCAGTCAATTGTGAAATTTCCATTTCCTGTAACAAACTGGAAGTAAGGGTGCCATACTATATATTTCTTTAACAAACTATCTGGCACGTTAGTACATCAAGAAATCTAACTTAAAATTTTTGGCACACCAGCAGAAATAGGTTCGCCACCCCTGAGCAAGTTAGTTTAATAATATCATCATTTAAGACATAATTCACCAGTTCCTCTATATCATCATGGTTAAAAATGTTCAAATCACTTCCAAAATAAGTTTTAAAATTTAGAGCAATGTTCAGTGCAGCCAAGTTGCATTGGAGACACCAGTTCCTGTGAGATCACTGAAGTTAAGCATAGCAAGCCCATGTCAATACCAACTTGGGTGGTTGGTAAAGTATGATGGGTGCTGCAAATTAACCCTCTCCTTCATCCTTTCACCTACCTCCTCATCTCCCATGGGCAGCCTCCTAAGGGTTCGTCCTGTTATGTCTACCTGGCTTACTCCCCAACCCATGAAACTAATCCAGAGAATCCAGAGATATCCAGTGGACCTGCAGTGGACTACAGTTTTCCTGCTACAGTCAGGATAAAAGCACCTGGGGCAGGGGGAGACCAAAGCAAATGTGGGAGTGGAAGCAGGGAGCATGGAGGGGCTCTAATGACCTTGTATTTGAAGGGCCCTAAAACACCAACAAACAACAACAACAAGGGAGCATGGTAGTGTATGGGGTGAACAGGGACCTGGCTGGAGATGCATGGTAGTGGAAGGCTAGAGCCTGCAGACCCAACACTGCCACAGGCAAAATAAGGGAAGAATGATGATATTTTATCATACATTTACATTTATGTTTTTACCCTTTAAAGGCTTTGCATAAAGTCAAAGAATATTTCAAAGCATGACATTTAAACAAAATAAATTCTTCTAAATATTTGGCTAAAAATTGTGGGGTTGAGAAAAAAAAATTTATTTTGGAAAAGAAGAAGAATTAAGAAGGTCCAATACTTTCTTAAACCTTCAACATTGTCAAACCTTCAAAATTGTCAAACCTTCAAAACCGTCAAACCTTCAAAACCTCTTCAACCCTTCAACTCTCAACTACCTCAACTTTTTCCAACCCCCTATTTTCAGTTTTGGACTGTCCTATCTTTTCCCTCCCATGTGTCATCTTTCGTGGCAAGCACTATAATAGAGATTAATTCTCGGGCCTCCAAGGGCCCACAAAAATCATAGATCGTTGAAATCAAGGATCCGCCCCTGAGTTTATGGGGTGGATGGTAGGCGGAAGTGGAGGGCCAAAATCCGCAGACTCAAGCCTGGATGGCCTGGATTTGCTATAGACGGGGAAAGTTATATGGTGATGATGCAAAGAATGTAATATACAAGATTGTTCGTTAGTATATTACTACGTTGTGGAAGACTTGCATTTGGCTGGGTGGGGTACACATCTTTATCCCACTGAATGGACACATGGGCAATCCATTGGGCTGTATTTTTACACAGCCGTCTGCCGACTAAAGTTGCAACCCCTATGCTTATTTATCGTCGGTCAACTGTTCGTTGGGGCACTCCACTGAGCTCTTACACGTAGAAGTTATTGCATCACCTACCCGTTACATAATAGAGAGGGTTCTTTTACGTGCAAATGACATTGTACACCACACGGGACCACGGTTCTTCGGGAAGAAAATTAAACACGAGGGTTTGAACAAAAGGTCGACTGCCAACCGTGTAATATACCATTCAATAGGTCGTCGCTCGTGTGATTTCGGGTCAACCGAGAGACATTGATACAAGACCCTTGTCATAGGCGGGAAAAGGGGCTAGGAATGATGATGACTAGTGACTTAAGCGCCAATTTGCTAATCTCGAGGGCAATAAAGCAGTCTAGTTTTAGAGTTAAACGATTGTATATTTGTGATCGTGACCCTGAAAATAGTGTACTCCACAAATACACGTTGAACAGTTTGGAAGTAAGACAGTCTCCCATGTTTTCATTTCGTGCATCATGTGATTGTTCCACTCTCGTTATTTTGTTATAGTTAAATTTCGTGTTGATTTTTTTTTTTGGTAATAATTTGACATTGAATATTAATTATGTTTTTCGTTTTGCAGCAGCAACACTTTATCAACAACATTTATCGAACACCAATTTAGTCTTTAAAGATGGAGACACCAAAATCACCACCGTCTGTTAAGCACCAATCCATGTTACTGGATGGTATCAACATCAAGAGTAAAATTCCTCGTTTTAGTCGTTCGCAATCACTGCGATTGAGCGGAGAAAAATTGAACGTTTTCAAGATGAATTATGGTGGTCATGAGAGTGTTAATCGAATTTCATTAACCTTAGCTGGCTTACGACCATATGGATTCAGTGAGCGTCTTTTGGATGAAAAATCTGGAGATGGTATAACGCAGTCATTGCATTCTTCAACGTCCACATTGACCAAGAAAACCTCGCCGAAGAACGACACATGTGAACATAGTAGAAGGTCGGCTTTAAAACAGAAGAATCATTGTCAAAAAATCAATTCTCCTTCAGAGTATGGTTCTTTGCCGTCTACACCAGTGCCGTCGCCAGACGCTGAAGATGCTGAATCCGTGAAGAGTTTTCGTAGTTTTTGCAGCGCCATGTCTTTGGATACATACACCAGTCATGGTAATCAGTCTCGCAAAAAGAAATATGTGGTCCATTGTCCAGCCCACCATCAGGAAGAAGAAGAATATCTGACTCCCACGCAACGAAAAGATCGCCTAATCAGACATTTGAAGGTTAGTTTTGATAATTAAATCATTGTGATTATGTTTGGGAAATGATGACATCATTATTGAAATTACCTTCAAGGTAACTTTGTGTCGATTTACTTCTTTCTGCTATTTGCGTGGTTGTTTTTATTCGGGTACTTTAGCCATATTTTTATTTTCTCTAAATGACGCCCTTAAGATGAAGAAAAGATTGAACTGCCATTTTTATTATGCGTCGACGTCATAGGAAGTTGATTAAAGTAGAAGGTCTCCTTATTTCTTGCTTTGTTTTTACGTTGAAATTTGACATCGCAAAGTTCCCCTGTTTATTTGAACAAAAGATAATTTTCCAGAACTAATAGCCGGCTATTAATTGGTGGATTTTTAAAAGTGTGACGTAAAAGTCACCTCTAGATGAAATTCAAGATTTAACCAACGTCTCTTCTACTCATGATCCTTTGTTTTATTACAAGCCACCGGAAGAACTATTACATTAGTGCCAGCAATCACAGCTCCAACAAAAAAAGACATTTCAAAGACATTTCTTATTCATAAAATGAGGCATCCTATTTCCTGGCCAGTTAGTGCCTTCTGGAAGGTACTAAATTAGGCCACACAATACCTCCAAAGGCCATAGATATGTTTTGTGGTTTCTTATGCGCAGTGTGGATACCCGCCGTGGTGGCGCAGGAGGTAACGTGCTCCATTACTTCGTTAGTGGTTCCAGGTTGGCTTTTTTCGGCCACTCTCTCGCCGGAAGCCGGGTGGCAAGTGAAGCCGTGGCCCTGTGTGTTAAACGATATCATTTGCACGTAAAAGAACCCGCTCTACTATGCAAGGGGTAGATGAAACAAAATTCACACGGCTAGGATATTGTCCCTGGCGTCGGTGGGGTACCCCAGCGAACAGTAGGCCGACGATTAATAAGCATAGGGCTGGCAGCTTTGGTCGGCAGCGGACTGCGTAAAAGTACCCTTCAATAGATCGCCTATGTGTCCATCCAGAGGGACTAAGATGGGTACCCGACCCGGCCATAAGGCGGGAAAAGGTTAGTAGTTTCTTTTGCTCTGATAGTAAGAATCATCAAAACCGGGCGTTGTCACCAGTTTGTCGGTAAATGATGTGGCCTTATTTATTAAAGGGTACTCTATTACCTCTGCTCCCTATACTTCTGACTGGATATCAAAATGAAGTATGACTTGTCTTGCCGCAGGCGGAATATGGTGACCTTCGCAAGAAACTACTGGTTATAAAAGTTACCAGGGTACCCTATTTGCCGGGGTGCCACCTTAGTAGGGTAGAAGAAGTGGCATGAGCACCCTTTGGCTATCAGTGCTTTAAAGCAGTACATTAGGGAAACGGTTGACATTAAAACACCTATTCATTTATTTTTGGAGGCATCCACATACAGGAAAACTCGTCTACATTGAGCACCTGCCGTTCTATCCAAAGTGCTCAATGTAGACAGTTATTCATTGTACAAAGGTGAAACAGTAGGATGAAATAGTGTCAGCTTCTACGGATTCCCCACATACATTAATTTGAAAAAGAGAATACTGTTTTTTCCTAAATCATTCAAGCCATGCTTTGCTAGCCTTGAGGTTTTCAATTCCCAAAGAAGTAGCAACACTCAGGGACAGATCCAGCCACCTATAAAGGGGGAGCACTTCACATATTCAGAATCCCTTAGGATAAATCTAGCTAGCAATTACATTAGGTCCTCTACTGCCCCTTGGGCAATATCCTAACTTAAGTGGTTTAGCGAACTGCAGAATGGACAGCAACTGTTGGACTGGCGGTATAGAAATGAAGATAGCATTGCAAAATGTTGAATCACGCATCATTTGAAATAGGCGCCCCATTGAGGCACTGAGCGGGGAGTCCGCCCTTGCGACACTGAGGGCTTTTATCCTGCAGCATTGGTCCTGATATGCAGCAGGGATCTTTTTCTTTTGCGAGTCCAAAAAAGAAGCTAGCCAAGATGCGAATGCTGCAGTACATGGGTGGTGTATGATAGTGGCGTATGAAGAGCTGATAGAATTTGGAATGAGTATATCAAAGGTAGTCTGGGGGTGGTGGACATCGCCAAAAAGTGAGGGAGAATAGGTTGAGGTGGTATGGACACGTCATGAGAAGGGGGAAGAGGGGCTCATTTAGGTCCCTCACACGAATGCAGGTTGTCGGCAGTACCCGAGGCAGGAGGAGACTGAAGGAGACGTGGGAGCAGGTTGATTATAATAATATGGCAGTGTTGGGAGTTAATGGGGTTCTAGTGAGCGGTAGACGGAAGTGGAGGGCTAGAAGCCGCATACCCGACCCCACCACTAGTGGGATAAGGGTATGATGATGACTCCAAAAAGAAACTAAAGACAAAGGCATTCACTTCATCATTAGTATGGTACCACTTTTCATCAGCCGTCTTTTTTACAGTTAGTACCATACTTATTTATTCATGTTTTTATGAGCAATGGCTCCATATAAAATTCAGCTGCTAACTTTTTTGTGATACACTATTGTCTACACCATCACTTACAAATTTCTTTTGCTCCAAATTTAACTTTGTGTTTTGCATTTAGCCATGGGAAAGTTTTGAATGACGTTTTGAAATCAAATGATTTCTATGGATGATCTAATAATTGATAGCAATGGCAATTCATCTTTATATGGATTTGCAGAGGGATAAATCAAGGCCCAAATCTTCCATGTCTGTTGCAAGTAGTTTATCCTTAACTGTTTTATTTGTTTTAGGGTCAAATTACAGTGCTGCACTATTCATTTTAAAGGGGTTCCTAGTTTATTTCAAAGCAAATTCAAAAAAATAGATATTCTAACACTTAGCATGATACAAATAGGCGTTTATGTTCAAACTATGGAGGTTAACTGCTGTTCTCGGACTGGTTTAGAGTGGTCAGTGTACAAAATATACAGGTGCTTAATGTAAGTGATATTATATAATGTAATCTCTATGGGAATGTTTGGTTTCATTGAAATACGTTCAATGTAGAGAAGCGGCCATAGTATCAAGGTGCTCAATCTGACAGGCTTTACTGTATCTGTCTTGGTGGCTCAATTGGGAACTTCACTCATGAGTTTATGGTTTTAGACCCGTTCCTCACCAAGGCGGATGACCTCTTTGACGTTTGATTGGTTTTTGTTGATTTAGGACCCACTACTGCATTGGTCATTAGGGCCCAGAATTACTACTAATGAAGAGTATATACAAGCTCTACGGTTACGACGGTCTATGGTTACGACGAAGAGCGGCTGTCGTGCGTTATACACACTAGTTGTCGTCTGATCACTGAAGTTAAGCAACGCAACCCCAGATAGCATTACCATGGGTAACCGCTTGGGAACACTGGGTACTGCTAACACCCAGTTAATTGACCCCCCCCCCCCCCCCATACAGTTTTCTCTATAATTTGCACTTGATATACAGTATATAACGTCCCCACTCGGTGGTACAGTAGGTAGCATGCTTGGTAGCTGCATCCGTGGCTCTAGGTTCTTTACAAGACCAAAGTGTGTTGGCTTCTTTTGGGCGAGAAAGATGCCCCAAGTGCTCCTTCCTTCGGATGAGAAATAAACGGCAACTGGCTGGGCGAAAACACTATCCCATACATCACCCTTGTGTCCATTCAGAGGGACAAGATGGGTTCCTGACCCTGCCATAGACGGGAAAACGGTTAGGAGTTGCTTCTTGGACCTAGAAAGAAGTAACCAACAATACCTTCAAATAAATGTTGATCATCGTTGACCTCCCCTTTAAAATTCTATCGACGCCATTGGAAACACTGCTAATGGCCATTGTAGTTGAAGAGCCCTGAAGCAAAAAGAAAACAAATGGTTACGACGAATTGCCTTTCGCACCCATTCCAGCCGCTCAACCCCAAAACCTCTTCCAATGTGAGGGTTCCCCGACCCCTCCTGCAGTGATCCAGTGCTGGGCAGACCAGTATTACATGCCTGACGTCCTCCACTTGATCCCCACATAATCCACAGCCCCCCTCTCCACCTGTGACCTTTGCCATCCTCTGTTTCGTCTCCAGTGACCCAGCTCTTGCCCGAAACAGAAGTGAGCTCTCCCACGTATTGTCATAGATTACCTCCCTCTCTATGTTAAAGCTTGTTGCCATACACCCTCAGCGTTTTCTTTGCAGCCCTTCCCTCCATACTCTGTCGCCACTGCCTTAACCCCATTCCTTCACTTTGTCCTGTACGAGTCTTTGCAGTGTTATTACCCCCTCCTTGCCCTCCCTGGGGTGCAGTGTTATGCCTATCTTCTTTGACATCCTGTTTACCTTCCTCTCCCAGTTGGTAGATACCCTCATGTTATTTACCCATGCATTTACCTGCCATACTGAATTTTCCTTCTCTAGTCCCCATATCCTGCATAGGTATACCAACTTACTAGTCATTTCCCTCTGTTCAAATGTAGACCACCCCATGTCCCCCTCTATTTCTTCAACTGCTGTAAACCTATTCCCCCTAAGGCCATCCTACCTAACCTTCTCTGGGCTATTTCCATACAGTCCATTACCTTTTGACTACTGCATAGAACCTCGTTTCCATATGTTGGCCCTGGTACTGCTACAGCTTTCCATAGGCCCCTAAAAATCGTCGTAACAGCGTAGTGTCTGAGCAGGCTCTGCTTTAGAACGACGCAGTGGACGGGGCTCTAGTTATCATTGTAGTTGAAGGGCCCTAAAACCCCAACAAAACAAGGGAGTGGCTTATTGCGTTGGACACCCCAGTTCTCGTCTGATCACCGAAGTCAAGCAACACAATCCCAGCTTGTACTAACTTGGGTGGCCGCTTGGGGAAACTGGGTGCTGCCAATACCCAAAAGTCGTCTCATTAACGTGTAGTGTCTTTGCAGTTTCTGAATTAGAACTATGCACTGGACGGGGCTCTAATAACCTTGTAATGGAAGGGCCCTAAAACATCAACAAATCAAAACGCTTTTGTTGGTTGCCGTGTCTCTTTCAGTGATTGACGTTGACGGTTCGATGGTGGTGTTCCACTCTAGGATCATTTTGTCGCTTGCTGGTTGTTATTGTTTTAGGGCCCTTCCACAGCATAGTTCTTATGGAGAGACTGCACAGACACTACACTAATGAGACGATTTTTGGGTATTAGCAGTACCCAGTT
>JAAFCE010008833.1:9196072-9223222 GCA_013389805.1 Trigoniulus corallinus
TCGGATGAGAAATAAACGGCAACTGGCTGGGCGAAAACACTATCCCATACATCACCCTTGTGTCCATTCAGAGGGACAAGATGGGTTCCTGACCCTGCCATAGACGGGAAAACGGTTAGGAGTTGCTTCTTGGACCTAGAAAGAAGTAACCAACAATACCTTCAAATAAATGTTGATCATCGTTGACCTCCCCTTTAAAATTCTATCGACGCCATTGGAAACACTGCTAATGGCCATTGTAGTTGAAGAGCCCTGAAGCAAAAAGAAAACAAATGGTTACGACGAATTGCCTTTCGCACCCATTCCAGCCGCTCAACCCCAAAACCTCTTCCAATGTGAGGGTTCCCCGACCCCTCCTGCAGTGATCCAGTGCTGGGCAGACCAGTATTACATGCCTGACGTCCTCCACTTGATCCCCACATAATCCACAGCCCCCCTCTCCACCTGTGATCTTTGCCATCCTCTGTTTCGTCTCCAGTGACCCAGCTCTTGCCCGAAACAGAAGTGAGCTCTCCCACGTATTGTCATAGATTACCTCCCTTTCTATGTTAAAGCTTGTTGCCATACACCCTCAGCGTTTTCTTTGCAGCCCTTCCCTCCATACTCTGTCGCCACTGCCTTAACCCCATTCCTTCACTTTGTCCTGTACGAGTCTTTGCAGTGTTATTACCCCCTCCTTGCCCTCCCTGGGGTGCAGTGTTATGCCTATCTTCTTTGACATCCTGTTTACCTTCCTCTCCCAGTTGGTAGATACCCTCATGTTATTTACCCATGCATTTACCTGCCATACTGAATTTTCCTTCTCTAGTCCCCATATCCTGCATAGGTATACCAACTTACTAGTCATTTCCCTCTGTTCAAATGTAGACCACCCCATGTCCCCCTCTATTTCTTCAACTGCTGTAAACCTATTCCCCCTAAGGCCATCCTACCTAACCTTCTCTGGGCTATTTCCATACAGTCCATTACCTTTTGACTACTGCATAGAACCTCGTTTCCATATGTTGGCCCTGGTACTGCTACAGCTTTCCATAGGCCCCTAAAAATCGTCGTAACAGCGTAGTGTCTGAGCAGGCTCTGCTTTAGAACGACGCAGTGGACGGGGCTCTAGTTATCATTGTAGTTGAAGGGCCCTAAAACCCCAACAAAACAAGGGAGTGGCTTATTGCGTTGGACACCCCAGTTCTCGTCTGATTACCGAAGTCAAGCAACACAATCCCAGCTTGTACTAACTTGGGTGGCCGCTTGGGGAAACTGGGTGCTGCCAATACCCAAAAGTCGTCTCATTAACGTGTAGTGTCTTTGCAGTTTCTGAATTAGAACTATGCACTGGACGGGGCTCTAATAACCTTGTAATGGAAGGGCCCTAAAACATCAACAAATCAAAACGCTTTTGTTGGTTGCCGTGTCTCTTTCAGTGATTGACGTTGACGGTTCGATGGTGGTGTTCCACTCTAGGATCATTTTGTCGCTTGCTGGTTGTTATTGTTTTAGGGCCCTTCCACAGCATAGTTCTTATGGAGAGACTGCACAGACACTACACTAATGAGACGATTTTTGGGTATTAGCAGTACCCAGTTTTCCCAAGCTGCCATCCATGTCAGTGCTAGCTGGGGTGCGCTGCTTAACTTGTGATCAGACGCGAACTGGTATGTCCGACACAATTCGCCGCCCCCGCTTCTTTTGTCATCACGTTCAAATATATTCGATTGCGATTATCTGCGGCGAATTTAATTTCCTGTGTTTGATTCACCAGACTTAGCATTAAAGTTGATGTGGCCTTGTAAAATAGGATTCCCACCTCTCCCTTCTGCCTTATTTTGGTCATGCCCTGAATTGCCAATGTTTTCGTTGAGGTTTTAAGGGATAGATTTAATCAATAAATGTTTTATTTAGATTACTTTCAGCATCTATTTTAGTCACTGCGAGGTTCCGTCTTATCGCAGATTGGCAATATATTTCGAATTCGTAATGGAAATGACAGGGTTATCCCTAATGCAAATGTGTCGATTTGACAACAGTGAATACATTTCCCCAAAATCCAAGCCAATGAATGCATTCAGATGCCGGTATTACTTATTTAATTTGATTAAATAATTCAGTTGGGTATTGCAGTTGGAGATGCACCGGATTAGTCTCAGTCAGATTTGCAGATGTTTGCCTGTATGTGTATGTCTTGATTATTGGTCAGAACACGAATATCTTCCAGGAGTACTGGTGAATTTAGGAGGGTCTACAATGTCTCAATAGAGAATCAGTGAGGCGAGGTAAGTAGGTAACAGCAATGAGGCAAGGATTGCCCTGAAATATTTTCCCACCAATGGCAAGTAGGGAGGGGTCTCCATTTGTTTCATTAAAACTGGGAACAAAGCGATCAGTTGAACTTTTTTTGTTCATGTTTTAGCCCCACCCACTGCGTAGTTCTAATGCAGAGACTGCATACACTACCCTGATGCGACGATTTTTTGGGTATTAGAAGTACCCAGTTTGCCCAAGCGACCACCCACGTTAGTACTAGCTGGGGTTGCTTTGCTTAACGTCAGTGTCCAGACGAGAACTTATGTGTCCAACGCAACCTCAGTTGAACGGTATTTCAACCCACAGATTATTAACGTAATCCTCTAGTCCCCATGCTTCTTTATGGTCGCCATATTTTCTCTTCATTGGGCCCTTTTCCTTCACCGAATTACACGTCCTCATATATTTTATTCATGTTGTAGGGGTCCTTTAGACCTGCCTCGGTGGCGCATTAGGTAGCGTGCTCGACTTACTGCAACCGTGGTTTCAGGTTCGATACTGGATCGATGTGGGTGGTTTCTTTCGGGCCCCCGAGTATGCTTTCCGTCGAATGAAAAGTAAAGCCGTGGTCCCGGTTGCAGCGGGTAAATGAAGCAACATTTCCAGGGGTAGGAGCTAACCCTCTGGCGTCGGTGGATTGTCCCAACGAACAGTAGACCGATGATAAATAAGTATAGGAGTTGGAGCTTTGGTCGGCAGCTGGCTGTCCCTTCAGAGGGGTAAGTTGGGTACCCGACCCTGCCATCGGCGGGGAAAGTGTTAGATGTTGCTTTGCTTGTTTTGTTGTAAGGGGTCTTTTACATGCAGCCACGGCTTGACTTTCCATTCAACGGAAGGCGCCGCGGGGCCTTCTCTTCGTTGCATTAAACCAAACCCCTGCAGTTCAGTATCGACCCTAGAACCACCTTGCCTCTGCTTCACAGAAGAAGGTTTGATGTTGTCAACTGGACTTGCTGACATGTGTCGTATGGGAAGAGGGATGGTGGGGGCGTCAACTCAACCGGCGCACAGTGGGGTAAGAGAGCACACTGGACACTTGGCATAAATTCGAAAGAGCACACCTGGCATAAATTCGAAAAATGAAAGTGTCCAAGGGATAAAATCTGTGGTTGTACTGGGCCCTGTGTACCCTCCTACTTCATGCTTTAGCTGATTTACAGGTGTCTGGACGGTTTGCAGGTCTGGCTGATTTGCAGTTAAGATGACATGGTCTGATTGCAGTTATTTTCAGTCCTAAAGTGTCGCAATTTCCATATCTAGCTTCAAAAATTGGAATTTTTTTCCATGTAACCATGATCTTCAGATATGTTGCTATATTGAACTCTTGGCAAATTAATATTTCAGTGCATGGGACCTGATACCTGAGACAACATCCTGTAGCCCTGGGCCATTGTTGCACACTCATTAATGCTTTTTTTTGAAGGTTTATTTTTAATTTTAGGTACAGGAACATGATACATCAAAATTTCACATTTTGTTAGAGCTATGTGATGCGATAGTTAAAACAACCCCTATCTATTGAAAAAAATATAACTTTGCATTGTCCTGAAAAAACTACTGCCAAAATTTCTGAATAGTTTTAGGAAGTGAATGTTCCCCTCCATCAACTATAACTTTTTCCTAACCATTTTATCCCATATCTCATAAATTTTTTTTAAAAAATGGCATAGGTTACTTTAAAAAATACACCCTGTATAGGTATTAGCAGTATCCAGTGCAGTGTTCCCAAGCGGCCACCGATGTTAGTACTATCTGGTGTTACGTTGCTTAATTGCAGTGATCAGACAAGAAATTGTGTCCAACGCAGTACTTGTGCTTGTTTGGGGTGTTTTCCCCTTTATCTTTATTACCTTTTTTGGCTTTCCCTTATTTTCTGGGCCCTATTGACCATTGTAGTTGAAGGGCCTAAAACTTCAACAAACAACAACTTTCATATGATATCTTACACAGAACGGAGCCACGGCTTGTCTTCTCATCAGACAGAAGGCACACTTGGGGCCTCTCTCTTCCCTGATAGAAGCCAAACCCACCTCGATCCAGTGTCAACTTGGAAACCACTTTATGCAATAACTCTCCAGCCGGCGGGATTTCATCTTCGAAATACAACATCGAAATTAAAGTTAGTTAGATGAAGGGGTTGAGCCGGTAGATCCGTCACTGCCGGCATAACTGACCTTCTTTATTCTGCTGATAAGCATTTGCTTTGTTTTTGGTTGTTCGGGGCGTCAATTTCTCTTGCAAACAGTTCTGGAATTCTGTGGTTATCAACAGCCATTTTAGTGTGTTTTGAAACTTGTATTTTTGCAAATGGTCATTTCAGGCAGTTATTTGTAAAGCAAAACGTGAACTTGAAGTAAAAGATGCCGAAATTCAGCGTTTGACCAAAGAAGTCATGGAATTCAGAGGGTGTAAACCAACTGGTATAAAGTCTCCTATAACCGACGATAAAGATCCTTCGACATTGGATAAGAATATTAGCTACAACAAGCTCAACGAATTATTTAAATCCACCAAAGACAGTGGTCATTATGAGCAGAGTGACGGACCGTGCACTACATCGCCATATGATGGTGGTCTTCTGGTTTCCACCTCTTGCAAAGATGAGGCCACTAACACCTTCAATGAGCCATGTGCTAGTTGCAGCTTTCTGGGATGCCTTGGTGAAAAATGCACTCGAGGCAGTGTGGAAGCCATCGATGCGCTACGTCAGCGAGAAGTGGAAGAATTGAAGCGACAGCATTCCAACGAGTATCAGGAATTGAAGGAGAAATACAACGATCGCATTGAAAATTTATTGCAGAAACTTACCGACTCTAATACCAGGTAATGACTTCATTTTATGTTATTCTTTATTGCTGACTCCCCGTTCTTTAAAATGCCACTTGAATAACTTAGTTTAAGAAACAGAAGGCTTTCCCACTATCGTTGTCATCATTCATCCATTTCGTTGAGCGGCGAATTGCGTTGGATACACCAGTTCTCGTCTGATCACTGAAGTTAAGCAACGCAAGCCCAGTTAGTACTGACATGGGTGGTCGCTCGGGAAAGTTGGGTACTGCTAATACCCAATAATCGTCGCATTAGTGTAGTGTCTGTGCAGTCTATGCATTAGAACTATGCAGTGGACGGGTCTCTAATGACCTTGTAGTTGACGGGACCTTAAACTCCAACAAACAACAACGCAACCCCAGCATGTACTGACATTGGTGGCCGCTTGGGAAAACGGAGTACCGCTAATACCCAAAAATCGTCGCATTAGTATCGTGTCTGTGCAGTCTCCGCATTAGAACTGCGCAGTGGACGGGGATCTGATGACCTTGTAGTTGAAGACCCCTTAAACACCAACTAATTGAAAATTTTGTCAAACTACACGTACGTTTAGCTCCGTGTAGTATATGGAGCGGCTGTATTGCGTTGGACACATCAGTTCTCGTTTGCTCGCTGAAATTAAGCAACGCAACCCCAAATAATATTTGCATGGGTGACCTCTTCGGAACACTGGGGAGTGCTGATACCCAAAAAGTCGTCGTAACAGCATAGTGTCTACGCAGATTCTCCATAGAACGACGCTGTGGACGGGGCTCTAATGACCTTGGCAAACAATTTTTTTACAATTTTTGGTGTGTTGAACTATAATCATTTAGTATCTGGATCAATGCTGGGATCTTCAGCGATCCCCAGCAAGTCTCAAAGGCCTCTTGTATTTTCAGTAACTTTAAAACATCAAAGCGGCGCCTATAGTGCAGGCTGTGAAGGCCCGGCTTAGGATCACTCGTTCTTTAGAAACCCTCTTTCAACCACTGCTGTAGCATTAAAATAAGCCCCTGTTCTTAACGTACTGCTTAGAATTGTCCCAGGGTCGGTTTTTATACAGTTTTTATGGCTTGTATAGTTGAAAATCTGTTGCTTTAGTCGACATCTTTGTTTTGGTGACTTTTCCCCACAATTCCCTGATACAAATAGTCTCCTTTTTTAACAGCTGGTCATTCTCCTCACAATGCCTTATACTGCCGTATAACCGGCTCCTATATTTGTGTTCTTACCGTCGACCTCTAACTCACTTCCCATGTGTAAGAGTAGCAGAAGTACGCATGCTTCAGGGCAGGTAGAATTCACCATGAAGTTAGATGGAGGTGGTATGGGCATTTTATGTCCACAACAGCGATTCTTAAACAGGTTATTGGGAAGAAAGCCAAAATAGACGTGGGAGCAGGCTGTACCCCAATACATGTTGACTTGGAGAGTAGGTGGTGACGTAGTGGGAACGAAGAACTACTATAGTCTGGACTGAAATTCTACCTCTACTGATCTAAATAGAAAATAGTTAGGGATGCTCCGTCAAATGTAGTTAGCGTTGGGCAATTGATTTATTTTTTGGAAATGTCTTACAGAGGCTACCTCTGGCTGCCTCTGGAGTGACTGTATTGCGTTGAACGCACCAATTGTAGTCTGATCACTGAAGTTAAGCAACGTAACCCCAGTTAGTACTGGCATGGGTGAACGCTTGGAAACCCTGGGTACTGCTAATTACCGAAATCGGCATAACAGTCCAGCGTCTGTGCAAACTGCATTAGAACTACGCAGTGGACCGGGCTCTAATAACCGTTGTAGTTGAAGGGCCCTAAAACACAGCCGAATTGAAAAAGGGAACGCTGGGTATTGCTAAACCCAAATCGTCGTAACAGCATAGTGTCTTTACAGACTCTGCATTAGAACTACGCAGTGGACGGGGCTTCAATGGCCATTGTAGTTGAAGGGCCCTAAAACACGAACAAAAACTTCGGGCTGCTGCAAAATCTAGAGTTTACATTTAGGTTTTGAAAACAGCATTAGTGTAATGAGTAAACGTTTTCTAGGATTTTCAGAACAATCTAGTATTTAATAGTTTTATGAAGTTAAAAGGTTTGCATCCACCTATCTGGGTCCACAACTTTCTGCACTCCATCGTTTTTTATTTTTGTTCCAACGGTTTTACAGTTATTATTAATTTGTGCAAGTTCACTATAGTGGTCGCCTATTTATTATTAGAAGTAAAATTCTGGTAATTTGACAGCTACCCAATTCGGGTATCTAGGAACTGCTGTATGTAAGAATGACAATGGAAAGCTCTGAAATTATGGCCGTTATTGTAAAAGAGATGGTCTCAGTAATTCATTTATTGGAGTAGTTACACCTTGAGGCCGTGAGACAGTGGATCGATCGTGGTGTACTTTCGTCGAACAGTTTCTACCTAAGACAGGGTCGGGTACTTATCTGTCTAACTGGAGCCTGGATTATGCCGTATTATCTCGCGTATAATACGCACTTTTTTTTCCCGAAAAATTGGATGCCTAGTCTGGGTGCGTATTAGACATAGGTGTAAAAATTTCAGCCATTATCAGAGAACACTAAACATGCGTAAAGAATACTGGATCATCCATCGAAATCAAGAAGAGACATGTTTGCTTATTAACCTCATTTAACTGTTATTAGATGCTCTTTTGAGTTAGTTTTGTAAATATAACACTTAGCTGCCTACACTTTATTTACCTTCATACCATAGGTGCAAGTGCTTGCATATTATTAATACAAGTGTAACCATAGATATGATAATACTAGCGTACTGGTATTAAAAATTAACACGTCCTGTAACAAAAATGAATATTCCAAGTCCAGTTATGTCCAACAGTACCGATATTAAAAGCCTAAAAATTCTTCACAATCGTCATCTGAAATAATTGGGAACTGACAAACTTAGCCTGCGTATTATACATGAGTTTTGAGATTTTTACGTGAACGTAAGTCTTGGAGCTTGGGGTGCATATTATCTTCGGGTGCGTATTATACGCGAGATAATACGGTACGTGTATATCGATTGAAAAAAAAATCCCGAGGCAGTAAGTAGCCCAACGTTAAACAAATAAGGGTTGCAGCTTGAGGTTGGCAGCTGGTTGCTTTAAAAAGCCGTCCAACGATTTGCCCGTTTCAAGACAAATTGGGAAATCCTACCCTACCCTGCCATATACGGGAAAAATATACGGAAAGTTGATGTTGTTTTGAAGTGTCGGGAATCACTTGTGGTCTGTATTTCTTGCATAGGTCTCATTTCCTTAAGGTGTTTTTTTAAACGCATTTATTATTTGAAGTTTATTTATCAGTTAATCGTCAGCTGTTTACAGTCACAGGTAATAAGCTGATAACTATCGGAGGCCCTGAACAGTCGAAGGTTCCATGCGCTCGCTTGTTGCACCTGTGTGATGATTCATTACTACCGCCAAATACATTTCTGTTGGAACAAAATGAGTTTCCACATGTACCTACAAGACAGACAGATATTCGAGACAAGGACATCACATTTTGCAAGACATAAATGCCTCCACTGCCAGCCACCACGGCTACCGGCTGTATTATGTTGGACACACCACTTCTCGTCTACCCCACCGCGGTGGCGTAGTGGTCAGCACGCTCGACAACTGCGTCAGTAGTTCTAGGTTCAATACTGGACCGACGTGGTTTGGCTTCTTTCGGGTGAGAAGTAAAACCGAGGTCCCATGTTGGTGTACCACAGTATGTCACTTGCACATTAAAAGAACCCTCTCTATTACGCAACGGGTAGATGAGGCAAAGTTTTAAGGTGTATGAGCTCGCCCCCTGGCGTCGGTGGAATTCCTTAACGAAGCGGAGGGGTTGCAGCTTTGTCCGCCTACCGACTGCAGAAAAACTATGACCAATATTTCCCCCTTGTGTCCATTTAGAGGGACAAGATGGGTACCTGACCCTGCCATAGGCGGGAAAGGGGTTAGGAGTTGCTTAGTTTGCACCAGTTCTTGTCTGATTAATGAAGCTAAATAATACATGGATGACCACCTGGAAGCACTGAGTAGGCCTACTGCAAATACCCAAAATCGTCATAACTGCGTAGTGTCTGTGCAGACTCTGAATTAGAACAATGCTCTGATGACCATTGTAGTTCAAAGACCCTAAAACACCAACAAACAACAACAATCCAGCCACTAGCTGAAAGCCATCACTTAATTCTTTTGTTCACATTTTGATTCATTGTATTTTTTTCATGAAAAATTAGATATTTCGAACTGCGGCCTGAATATGATCGAGCTCAAGAACAAATTCGTCGCTTGGAGAAACAAATAAGCGTCATGGAAAAGGACTTATCCAATCAAGATGTACATCATCATCAAATGTATCTTAAAATGTATAAGTAAGTAATTAACCGTGCCTTATAAATATTTCGGTTTTTTTTTTGTTTTTTTTTTTTTTTTTAAGGAAATTTAGTTTTTAAAATCCCGCTTGGGCGTCACAGAGGTGGGTTTTTTTTTGGATAGGCGAAATGCGTTTATGCACTTCGTGTCAGACTCCCGTCTCAAATACTTAAGGCTTTATCAAACAGAGCTGCGTTATAATGTCGCGTTTGTCATACTGTACTTCATATGGAAAACTGTCATTGCGGCATTACAACATAGAAATTGGATTTTTATTTGTTTCTGAATTTACAGTGAACGTCAGGTGTTAAAATTGAAATTTGTCTTCAAACTCAACACTGTATTAATACCGGGGATGGATCCAGGGGGGAGCAATGCAGCAATTGCTCCCCCAGTGCCTCAATGGGGCGGATATTTCAACTATGCATGATTCAACTTTGCAACTAAAGGCTGGTTCAGTGGCAAGCGCTACCAGCAAAAGGAGTGCATGCACAACCAACAAAAGGGTGACGTAGAGCACCATCACCAAGACGAACTGTGCATGTACTCGTTCAGTGGTAGGCAGCAGATAGGATGAACACTGGTTGATTTTGACGTTGTCCGCTAGGTAGCATAATGAGCAAACAATTGCACCCCAATTATTTTCAAGCATGCTGGGCCCATAACCTGTTGAGGGAATTCAGTTTCTTTTTTGGATCCTGTTGACAAAACAATGCCAAATCACCTGAGAATTCCCAATGTTGTTGTTTGCTGTTGTAGAGAGATGTTTTGTTCAGCAGTTCTGTATTAATCAACACTTAGATGTAAAATATTCACTGTTTAATTATGACATCTTTCACATTGAATTCACACCAGTAATTCATGATGCACTATGTGATACATTTGTTATCATAACCTTTTGATATCACTAGACACCGAGTTCTTCCAGCTGTCAGTTTCCACTTTAGGATGATGGTGATATCTCCTGATTTCATACACTGAACTATGTTAACTCACATTACCATCAACTGTTATTCTATATAACATATAGTTGTTGAAATAAATTGTCTATTTGCCACATCTCAGGCAAGACTAGTAATGTGGATATATGATTTAAACTACTCAGGCAAGATTGTTCATACCTAAGTCTTAAGCTAGATACCTCATGGCTGAGTCTGGGGGAGGACGTTGATAGCTGAAACTCGAACTAATATGTTTCTCACCATCTATGTGAATGAAATGGTTTCTCCTCTAACAATACGGCTCTTTATAAATACATGAGCAAGATTCTTCTTACCAAAATATGTGAGCAGAATTATCTTCCAAGTTTATAATTGCATATGGTTATTCCTCACTAGATATTTATGCAGGACTATTCTTCACCAAGTATCTCAGTGAGACTGTTCTTCACCAGGTATAGAAGTGAGACTGATCTTTTCAATTAACTGTTCAGCTTATATATGCTGATTGAGGAATTTCCCTTCCCCATAATGACTAAGATTAAGATGAACCAGGTAGCATTCTTTGCATACCAAATGGGGGAAATGTCATCCCTCATGATCATTTTCCCAACAAATCATATGTGTGGGAGCACTGTTCTCTGGAAGCAGTTGACTGCTAGTCAACTGCAGTTTTACACCCATTCCTCAACTCCCTCCCTACATAATTGTGCACCGACGTCATCCGTTTTGGTGTTGCTTCGTCTGCTCATGTCGTATCTGCTGCTGTTGCACGTTCCACTGAACCAGCCTTCAAGCATTTTTGCATTACTGTTCCCATTTCTCTATGGCAAGTATATTCCCAGCTCTATTCAACCACTGAAGATGGAAATTGCCTAAGGGGCAGTAGAGGGCCTATTGTAATTGCTAGCTAGATCTATAATAAAAGACCCCTCCCCCCATCTGCTCCTGGATCCACCCCTGATTAATACCAAACAATACAAGGTGATGAAGCTATAACGCTGTTGAACGTTGGAACGCAGTGTTTTAACGTCACATTCGTCATACATCCTATTGAAAGTGGTCAACTGGACGTTGTAACATAGAAACTGAATTTTTGTTAGTTTCTTTACAGGGAACGTCAGACGTTAAAATTGAAATTTGTCTTCAAATTCA
Organism: Trigoniulus corallinus; assembly: GCA_013389805.1. Classification (NCBI taxonomy): domain Eukaryota; kingdom Metazoa; phylum Arthropoda; class Diplopoda; order Spirobolida; family Trigoniulidae; genus Trigoniulus; species Trigoniulus corallinus. The sequence goes on from JAAFCE010008833.1 coordinate 9,207,663, forward strand.
ACGTTGTGCTTTAATGCTGCATTCAGTCCTGGGCACTCTGTATCACTACTGTATAGTTATGCTAAACAGTACAACATGACGTCACTATAATGCCACATTGAACGTTGGAACAAACTGTATAGCGTCGTCCTGTTTAATGGAGTCTTTACCATTGCCCCCTGGACACTAACCCAGAACCGTTAAACATAATATGCCAGGCTAGACCTTTTGTTGAACCTTTAAGGCAACAACATATGGGCCTGCCAACCTCCATGGTGTACGGTTGTGGATGCATGGTTTGCTGTTGTCGGACCCATTGTGGTTCTTGGGATTTCATTCTTTGTAGACTTCAGCAGTCTTCAAAAATAAGCTTCTCTGAGTCAAAGTCTATTGCCAAACGCCATTTCTGTTAATGAAAACTGTGTGAGAATACAGTGTCATGCATTTTCTCCCATGCCAGTCTACACAAGTTGATAACTACATGGCTGCGCAACCTTTGAGTTTACCACGCCCATTTTCAACGGCTGTGCACCTGTGCGGTTAAGCAGACGCAGGGCGTTGCCATTCATTTATTTCTATGGAAATTGATAGCTGCTCACCTGCGGACCACTGTGGCAGGCGGCCATGCGTCTCAGTTCAGCTCACCCTTCTTTTTATGTAGTGTGCCCTCTGTGTGTCAAGATGTGTCATTCCAGGAGTCCACGTTCCCCAACATGGTGTCCATAATTGTCTCATAGGCCAGGGGGCCTACCTCCCCTTCCAGAACTCCTTGTTGGGCAGCCCAGATGCTACTGGCAAAGAATGTATCATGGGCATCGCCATCCGTCTCTAGGTTGAATTGGCACTCTGGCAAGTCCACAGTATCAAATTTTCTCCTACCTCCCCAAACCCACGGTCTGAGGTCCCAGATGACACTTGCAGTTCATATCTTTGCTCCTGCTCCCATGTCGCTTGTCAGGTGTCCAGCGTGCAGCTCCTCTCCTCTACTGTCCCTCTCCTCTTAACAACCTGCTCCCTTGTGCTGTAGATCGCTTGGCGCTCCCTAGTGTGGAGGGTGGTTGGGATATTGCCTACAATTTCCACGACTGCTGACCCAGAGAACAGGTGACACAGATTCGCTGGATTCATGTATTGGTGGTAGCAGCAGTGCCGTCTTAACAGCATTAGAGAGCTTGAGTGATCCATTATAGAACAACGTGTGTTACACAACATAAAAACACAGTAGAACGTGTGGTTCTGTTAAAAACACAGTTTGAGTGCTCTGGAACCACACATTATCTTTAACGTCCTGCCCTCTATTGGTTGGAACATGAAACTTGGTTCCTTTCGAAGTAATTTTTAGTTATTTTGAATGGGTCCGCCATTTTATCATAACATTCGTTTAAACCTATGTAGAACGTATGATTACTTCAGCATACGCTCAAACACACGTTTCTAATTTTACTTTGGAATGTTGCACATGCGCAGTAAGATATTCGTCTGATTTGCATAACATGCGTTGTTCGAAAACGGATCACTCAAGCTCTCTATTATGAGTCTCCGGGCGCCTACGATACCCCTAACAGTAAAACTTGTCTAGAACGGAACCTGATCGTTCCCAATTTTTTTTTCCGTTTTCACAAGTTTCCGTTTTACAAAGGGCTGTGTTTTAATGAAACAAAGTACAAAAAAATATGATCACCTTATATTAGGATGATGAAATTTAAAATAGAAGTCCATAAACTAAAAAAATTACTCTGACCCATTCAGGGGCTGATCCAGAGGCGGATCAGGGGGGAACACTTCAAAAAATTGCACCCAAAATACTTTTAAATATTCAGAATACCTTAGAATAAATCTAGCTAGCAATTACAATAGGTCCTCCACTGCCCCTTGGACAATTGCCCTATGTTCAGTGGTTTAGCCAACTGCAGATTGGACTGGTAGAATAGAAACGGAAATAGCAAATGCAAAAATGCCTCATCCGTTGCAGAGTTGAATCATGCATCAGTTGCCGGTTGTGCAGTGAGACACTGAGAGAGGAGCAATGGCTGCATTGCCCCCCCCCCCCCGGATCCGCCCCTGTCACCACATGTCTTTTAAAGTACATTGTCGTTGCTTCACTATTGGGTAGCTCTGTGTGTAGGCCTATATGGACCCTACAACTTTGGTGCATGTACAGTCACCCTCAAATTTAATGCCCGCATTGTAGTGTTATGCATAAAATAATCCGTCTTAGTCAGGTTATTTATGCAAATGGTTCTCAAAACTTATTCCGTTTCCGCGTTACGTAGTTTTTCGGTTCAGGGTAGTGTTTTAAATGGGAAATTATTCCGTTCCGAAATTTTCCGGTTTATACAATGTCCTGTTTAGGCAGGTTTTACTGTAATATGTAAATGGTCACTTGACATATACAGATACGTTATGTTGGCACTGGGTAGCAGGTTCGATCCTGACCAAGGCTTCTACAGAGGCACCTTCCCTCGGATGGGTAGTAGCAAGTGTAGTAGCTCGCTTCCCGGTGTTGAATTGGTGAAGAAAACGTACCAAAAAGGAATTAAATTAAGCCGAGATACAGTAAATAAGCGCATTAGTTTGCACCCCCGGCGTGTTCCTGGTGCTAGCTGGGCAAATAGGTACCCAGTTTTGCCATTGGGGAGATAGGGTGCAGATTGATGTTGAATTATTATGACAAACTCAGACTGTAAATTATAATCTTGCATATTTTTGAAACTCGTCATTAGTAGATATTATTCCGCTGGTGCCAAAATAATGTTGGGTGTGGACATTTCTTTTTTGTTTTGATTTGGTGATAAGATTTCATTGGTGTGATTAGCCCCTGGTGCACCGGTCAGCTACCTATTTCAAAATTTGTTGACAGGCATCACATTATTAAACGTAGAGCTGTTTATAGATAAGCGTTATGTCCGCCTGCGCGTTATAAATGACATGTAGGCTACGGTGTGCTAGATGTCGGAGTGTTCCAATACGGCTCCCAATTATGTCTAGACTATACGCACTCCATTGGTGGCAATAGAAACTCCATTATCCATCATTGTACCTGAGAGATCATGACTTATGATTATTGCGGATTTAATAATTGCTTCATGTTGTGTCCTGAACTTCTGTGAATGCAACTTCATTTCAGAACTGTTAATAAAAAAATCTCGTTAATTAGATAGTCACAGATTTGAGTAGGCTAAGATGTAAGGGCTTGCCCCCCCCCTCCCCCAGCATCAGGAAAAGAAAGGACGATAATTGGACGTTAAATAAACTGGTTTTAACATTGGATCTGCCGCCGGTTGCTCAACAATACCGCCCAATGGTTCACCCGTGTGTTCCCAGTTATTGTGGAACAAATGGGTACCCGACTCTTCCTTAGTTACAGGATACGGTACCCTCGAACCCTACCATAGTTTAGATTAGTGAAAGTTCAGGTGGCATTGCCGACATGGACCTTCTGGTGCGTGCTTAGTCTGGTAAGTCTTACGGAAAACTAGTATCTAAACAGTGTCACCTACTGTCAGGGCAGGACTAAATAATAAGCACTTTGCACACCCTGAACATGAGACTTTTAGTTTACTGTAAAACAATTGGCATTCCGGGCGAGTACAACACTACTTGCAGCATAGATCTACCTTACCTTCGTAGGATTCCCGTTAATTTGGTGGAACAAAACGAAAACAGGCCAAATAAAGTAGACAGAAACTGGAATGCTAGTAAAATATCAAAGCAAAGAGAGCAACTCCAAACCCTTTTCCCGCCTATGGTAGGGTCGGGTACCCATCATATCCCTCTGCATCAGGAGCGGAACAATTGCTCCCCTCACTGTCTCAATGGGACGCATACCGTTATTTTAACTGATGCATGATTCAACTTTACAACTTATGAGGGATTTTTCATTTGCTATTCCAGTTTCTATACTGCCAGTACAATCTGCAGTTGGCTAAACCACTGAAGACAGGACATTGTCTAAGGAGTAGTAGAGGACCTATTTTTGTAATTGCTAACTAGAATTATGCTAAGGGATTCTGAATATTTACAAATATTTTTGCCACACTTGTATTAAAGTGCTCCCCATTGATCCGCCCTTGCTCTGAATGGACGCAAGAGCCATGTATTGGACAGTGTTTTCGACAACCAGTCGTTGGGGCATTCCACTAATGTCAGGGGTCAAGCTACTTCACCTGGATATTTGACCTCATCTACCCGTTGCATAGTTTTACCCGCCGCGTTGGCGTAGTGGTTAGCACGCTCGGCAACTATGCCAGTAGTTCTAGGTTCGATACTGAGCCGTGGTGGGTCGGCTTCTTTCAGGGCGAGATAGAAGCCGCGAGTGGGCCTTCTTTCGGATGAGAAGTAAAACCCAGGTCCCGTGTGGGTGTACGATGGCACTTGCACGTAAAAGAACCCTCTCTACTACGCAACGGGTAGATGAGGCAAAATTTCCAGGGGTAGGAGCTCGCCTCCTGGCGTCTGTAGCATTCCCCAACGAAAACTAGACCGACGATAAATAAGTGTAGGGGTGCAGCTTTGGCCGGCAACCGGCTGCAGAAGAAACTATGACCAATATATCACCCTGTGTCCATTCAGATACCCGACCCTGCCATAGGCGGAAAAAGGGTTCGGAGTTGCTTGGCTACCCGTTGCATGGTAGAGAGGGTTCTTTTACGTGGAAATGCCATTGTACACCACACGGGACCTCGGTTTTGCTTCTCATCTGAAAGAAGTCGCACTCGAGGCCTCTATCGCCAGAAAGACTCCAACCCTCCTCTGTCCAGTGTCGAATCTAGAACTACTGATGCAGTTCCCGAGGTGTGCTACCCGGTTTATGGAAGTTTCGCCCCTGGCAGGGTAAATGGCCGTTATTTTGTTGCTCTTTTTAATGTAATAATAGAGAGTTTGGACAAACGACGTAAACACAAAACTTAAAACGTAAAATTTACGTTGTCAAAGTCTTTTAAGTAATGTTCGTCTGCTAAATTGTACTTAAAAAAATTAGTGGCAGCGTCGCGACGATGCTTAAAACTACCAACGTAAAATTTGGCGCATGCGCGTGTCGCTACCTTATGCCTAGTTCCGTGGCACGCGACATGAAAGAGAATAGCGCCTGAGCAGACGACAAAATTATGACGTCAATCACAGGCGCTAGGCAAAATTGCGCATGTTGTAGTTTCGTGGCAGGCGAGACATCATAAGTAATGTAAATGTTTCCCAAAATGCCGGTGAGGTGTCGCCCACAGCACAAAAAACCAACAGCCAATGAAATTTAAATAGCAAACGCTGTTCGAAGAGTAATAGCCAATGAAATGCGCGCGACAGTTTTAAACAAGAAATGCAGTTGACTGCCTCTCAACTCCACTTTTCTGTTGATTTCGTGCTACCGTGACAAAAAAGTTGCGTTCCTACGTCATCAGTTTCTGTGGCATTTTGTCTGCTCGAATGCGATTTGCGTCGGTGTCGCGTGCCATGGAACTAGGCTTTATGTCCGAATTTTAAAAGCGGAGTCGGCAAAGATACAGCGTAAAACACATCAATTTGTAGGGCACTAGTGGTTTTTTAAAATTAATATCATTTTTTTTATTAGATGGTAAAGTGAATTTCCAGATGTTTAGAAATTTGAGCTCTTCCCCAAACAGAAATTTATCAAATATTCAACTGTTTAGAACATGCCGTGAAAACATAGGCTGCACCTCGAAGTACAGGTGTCATGCAGAGCATACGTGGTTATAGGAGTAATGAATTATTCTGCAATCTTAATAATTTTAATAAAATAAAAGAAACACAAACATTAAGAAAGACTGTCACATAAAAAGTACAAACATAAACTAAAACTCGAAATTGTAGGCTATGCCTTTCAGAAAGTCTATTAACTTTCTATCTTTGATGTCCTCCACAATGCGTAGAATTCTTGCCGAAATTACTGAATTTTCACTTTACCTATTCCTTAAAACACTCAGAAAATGGTCCGAACGAACAATGCTGTTTTTCTAGGTAAAACAGAATAACAAAAAAAAAATCCGGTCAAAATAAGGTAAAAATCAAGGGCTGCCATTGACTCAATGGTCAGTTGGCACTAGCCCTTGATTATTACCTTACCTAAAACAGAATAACAAAAAATCGGCCATTTGCCGAGGGGCGAAATGTGTGGGGCGAAAGCTCCGGGGACGAACGTTCCTGATCCCGTGATACCCACTGAGCCACTGAGGCGGGTGTGATAGTAAAATATCAAGGAATGGAGTCATTAGGCAACGGATGACCGGTTGCCGGAAGAAGACTACAATATTTAGTTGCCTCTTAAAATTTTGCCCCGGAAATAGTGTATGCATTCATCTCAATTGAGAAACAAGGAGAATATTTAGGGCCTCTTTTGCACAAGTATTGTATTGTGCAACATTACTCTAGTTTTATAATTACATTAGTTATTCAAACCGTTTTTTTACGTGCTGCAATTGCTTTGACGATTATTGACGAAATGTTCAAAGTTTCACACATCACTTCAGTTCTAACAAGCAGAACATAACGCCTAATTAAATGGAAATTTTACGGTATTGTGCTTACATGTACAGTAGGTGGTGTAAACAAATGGCATACTTAAATGCTTTCAGTCTGAGTTAAATACTTAAAATGAAGTGGAAGAAAATTTATAGGTTGCTTGTTTTTGCTTCCCCCCTCTCGCTCGCTCGACCCCTTGGTTCGAATGTAAGCTCCTACACGAGAAGTACAGTATATCCTACTCCATGTACTATATGGGACATTATGCACTCCACGACTTTAATCCCATTTCCGCCGGAAGGCGCACCTCAACTTTCCTCTCCCTTAAAAACACTTTCCAAGTCGACCAGGATGGAATCATTGATTCGTGAGTTTTACTCGTTATCCCTGAAGCATATGAAAGTTGGCCTGTGGTCCTTAGTGAATGTTCAAAGCCTTAGTAAAACTTGTTGATTGACAACTGGCAGGTAAAGGAAGAGCTTCGTTGTTGAACAGTAGATTTTATATTGATGACATTTGAAGCATGTTATTTTGTGATTCCCTATTACGTGTAGAGGCTCCCTCACACCAACGCGAAACAATTGCAGTCGCAGCGGATCTTTCGTGGCGAATTAGTATTCGCATCAAAACGCTACCCATGACGAGCAGTGGACATGTGTACACCGCATCGAATGTATCGCGCCCGCGGTTGCGAAAGTGCAGCGAATTATTTAAATTATTTACAATCACTGCATGCAGGGGCGGTTCCAGGGGGATGGTTGGGGTTGCAACCCCCCCCCTCCTAAATTTTGAGTAAACCTTGACACTTACAAATGAAAATTGCGTTTCCAATCGCTGACAATAGCTTAACCCCCCTCTTACGAAAATCCTGGATCCGACCCTGGCTGCATGGCATGGCTTCAGTCGTCATCGTTGTTCAAATTTTGATTGAACAAGATGGCATTCGCAGACAAATTAATAGAACTAATAAAAATGTATCCAACTAAACTGACGCTTTGGTTTGCATATCAAGGCGAAGCCACCGCGTCGCAGCGCGTGCTCCTGTTCAGCGCATGTTATTGTGGCAAAAATTCCGCTGCGACTGCGATTGTTTCGCGTTGGTGTGAGGGAGCCTTAATGCCCTTAGAACGCGCCTCATAATTCGGCAGAACTTTTTTTTTTCATCGTCTGTCAACACGGTAAATGATTTTTAACATTCTCGAATAGCCACTATTCAAACACTGCCCATTAATTCCGCTTTCTAATTTTTTTTAGGAAAGGTCAAGAAGCAGCTCGATTTGAACATGCGGATGAGGTGTTAGAATTTGCTCATCATGCACCTTCAAGAGTATCAGTGCCAGAACTACTTCGACAGTTACAAGTAACTGAACATGAATTGGAGCACGTTAAGGTTGTTTAAATATCATTGTCTTTGTTTAAGGAGATGCTGAGCAGTTTAATTCAAATTCGCACGATGGGGGTAGGGTGCTGTGGCGTCGCTAGGGTTGGCGTCACCCGGTGCGGTGATGCCATGGTGTCACCCTTCTCTCCCGAAAAAGAAGCCGCTTCTTCAGCTTTGGTGTCACTCCATATTCTCATGGTGCGAGTGGTGTCACCCGGTGCGGCCCGCGCCCACCTAGTGACGCCACTGGTAGGGTCAACGCCCCAGGATTTGGTGTAGAATATGGCGCGAAACTAATTGCTTACTGATGGTATCCTCTCATTCAGCTCTGTTACGAAACTCTCCCGACAATAATAACTCAAGGGATTAGAAATGCTGGAATTAAAAAGGTAGTAAGAAGGAGTTAACTCTGCGTTAGTTATTTAATTATGCCTAGTTCCGTATCACCACACTTCAACGCTAATCACGTCGCCACTGATGACATCTTGATGACGTTTTGTGCTAGTGCGTTACGAAGGACCGCCAGCACAATTCCTTAAGTGCAGCGCTTTATTTAAAGTCACCGCACGCCGCCGTCATATCTCAGTATAGCCTCCGCCATTTTTCAAGCAGACAGCTCAACCGCCAGCCAATCAAAACGCAGCGTGACGTGCGGGACGCTATGTGAGTTGACCACCGGTCAACTCAACTGCCATCACGCATAGCTGCGGCGCCCCAAGTAGCAGTGTGACGTCACCATTTTTTGTGCTGTGTCGTATGTTACAACGGTAATAGCGTTAGCGCGTGGGTATACGGAACCAGGCATTAGTGTATCAATAGAAAACCCTTGGCGGCGAACGTGCCCGCCCCTATCAGGTGAAGTCAAATGATGTTCAGCATCCTCTTGAGGGTGATTAACAAAATTTTTTAGATTCAATGCTTTGATTGTAGGCTCTTTATCGACGAGAGATCTACAAACAGTCTGACAATGTGAATAAAGATGCCGAAATAACACTGAGATTCTTGAAAGATGCCATTTACCACTTCTTGACGAACAAAGATAGCCGAGATCATCTGCGGGCCATTGAAAGCATCATGGGATATAACGAGTTAGAGCGCAGTAATATTGAAAGAAATATATATTCCAAGAACAAATTAATGTAATTAACTAATCTTTATGGACCTGATTTCTCGTTTTATTTAATTGCTTTTGTAGTCTATTTTGTCGGAGTGTATTTGGTGTAGAAATAGTGCGAAATTAGCTCTATATTCTACTAGAGCACTGGGAACGGGTTTTGAGAATGGCAGCATCCAGTTTACTATTTTATCAAATATTTTACAAGGCTCTGTCTCTCTCCACTAGTAGTGTTCAACAATGGAAGAAACAGTTTTAGGGAAAAGAAATCTATTAATCTTTGACATTTCATAAAGTTTAATGGATTCGGTGTAGCTGATGCAGAAAAGTGCTATCTTGAGCGCCATTTTTTTTACTCCAGCACTTATATTTTATTTCATTACTTGGAGGTAATTTACTTTTTTTAGTAAAATTTTGGGTGAAAATGAAAAATGTTTAACCCTTATTGGGCAGCTGAAAGTTTTCCTGCATTTGGGTATAGCTTCATTTGTGACAAAAATGAACTTTTAAAAAACATGAAATTATATATATATTTTGTATTTCATAGAACTGAGTCATCATTCTTATTTCTTTTCGCCATTTTCGGTGAGGACAGAATAACCATTTGTCTAGTTGATAGTGGGAAGAAGTTATCGTTAACAAGTGTAATTTAAGCAGCGTAAGCGCTTCGGAACACTGGGCACCGCTAATACCCAAAATCGTCGTAACAGGGTAGTGTCTGTCTAGACTCGGCATTAGAACTAGGCAGTGGACGGGGTTGTAATGACGATTACAGTAGAAGGGCCCTAAAACACCAACAAAACATCTACTTTTTGACTGCACTTAAAAAATTTTGATGAATATTAAGAGCTATAATTTTCAGTAAAAAAATCGTATAAAGTTATGCTATAGTACTGTTTTACAAAATTACACCTTGAGTACATGAAAGAAATCATCTGATAAACCGACATTTTTTGAGCTAGTTATGAATGTCACCACTGGCCACAATTTTAGTATGCAATGTCACCTGCACTTACAGTAAAAGAGATGTTTCTATATGGAGTGAAGCAGCAAGTGCAGATTGGCAGATTTTCCCAGTATAGGAACATGCTACTTCCCCTGGCGACGTTGATCAAAATCGAACTACTCAACAAAAAAGTAGGAGCGGCAAGTTGCGTTGGACACTCCAGTTCTCGTCTGATCACTGAAGTTAAGCAACACGAGCCCAAGTTAGTAACAACATGGGTGGCCGCTTGGGAAAACTGGGTACCGCTAGTATCCAAAAATCGTCGCATAAGTGTAGTGTCTGTGCAGTCCCTGCATCAGAACTACACAGTGGACGGGGCTCTAATGACCTTGTAGTTGAAGGGCCCTAAAACACCAACAAACAACAACAAAAAAGTATCAACCTTAAAATAATCAGGGGGTTGCAAAATTAGGTTGGCTGCCGGTGTCATACCTCAAAATGTCTGGCGCTGGACACTGAGGTAGTTTAACATGCACCTTAAAGTGCCCTGGCCTTTTGCTATGTACTTCATTGCACGTTAGGGATTTATGGCGCGTCAGTAACATCCCAGCAATTTCAGTGTTTGCTAATGGGCAGCTAAACGTTGTACCTTGATTGTTCTTGTTGTCGGAAAAGCCCGCAAAACTCGTTTGCAGAACAGAGGTGGGGTTTTTGCAAGAAAAACACCTTGATAAGAAACAGAAAGATTGGTGCTGTCATTACATGCAATGTGGATTTGAAAAAAAAACATGATGGGATCGTGGCAGATTATGCATAGAAAACATGGACACTTTGAGATACTCAAAAATTACCTCAAAGTGTGTTGCTGGACACGTTGAGGTAGACCCAGGACACTTTGAGGTAATAAAATTACCTTAGTGTCCAGGTTTTGACACTGGCTAAGTAACAATACCGTTCAGTAGATCACCCTTTGTTCCCAGTTCCGATGAGACAAATGGTTAGGAATGATGATGATTGCATATATTTATGCAACTGAGTATCCAGCAAGCAGAAAGCGTAAGAAACATGGTTCATTAACGTTTCTAATATTGTTCGCCGCCATTGTCTTCATGTAACGAACTTCTATTGAATTAATTGCTTAACATTTGTGTTTGTGTTGGGTACTGCGAGTGTAAATAGCGTCTCCATTAAAACCTGCTCAAATCCAAAAGCAGTAGAAACTCTTTGATGGCGAACATTTGCAATCGCTTGTTGTTGCAGCTTGTGTGGCTTCTCCGTCAAAAATGTATGGTGTTTAGTAATTGCAAGTGTTTTCCAACACTTTGTGTACTCGATGCGGCCTGTGCAAAGATTTTATTTTATGTTCCGTGTGAAAGGGTGAAATCTTTTGGGGCTTCCTCTTAGGTTATTTGATTTTAATTATTTGAAAATCGTGGAAATGTTGCAGTTTCTAGTACAGCCTGCCACATGCACGCTGCAAACCAGTGTTCATAAGTTTGAATATTGTATTAAGAAATGAACAAATATTTTTCACCATTTCAGTTTTTCCTTTTGTCATTTTTGGAAGTAGCAGTGAGAAATTTTAAAATAAGAGGGATTCTGGTTCGACAAGCAAGTTTTATGAACGTACAGTGTAAGATTGTCTATTTCCCTGTTAAAATTTCAGTAATGTTATCTCTCGTCAACAGGAAGCATATTATGAGAATATTGCCAACAGGATTGGCTTGGCCCACCTGGTGCTTTTCCAGATGAGCCCGAGGTCCATTATGCTTCTAGAAATAATTCTGCATTCGTGTGTTTCCTCTTCTTGCTCGAATTTAAATTACGGTGGGTGTTGCAGGGCGTTGTAACCTTTTCTCCGGACCCACGTTATTTGTCCAGTTCAACCCCTTAATTGCAGGGAGTTGGAAGTCCCAAAACATTTTGAATGCAGTTGAATTCTGACTTGATTAAGGTAAAATGCTGATTGTTGCTGGCAACAATTATGAACCACGTCAAAAAATGTTGTCTGGCATGTTTAGACACAGTAAGGAACCTTACGTTCAAATTCTTTTTGATTTGTACCACCTAACTATCTGAGACAACTATTTATTTAAAATATTATTATACTTATTATTTATTTTTTATTCTTCTTAGATTTTTGAAATATTTTGATCAAACATTTAGACAAATGTTGACTGCATGTTATTTAGCCACACTGGTTTAGGTTCTTGAAAATGTGAAGCGGTGCTCAACGACAGATGAACTGCTTCTTCTATTTTCTCAGGTATTGTTGGACTAGTTTGAACGATAGCAAAGGAAAGGGTTAATGTGGTGATTTCTAGTTGTTATGCTTTAATAAGAATTTATAGAGTAATTTTTGAAATCTTGGGTCATGTCCAATACGTTTGGTACTTGCGTCTCTTTAACTTGACTATGGATACAGACCTGTTGTTGGGTTCTCTTCCGAGGAGAAATAGTTTTTCGGAGCCGTTTGATGACAAAGTTCTATGTCCGCAGTTGATCTTTTTCTGTAGTTTTTCTAAAGTCTGGTATCCACCAAGAATCCAACCTAAACATTGCTGACAAACGTTCACCATTATTTTTAACATTGTTGTCATCAAAATGTTCATGAAAGTCTGTGACACTCTTCTCAACAAAACACGCATGAATGTTTTTGACACCCACAGAACAGCCATGAATGTTTGAACATTGTTCTCGCCAACTCTCTGATACCTAACAAACGTTCATCGGTCAAAAAAAGTTTTAAATTGTGAGCATTTGTGTTTCACGCGAACAAGATAACTGGTATTGATGTAGCAAGCTGGTGTATCAATGATCTTTGATGTTTTCACGACGGTTGGCAAACGCTTGTAAACAGTTTTTAGTAAGTCCACACCAAAACAATTTTGAAATTGGCGGAAGCGTTTTCAAATATTTGGCGCAATCATTGAAGATCTGCCCTTAGCGTTTGTCAAGAAATAAAATTATCAAGCATTTTGATGACAACAAATTTTGCTCTTAAGGAGATATATATGAAGGTTGGCTTTAGACATTTTGGAAGTGTTTTTTTTTTGGTGGGGAGGGGCGTACTGTTTGCAGCTAGAGATCTTACATTTTTTCACTTGTGCTTAATTTAGGATTTAGTTCACTTCTTTATTAATTGTCAATTTTGTGTATTTCATTTTTAAATGTATCATTTTTGTGCGACAAGGTAAAAACTCTTAACTTACCTGATATACTGTGGAATCCTCTTTAATTACAGTTTATTATATGTTGATGGAGGAATTATCATTCCAGGTGTTGAAGATGGTGCCTACTTTTGATGAAATACAATATATTTGATATTGCGGTGCGGTTCGGTTTTTGCATTATTGTTGATAACCCTTTTGTTATGTTAAAAGATTTATGGAATAATGTTTTATTTATGAATTGTTGATAATGATAGTTTTTGGTGATGCAATGTAGACTGGTATAAGCCTAGGCTGTATTTAGATACAGAAATAGATATCAGGATTATTTTTGATAATGCTCTAGCTTATTCAAATTCTGTTGCTTATTTCCAGTCGTGGGATATCTTCTCCTCTAGAGACAGTGCCGTCTTAATAGCATGATGGGCCCATGGCAAGCCAGTGAGCTGGGGCTCTTATGACAACCACTCACAGGAATAAAATGTAAATAGTCGATTCCATAGATATTTATTTACGTCAAGTCACTTGACATACACAGATTAGCATGGAGTGCCGGGGCAAGTCCCCAGCGGGTCCAATTCTTTACGACGGCACTGCCTTGGAATGGAAAGAGAAGTGTAAAAGACTAAAAGAGAAATTGAGCACGAAAAATGTATGCCTTAGTATACACAAGTTGATCTGATTTATGGAAAATTGCCTCCTCTCCACCTTTCCGAGAAAATTATCTCAAAGCTTTGATCTGCCCCAGAAAATGTTCTGAGGACGCCGATGTTCTCAATGTGTGTTATCCTGTCGATTTGGTAATCGATGTATTGATTATACTTAGAGAATTCGGCCCTTGGTTGCTCCATTTCAAGCAAACTTAATACAGATCTGCTCAATTCAATTACCTATAACGGCAGTTACAGTAGAGTCCTGCTTATCCGACGTTCCGTATTAACCGACACCCTCCGATTGCCGCAGTCTCCTATTGCGCCGTTGGCATAATATTGCTGACAGAAAGTGATACCAATGTGGAAAACAAAGTGTGTGATAACACATTTCTTTAAGCATTAAACATGTATTTACATGTATGCATGTACAGTAGAACTCCAATTATCCGAATCAATCGAGACCTGACCCCATTCGGATAACCAAAAATTCGGATAATTGGATTTTTTCCGAAAAAAGGGTCTAATTTAATTTATCACTGTTTGTATGTTGAAAATGGGAGAAAACCCTATTTATAAATTAAAAGACAACACTTTTACATATTAAGCATACTTAAAAGGGCTGTACATTAGTACAGTATGTACGTGTACCATACTGTAAATGAAAGTCATTGCTTGCTGAACATCTTGGTCAAAGTAAGCTGTTTGACTGTCAGTATCCGTTTTCGGGCAGCCAAATCGCGCATTATTTTGCAAATCGCCGTACGTTTCCTCTTAATTTTTTTTTCTGAAATTCTGAAAGCAATTCGGATAATCAGCGATTCGGATAGTCGGAGTTCGGAAAATTGGAGTTCTACTGTATAATTAAATGTTAGGAACAATAAATGCTTGTTTTGCTATCATTTTTAATATATCATTTTATGTAATAACAATTATTTTATGCATTTCGGATTATCCGACATTACGCCTGTCCCAATTCGGTTGGATAAGCGGGACTCTACTGTATATACATATGAGGTCGGTTACTTTATATTAATATTGTCTGAATATTTATTATGAATTCTATTTGTTGTGTTAATATACTCCGCATTTTGTAATGGAGTTGTATAATCCATGTATTGTGATCCACAGTTGTTAACTATATCATATGTGACAGTTATGTAAATTTTGCTTGAGCTTGCTAAAATTTACAATGAAATACATACAGTAAGCTTACTGTTTAACGATGAGGCTAGGGTGAACCACACTGTGGGCACAGGACTTGCCTAGTTCACAAACTAGAATTGTCAGTAGGGCTACTAGGTATCATCATCATACCCTTATCCAACCTGTGGCAGGTCGGGTCTTCGGGTTCTAGCCCCCCACTCCCGTCTATCTCCCCCCCAGGTCCGCGTCCATTCCATGCACTACCATATCCTTACAGACAACCCACTCCCACGTCTGTTTTGGTCTGGGTGCTTCCAGCCACTTGCATTTGTGACATGGACCTGACGAGCTCCTCTTCTCATGACGTGTCCATACCACCTCAATCTAATCCCTCACTTTTCTCCGTGATGTCCCCCCAGCTACCTCTAATATACTAATTTATAACTTATCAGCTCTCGACACCCCGCTCATATACTGCAGTATTTGCATCTCGGATACTTTCATTCTATTAACGTAACTCTTCCTCACTGCCCAACACTGATCCATAGAGCATAGCGGACCTAACTACAGCGCTGTCAAACTTCCCTTTCAACTTGATCGGGACCTTCCTATTACACAGGACTCCACTTCAACCATCCCCATTGATTCTATTTGTCACGTCTGAGTCTATCTTCCCAAAGCTATGTAACGTTGATCTTAA
>JAAFCE010008833.1:9223322-9244819 GCA_013389805.1 Trigoniulus corallinus
CAATAACCAGAATGAACAGGTACTACTAGGGCTACTTGGGAATATTTAGCACAGCTACATCAGATCTTCCACCAAAATGTGAAAATCAAAGTGAACTAATCCGTTGTATCACGAAATACAGTTTTGAAATATTGCATCCTAAAACCAAAACCCCGTAGTTAACAATAGTTTAATTGATTGATGTGATTAATTTTATGAGCCAATAACAGGCCAAACCCTTAGGAGGAGGTAGGTGTAGAGGATTTTGGAGAGGAGAAATTTGCAGCACCCTACGTTCTTTATGAACTACCCATGTTGGTACTAACGTGGGCTCGCGCTGCTTAACTTCAGTGAACTCACGAGAACTGATGTGTCCAATGGGCAATTTATTTTCAATTTGAATTTTACCGTTTATCTTGGTAATGTTTGGACCTCTGTAATACTACAGCAGTGTTTTTCTAACTTTTTTTAATGATGGACCATTTTGATAACACTTTTTACTAAGTGGCCCGCTAGCCCCTAACATAACCTAGCTCGTAACATGAAGAGCTGTGTTGGGACAACGTTGAGAAACACTGTTCTAGTGCACCAGGCACTATATGAGCCACATGTTGGGCAGAGCTAAAGAACTCTAAAACCATTGACAGTAGCAAAAACGAATATTTTGTGGTACTTGTGTGGAGTGGCAAGGGCAGATGAACTTATAAAGATGGTATGGGCTTGTCATGACGAGAGGGAAGTAGAATGTGGTTAGGACCATCTCAGGAATACATACTATCTGGAGCAGACAGGGGTAACTATTGCTAAAGTAAACGTGAGAGCGGATTGTGCAGTGAGGCAGGCAAGGGTAGGTTGTGGGTTAGACTAGAATCGGTTAACAAATAGGCGCGGGTGGACTGGTTTAGAACTGACAGACCTGACCCTGCAACCTGGATAAATGGTAAGCGATTTAAGAACAGAGCTCCAAGTAAGGTCTTTTCAGGAATTGTTGTAGACTTCAGATTCAAATACCTTTAAGAATTCTGTTTCTTGTTGCATTTAGGTCGATGTTTGGTTATCAAAATGTTTGACTTCAAGAAAATGGAGTTTGCCCTAAATACCTAAACATCAGCCTCTTTCATGGATTGTTAGTGACATAACTGACTAGGACTGGGAACATGGGTAACATGAGGACTGGGACTGGGGACTGGGAACATGAGTAACTTTCAGAAGGCCAGCTGTGTCTGAAATATGTTATTTTAGACAGTGGAGGATCAGGGAGGAGCACTCTGGCTAACAACTACAATAGGTCCTCTACTGCCCCTGAGAAAATGTCCTATCTTCAGTGGTTTAGCCAACTGCAGTTTGGAATGGCCAGTATAGAAATGGGGATTGCAATGTAAAAATGGCTCATCAATTGCAAAGTTGAATCATGCATCAGTTGAAATATGCGCCCCATTCAGGCACGGAAGGGGGGAAAATTGCTGCATTACTCACCCCCCCCCCCGTACCCGCCCCTGATTTTAGATTAGATTTACTAGCAATAGCTTTGCAACAAATCTTGCTCTCTAGCAACATTTTCATTCCATTACTGCTCAATGTTGATAACTTTGTATTGCAGTGTTACCCAAAAATGCCAGGTGAAAGGCCTTTGAGAAAAATACTTCGCCTCGTCACACCCCACCCTTTGACTCGTGTCCAAAAAAACACTTCCAGCGTCACGAATGGCGAGGCAAGTCACGAGGCGAATTATGAGTGTGGGTGGCGTTTACACATTCATCTCATGACTCCTCGCACGAATATATAAATGCGGTATTACAGGTTGACCTTTTCGTTTGCTCTGGTTAGTGAGGATCGCCAAGCGTTGCCCCACCCGTGGGTACTCTAAAGTAGAGGCGCAGTACCATTTGGCCTATCGGTACCTCTAAAAGCTTCGTTTTTATTATACAGTACATTTCCTGTCATAGAGATGTTTACCATATACGGGTCATGTTGAAATTTCATGCCTTTTACTTGGGTACTTTTGAAAATTAGACATAGTTTGGTGAAACTAGTTCTTACTACCCTGCTAGGGTCCAGGCCTGCTAGGATCTTTTCCATTGTTAACTGTCTCCAAGTTACTAAATCGCTGCATTATTAAGCGGTCCTGGGATCTACTGACAACTACTATTTTGCTCATGAGTCAAAAATATTTGACCTCGGCGTAAGATTAGCAATCTAATTAGGAGGGGCCTTAAGTGGAATTTTTATTATAGCTCGTAGCCTTAAGCTTTGAAAACAGTTCTATTTTTAGGGGGTTAATTCAATAAGGTAGATTCAGCCGTGTTGCGTAATGATACATAGCTATTTATTATTGTAATTAATTAATATAATACCTGTATTTTATTAGTTGAACGAAAATTTTATCGCGTGATTAGTCTTTATTTTTAACGTTTGCCCGAACTCTCATCAACGTGATAAGTGCTCTCTAGAGTTTCTATCGAAATGTGGTTTATTTTTGCATTAGAGCTTACTAGATATTACCTAATTGAAATTTTTTTTCATTCAGTGACTCACAATTTTTGGTGTGTGTATACAGGTGTAGTTGAAAGTACACTATAAATATGTTCATATGTCAAGTGGAAATTCGGCAAGCTATTTGATTTGGTGAAAAGAATGACGACGGTGAATATGTAACGGTGAAGGTAAAATTTCATGCTCCGTCTTCTAGAATTGATGTACTGCCACTTGTTCAGATATTATTTGATGTATTTTTGCAAAGTTTGGGTAAACACTTTGTGAAATGGTGTACACACGCCACGAGGTAAATACACTGAGAAAATAAACTTCCATTCTTCCCTGCTGTGCTGATTTCTGTTTGGCATACCATTCAAATCAACTCCTTTTGTACTTCAAAGAGAAAAGGTGCAGCCCTGATTGATCAGGCTCACAAACGGGTACAACGGCAGGCGCATGACAAATTGTTATTATTAACTGTTATAAGTTGACTCCAGAACTTACGTCTTTCAAGGTGCCAATGAGGAAGAAATGTACATTGAGAGAAGTGATGCATCATAAAGTTCCCAAGCTAATGGGAATTTAATCTCGGCCTTCCTGCACATCAGGTGGGAGCCACTGTATTGCGTTGGACACAACAGTTCTCGTTTGATCACTGAAGTTAAGCAGCGCAGCCCCAGTTAGTACTAAAATGGGTGGCCGCGTGGGAAATCTGCGTACCGCTAATACACAAAACTCGTCGCCCTAGTGTAGTGTATATGCAGTCTCCGTATTATAACTATGCAGTATCCATTATAGTTGAAGGGCCCTTAAACTAACGAATCAACGCGTAGTCTCTATGTTCAGTATGCATCACCAGTTGGGCAAATTCGCTTTCCCTGCTCCCTTACCACTCATGTCCCTGTTGTTGTTGTTTGTTGGTGTTTTAGGGCCCTTCAACTACAAAGGTCATTAGAGCCCCGCCCACAGCATAGTTCTTATGCAGAGACTGCAGACACTACACTAAAGTGACGATTTCTCGGTATTAGCAGTACCCAGTTTTCCCAAGCGGCCCCCCCCCCCAGTTCTAGCTGGGGTAGCTCGGCTTAACTTCAGTGATCAGACGAGAACTGGTGTGTCTAACGCAATTCGCCGCTCCCACTCATGTCCCACGAGTAACATTCCCATGGTGCGACCTGTTACGATTGCTTAGTCCAACCCCAGCTAACTAAGTAACTATCTATCTTATACTCCTCATCCCTAACCCACAATCACCCACCGCTAGGATTTCCTGTTAGGGTGATTGGCGTTTCCCAAACCGTGGTAAACAACCAACCAACTACCATCAGGTAGTAATTACTGAATCATTGTCTGCACTAGTATTTTCTACATGATTTCAATATACCTTACTGTTGTCATGAAGACAGCATAACGCAGGATTACGGATACTTTCCTGAGTGTGGCCCACGTGGATGAAGCAGGCACCTAAATGCAGAAATCAACTTGGTTAAGCAGCTTATGAGTCTACCCTAACCAGAATTTACCCAAAACTAATTTAACTTAACGTGATCTGTGTGGGGCTGTATTGGGTTGGGCACATCAGGTTTCGTCTGATGACTTAAGGTAAGCAATGCGACCGTAGCTAGTAGTAACATGGGCGCCCTCTGCAGTCTCTGCATTAGAAGTATGCGGTGGATGGGATCGAATCTAGTGCAACATAACCTGAGAGCTACCGTAACATTACCATAGACGCAAATTGAGATAGATGAAATATTGGCCTTTATTTTCAACTGTGGGTGTGTGCCAAAGATATACCCTCGGCCATAACAGGGAAGGAAAGCGAAGGTAGGTCCTGTTTACCCCGTCTGAGGTAAAGAGGAGGTGGGAAGAATAATTCCACAGCCTCTTGAATACTGCAAGGGGAGAGAACGACTTTGATACCCATCCTACAGCGTAACGGAGGCGGAAGTAGTCAGGACCTTAGGAAGATGAAATGTAGAGAAACTTTAGGCCCCGTAAGAGTCTCCATTGAAGTGTGGAGTAACCTAAGGATGACAGAAATTTGGTGGCTAAGGAAACATTTCAATGGGTTCGCTGGTGGAGATAGAGGTAGTAAGCTAACGAGCCATTCCATGAAGCTCTGGAAGAGAGTAATAGTAGGTCACCTCCGGGATTGAACCTAGCGTCCGTGGAAATCAGTTTGGGTTCATGCCAAGGACGTCTACAATGGAGCCAATCTTCATTCAGAGGCAGATGATAGAGAAGTATAGGACAGCAAAGAAAGATTTTCATGCCATCTTTATCGACTTGGAGAAGGCTAATGACAGTGTTCCACGACAGGTAGTTCGAGAAGAAAGGTAGATAGAAAGTGGAGGGCTAAAGATAAACAGGAAGAAGACAGTATTTAACGTTCAATTGGGAAGGGCGGGAAAATACATTTTGCACCTTCATAACAGTTCGCCCCTAGAGAGCGCGTTACAACTAAAGTACAGTACTTATGATTAACGTAACATAGCTTGTTACTCGGATGTTACCCATAGAATCAATGAGGAAGGTTGAAGTGGGAACTGAAATTTCAGGACACCGACCACGGTGGGAACTTGAATTTGAGGATACCAACCAGGGTGTGAACTGGAATTTTGAGAACATCAACCATGGTGCAAACTTGAATTTCAGGACAAAATCCAGGCGGATAACTGGAATTTCAGATTCTAAATCAGGATATTGATAAAATCACGACATCTGCGCACCCTTGTTGTGTGTGGTGGGATGAACCCCTGAATGCCTTATGGCACAAATTTCAGTGCAGGGCAAAAATCACCAATTTATATATTTATTTGTTACTTATTAATCTATAGAAATAAATATCTAACATTATCAACATACAATTTAAAGAATTATTTGGACTATATTTCTGCACTAGTTTCACAGTTGTCCAGTTCCTTTGCACTTTTTCTGCGAAGTATTGAAACTTTGATAGGTGTGCTATGTTATACACATGTTAGTTTGTTGACTTTCTTCCTACAAACATCACATTTCACTTCACAGCACCACTTAAACTTACAGTTGCAGTTCTCAGTGACTTGGGCTGACGTTTTCTTGACCTTCAAACCACATTGTTTACATAGGGTCTTACAACTTCGCTTTTCAGCCTTGGTTGGATGTTCTCCTTTTCCTCTGGAACACTCACGGCCTAATGTACCTTGAATACCATTTGTGCTGTTTACAAGGCAGTAATCCGGTGACACTTCCAAGTAAATTAAGTTATTTGGAGACAGATGAGGTATCATTTCGTTAATTTCAGTTCCGACGTTAAGGATACCATATTGGTAATCAACTCTAATGGAAACAGAAAAATCAATTAGCTCGGTAACAAGTATAATTTTGCCAGCTGTGTCTGCACTAGGGAATGTGGGATTTATAGAGAAAAAAAAGAGTGGAGGAAGGATATATTACGATAGTGCAGGGCAGCCGAGGTTTGGACCTCATGGTTAGTACTGGAAGCTTCAGAGTAAAGGCTGGGTTACATCGGGGTTTTAGGGCCCTTCAATTACAACGGTCATTAGGACCCCGTCCACTACGTAGTTCTAATGCACATTCTGCACAGACACCCAGACACCACGCTGTTATGTCGATTTTGGTCATGGGCAATACCCAAAGTTCCCAAGCGGTCACCCATGCTAGTTCTAGCTGGGGTGCGTTGCTTGACTTCAGTGATCAGGCGAAAACTGATGTGTTCAACACAATACAGCCGCTCGTTGCTAGTGTGGGGCAATATGTTGGAGGGATTATCGGAATGGACACCCCAATGCGTGACATTTGTGCTGACGACGTGGAGAGACTTGAGGACTTAAAAGATGAGATACAACATGGACTACATAACATTAGGGCAGCAATGGAAAAAGGGGGGCTGAAACTAAATATGACGAAAGCTTAATAGAGAGTTTTCTGGCTGCGGTTCTATCCGACGTACACTACGCAATGCAGACGAATCGTGAACTGCGCAGACGCATGCAGGGTCTGAGTTTGCGCAGTTGACAATTCGTCTGCATTACGTAGCTTACATCGGATAGAACCACAGCCAGAAAACTCTCTATTATCTTGCATTCAACTGGGCCGCACAGAGTGATGAGGTGGTATCGAGGAATGAGGTGGTGCCCAAGGTTAAGGAGGCATGTACCCATGCCGGGTAGTTAAAGTGGAGACAAGTAAGTAGTATCCTGTGTGACTGAAGGGCCCCAATAAAACTGAAAATGAAGTTTTACAGAACAGTGATGCGGCAAGCTATTCTATATGGCTCAGAGTGTTAGGGGTAAGAAAGAACCATGAAAAGAGAATGCAAGTGGTGGAAACTCGTGGGGCGCGTGCCATGGAACCAGGCTTTAGGCTGCAGCCATGGTGGAGCAGAGAAGAGAGAGGAGATGGAAAAGGAGCGATATACAACAATGAAAGCCAAGAAATGGCTCCACCTAGTGAAAAGAGGTGCAAATACAAGAGGAGTATTGAAAAATGGTCACCGCGCTGTGAAAACAAACTTTTTTGTTTCCACCTCTCCGCTTTTGTTCAACTCTTTCCTATCTTCTTTTTCCCCTCTTTACTATGGCCAGAAGACAGGCCGCACAAAAATGCGCAAAATATTAAAATTCACTTTAAGTTTAGTGGGTGCCAGAGGGCGAAGATTTCGGTATTTGTCCCTGGGCGTTGAATACCCTCAGTATGCCACTGATTGACATGAGAACTTTGGTTTTGATAGCGGTCCTCACTGTTATCCTGACCTCTCTTCTCTCCGCTCCACCATGGTTGCAGCCTTAGAGGTAACCTGGGATGAAGTGCATAGCAGAGAAAATGAGAGAATACAGGCTGAGGTAGTATGAGGCCACAGGCGGGAAAAGCGTTGGAAGTTGCTTGGTTGCTGTAGCAAGGGTTCGGTTTACTGCTTTTTGTAAGGTGTACAAATCACCTTTGGCTTTCATCTTAAAAGCCTTTCAATTACCACTTAAGGTAGTAAATGCATGGCTCTAGTTTTCAGCTCTTTTGAAACTTGAAATAGACATACTTGACTCCTCTATCGTATTCGCTCTTTAATGTATTTCCCACTGTTCTGACGTCACTAAGTTGCATCCAACATGTCTGCGTGGAACAGCTTCCAGAAACTCCATGACATTTGCACAATCGTTTCATAGAGTTGATGACAGCCTAGAATAGTGGAATTTCAACGCTTTCCATTAAACACCATTTTTATTCAATGAAATGTGTGGTGCACCATAAATACACCAGATGTTTCTTTATAGTTACTGTAGGTCTTTCGCACTGAAAGGTTTTAGGGTGATTTATTTCATCATCATACCTGTGGCAAGCTCGGGCCTGCGGATTCCTGCCCATCTTCCTCTAGACCTCCATACACTACACTCATCTCGTAATGTGCCTAACCAGGTCCTCCTCCCCTCTTATAACATGCCCATGCCACCTCAAATTTATATTTTCTCTCATCATTTCAGAATGTCCCCCACCTCCGGCCAACCTCTATTGACCTCTTCCCTGATTGTATCTACTTTCGACACCCCACCCATGATCGAGCGGCTTATTTCGTTGGACACATCAGTTCTCGTCTGACCACTGAAGTTAAGCAACACAACCTCCGTTAGTACTGACATGGGTGGCTGCTTGGGAAAACTGGGTACTGCTAATATCCAAAAATCGTCGCATTAGTGTAGTGTCTGTGCAGTCTCTGCATTAGAACTACGCCTTGGACGGGGCTCTAATGACCTTGAAGTTGAAGGGCCCTAAAACACTAAAAAACGAAACCAAACCCCACCCATGTACCCCAAATCAATAAAATAAATTCCAGGAAATAGTGTTTTGCTTTTCTCCTACATTATTATTTTATATCGATCTTTTAATAACTACTTAAATTCGCATGTGACCCATAGGATCAACGTAGGGTAAACCCTGTGTGATGAAATGGTCCCTGTTACGTGAAGGGGAAGCGCTGCAGGACAGTCGGTAGATCGACTATGCTATATGGAACAGTGTTGGGCTGTGAGGAGGCGCCATGAAAACAATATGAGAGTAGCTGAAATCCGCCTGCTACGGTACATGGGTGGGGTATCAATTTGTTTTTTGTGCGACGACTTTTGTGTATTAGCGGTACCCAGTTTTCCCAAGCAGCTACCCACGTTAGTACTAGCTGGGTTTGCGTTGCTTAACTTCAGTGATCAAACGACAAGTTGTGTATCCAACGCAATAAGCCGCTCAGTGGGGTATCAAGAGCATATAGAATTAGGAATGAGTAGATTACGGGTAGCTTGGGGTGGGAGAAATAGCGGAAAGAATTGGAGTATGGGCTTGTTATGAGAAGAGAGGCGGAGAACCTGGTTAGGTCCATCACTGCAATACAGGTTTATGGAAACACTCAGGGAAGAGGAGAACCAAAGCAGACTTGGGGGCAGGTTGTACGACGGGATATGACAGTATATGGGGTGTAAGGGGCCCTAGTAGGAGAAAGGCGGAAGTTTATGGCTAGAATCCATAGACCCGACGCTTCCACGGGTGGGATTAGAGTATGATGATGCCCCCTTCTCCGCCAGACGAAGACAGTCCATGAGGACAGCTTTGCACCCCGGTAGACCCTTTTGCCCTTCCTAGCCTCGCCCTCTGCGTCGGAGGACTGCCCCAACGAACAGTAGAGCGACAATAAAGAAGCATAGGGGTTTCAGCTTTAGTCGGCAGCCGACTGCGGAAAAACGCCGTCCAACATATCACCCTTGTGTCCATTCACAGGTACCCGATCCTCCCAGAGGCGGGAAAAGGGCTAGGAGTTGCTTTCTCTAAAGAGCGTTTCATTTTATATTAAATTAAGACTTCAAGAGCCACGTAAATAGAATGCGAGTAGCGGGGATACGAATGCTGCGGTACATGAGTGGGGTGTCAAGAGCTGATAGAATTCGGAATGAGTTTAATAAGAGGTAGCCTGCGGGTGTTGGACATCGTGGGAAAAAAAGGGAGAGTAGATTGAGGTGGTATGGACACGTAATGCGAAGAGTAGAGGAGGATCTCGTCAAGTCCATTACAGGAATGCAGGTGGTTGGATGCACCCGGGGCAGAGGGAGACTGAAGCAGAAGTTGTCCGTAAGGATATGGGAATGCGTGAGGTGGATGAGGACCTGATGGTTGATAGGCGGGAGTGGAGGGCTAGAACCCGCAGATAGGCGGGATAGGGGCATGATTATTAAAGTAATAAGACTTGCCATTCTTCCTGCTTCTTTATTATGGCGTACGAATGATGCCCTAGCATCTTTGGCGAACTCTTTGGAATCCAAGTAATCTCTGGAAACGTCTGCTCCAAATTTGACATTATCGCTACAACCTCCCCATCTCCACTTCTTGTTACCTAAAATGAGGCATAATCATAGAGAGGTCATTGGGCGTCATAGTAGAAGTTGATATACCGCATTTACACATTCGCGAATACGACGAGGCGAGCATGTTCGACTCGTGGTTCGCCTCGCCATTCGTGGCGCTCGTGTTGAAAGCGGTTTTTTTTTGACACGAGTCAAAGGGCGCGAGTGACCTGAGGCGATTTGAGAATGACCATCTGACTAGACATTTGGCGAATGTGTGAACAGCCTTTTTTCATCCAAAGTTTGAATACGAACATTTCGACGAAAGTCTCGCCTCGTCATTTGACTCGTCTTATTCGCGAATGTGTAAATGCGGTATAAAAAAAAACCGCTTTCAACACGAACGCCACGAATGGCGAGGCGAACCACGAGGTGAATGACGAATGTAGTGTTCACACATTCGTCGAACATGCTAGCCTCGTCGTATTCGCGAATGTGTAAATGCGGTAATAGGTTTATTAAAAAAAAAATTGATGACGAGCCGCTGACCTGAATTGGTTAATTTGCTTTCATCACATCCGCAATTATTGAAATGCCCTAAACTACAGTTTCTTGTTAGCGTATGCATGACTCCAGCTGCTGTAATTGCGTGAATAAATGCTGTTTCCTTATTTGCTGAAAAAAAAGGAATGCTGTATTAGAAACGAATACTGAGATGGACATCAGCCATGATAATATTCATCATTAAGAATTGTTTTTATATGCAGTGGCGTCGCTAGGGTTGGCGTCACCCCCTCTCTCGACAAAAAAGCCGCTTATTCTGCTTTGGTGTCACCCCTTTTCTCATGGTGCGAGTGGTGTCACGCGGTGCGGCCCGCACCCACCTAGTGACGCCACTGTTTATATGCACCAACCGATCAATCAATAACCTGTCAACTGCCCTATGTAATTTGGGAGAAATCATGTATTTTAATAACCTTACTCTGATTACCTAATTGGGTTAATAACTTCATTTTCATACAAAATTGAGTGGCCAGGTGTTTTTCATGTGCAGTTACATTTCAGATTTCAATAAGAGCGCCTCTGAGCGCGGGGGGGGGGGTTCTATCGTTCATTAAGGCCCGCAACAATCCCATGCACACACACACACACACATGCAGTGAAATGCCAGCAGTAAACATTTGGCATCTGTTAGGCCCGGTGCACACATCCGATTTTTACTCGTGTGGCGGCGCCGCGTCCTAGTATCAGAGTTTTCTGGCTGCGGTTCTATCCGACGTACGCTAGGTAATGCTGACGAATTTCAACTGCGTAAACTCAGACCCTGAGACCCTGCATGCGTCTACGCAGTTCACGATTCGTCTGCATTGCGTAGTATACGTCGGATAGAACCGCAGCCGGAAAACGCTCTATGGCATACGATACATTAGTTGCAATGGGGGAGTGCACGCATACCTCTGGCTCCGCTGCGGCTACATATATTGAGTTGGGTCTGAAAATGCCTGCAGATCCGTATGGAACTGTAACGGCACCGCACACGAACATCAATCATGTAGTACCTCTTAGCCTATTTAGTGCTGCACACATCGGTTGATATCGTAAGTGCATGCAGTTTCTTTGTTTGGAATTTCGTAGGGAACAGGCGTGGGAACAGGTTGTCCGTAAGGACATGACAGTGTGTGGGGTGGACAGGGACCTGGTGGGAAATAGACGGGAGTGGAGGGCTAGAACCCGCAGACCCGACTCTGCCACAGGCGGGGGAAGGATATGACGATGATGATGTTTACAGTGTTGTTGTGGCTTCGCTACAGTGTTGCTGCAGCGCCCGTAGGAATAAAAATCAGATGTGTGCACTGGGCCTAAGAAACGTAGAGGTAAAACACCCTAACAACCCTTCAACTACAATGTTATTAGAGCCCCGTCCACTGCATTGTTCTACTGCAGATTGTTAGTTTTGTTGATGTTTTGGGGGCCTTCAACTACAAGGTCATTAAAACCCCGTCAACTGCATAGTTCTAATGCAGGAACTGCACAGACGCTATGCTAAATGTAGCGATTTTTTGGTATTATTGGTACAGTTTTCCCAAGTAGCCACCCATGTTAGTGCTAGCTGGGGTTGCGTTTCTTAACTTCAGTGATCAGACGAGAACTGGTGTGCCCAACACAATAGGCCACTTCCTGAGTATTAGCAGTATCAAGTGTTCCGAAGCAGTCACTGATGACAATACTAGGTGAGTTTGTGTTGTTTAACTTCAGTGATAAGATGACAACTGGTGTGTCCAATGCAATACAGCCTCTTCCTGGTTTGAACAACACCACCGGAAGAACAAGCATGGCTGCTGAAACGAATATATACAACTATGTCATCACCAGCAGGCCTACGTCACTATAGTGCTAGTGTCAGCATGACATGTAGCCTCATTGTTTTGTGAAGTTGCTAATTACAATTTTAAATAGCCTTGTGTTTTTTTCAAAGCGTTTCATCCATACAAATTAGATAAGTATAATTTTGATCTCATTTATATATTTGTTTGATCAAAGAAAAATGGTGTACAAGTGCTGCCTTCCAAATTGCAGGGGGAGTTATTCCAGCAAGGGTCCCACAGTGATGTGTTTCTCATTTCCAAAGGATTAAGATTTTTGTAAAAACAATGGACAGCTGCAATTCATCAAAAGCATTTTAAATTAACAAATCATTCAAAGGTGAGCCCAAATCTTATTATTACCAAAACGTTTTGCTAAAATACTGAATGGGGTATTAAAAAGAAGCTAAGGCTGAAGTTTTTAAGTACTTTTTTTTAATATAAAATACTGCATATTAGGTGCACCAACTTCATTTAACTGAAGCAGATTTTAAGATTTATCATGAAGCATTTGACAAAAAAGCAGCAAGTCCATTAAAGTCAAACTGTCAAGACCTGAATTAAAAGGAACACCTATACCTACAATTTTCCCAACATGTCCAAAATATTTTACAACATCCAAGATTATAAGACAAACAACAGAAGAAAGAAAAATTCAAAAGGTGCAAATTGGGATAACACTAGATATAGAACAAAGCATTCAACCGAAAGCCAAATATAATTCTGAGAGATCCTTTTCAACTTTTGATGAATGCATAAAATTCTAGATGGTAGAAAAATTGTCAAGGAGTGGACTATAATTAGGAGAGATAGTCATGTAGCATTTGTGTTGGTTGCTTTTTCATCATCCCCATATATTATTGCATTTGCAACCATAAATAACTTGAATTGCATATACAGGTTGTAATTTTTAAAGTAACCAATGCCTTCATTTCAAAACCTGTAAGATGCATGAAAAGTTGTTTGGGAAAAAATTATAGTTGATGGGGGGGGGGGAGACATTCATTTCCTAAAACAGTTCAGAAATTTTGGCAGTAGTTTTTTCAGGGTAATGCAAAGTTACATTCTTCAATAGATAGGGGTATTTTTAACTATTGCATCACATAGCTCTTAAAGAATGAGAAATTTTGATGTAGTATGTTCATATACCGAAAATTAAAAATAAGCCTTTGAAACTGCATTAATAAGGATGTGTTAATGGCCTGTGTTGAGTTGTTGAATTGCATATGTGAGAAAAACCCCTGCATCCATAGGCTATTAACAAATCCCCATTAATGCAGATTTGAAGGCTTATTTTTAATTTTAGGTATAGGAACATGCTATATTAAAATTTCTCATTTTTAAGAGCTTTGCAATGCACTAGTTAAAAATACCCATATCTATTGAAAACATGTAACTTTCCATTATCCTGGAAAAACTAAGCCAAAATTTCTCCACTGTTTTAGAAAATGAATATCCTCTTCCATCAACTATAACTTTTTCCTATTATCTTATAGTTTTTTTTTTCAAATAAAGGCATTGGTTACTTTAAAAATTACACCCTGTATATGTTGATAAATTAGAAGTAAATACATTGAACTTGCCTACTTTTGCACAAAAAATCAATAATATTAATAATTTAGAGGAACTCTCAGCTGACTTACAGCAAGCTTTAGTACAAAAAGGACATGACTCTTAACTTACTATTATAATTGAGAGCTTTAAAACCTGGTACTAGAGGATGATGAAAACCAGAAAACTATTAAATTTATTATTGAACAGTTACAATTGTTGTGCACTTCTACTGAGAGATATAGTTATTCTTCAGATACCTCAGTATTCTCATGTATCCTTCATTCAATTTCTTCTCATGCACATAACTTTTTGAAAAGCTTTAGAAATATAATTATACCTCACCCAAGAGCAATTAAAAATGTTTTCTCAAGACTTGGAACTAGTCCATCTATTGAGCAGTGCAATGATAACTTTTTAGCATTTATGAAACACAGGTTTACTTCTTTGAATAAGTCAGACTGCATAGTTTTCCTAACGTTAGATGAAATTCACATCAAACCATATTTGGATTTTAAAGGAGGAAGTATTTTAGGTGTCTCTTATAACTCAGAAGAGGTTGCTACAATTGCTCATGTTTTAGTGATACAGTTAAACCTGTCTAAATGGGTCACATGCCATACCAAGGAAAGTGTCCATTGTAGTCAAGTGTCCATTATATAGAGAACCTGTCTAAATTGGACGTCTTCTCAAAAACCTAAAGATGTCCATTTTAGGTGGGTGCCCAGAGAACAAATGGACATTTTCACCATAGTACTAATATAAATGCATTCTAAATAGCCAAGAATATGTTTATGCAGTTCAAACATGTTTTTACTATGTTGAAATCCTGTGTTTTAGGGCTCTTTAACTACAACATTCATTAGGGCCCACACAGTATTGACATAATATTTAAAGTACAATATGCACATTCTGTGATACTTACATAATTTGACTGGTGCAAAAAAATTTGAAATTGTAATTTTTTTTTCTTTTCTTTTGCACAATGTTAGTCTAAATTTCATGCTGTATGCCCTGTAGAGAGTCATAAATATCTGGATGGGCTTCAAGTGCATACTTTTGCAGGATCCAGAGCATTCACCCCCAACGTTTCACCTCTGACATTTCACCCCTGAGTACTGTTTACCCTGGAACTTTTGCCCCTTGGACGTTTTGCCACTAGGAGGGCAATGGAATTTTAGTTTACATTTACATATAAGAAATATGTGGCAATTTTGGCAAGAATTCATGTGTGGGGTGGATGGGGACCTGGATGGAGATAGACAGGAGTGGAGGGCTAGAACTCACTGACTCCACCTTGCCACAGGTGGGATAAGGGTGTGATGATAAGGATGATGATGACACAGAAAAAGGTCTCAAAAGAACAATGCTGTTTTTCTAAATAAAAGCAGATTAACAAAAAATGGCCATTTGCCCTCCCAGGGGCAAAATGTTTGGGGGTGAAACGTCCGAAGGTCAAAATGTGTGGGGGCAAAAAATACTTGGGGGTAAAATGTTAGAGGCAAATGGTCAGGGGCAAAACGTCAGGGGGGGTGAAACTTCAAAGAACCAGTTTTGAAGGTCCATAACAGCCAACAAGACCTGAAGAGGGGTGAGGACATTTTTACTGTGTTCAGTTACAGTATCATCCCATTCACTTTCTAACCACCCAGCATGTGTTGGCGGTATATGCTGCTCCAAATCTCAATAAATAACCCCAAAATCTGTTGATAATTATGTAAGATTCACTTCAGTGTCCACTGTAAAAGGTTGCAGTACTGAAGATAATGACATTGGGACGTTCAATCTACACAGTAGGTAGGTGTCAATTAGTCACAGGTTATTATTATGGATGCCACAGGCTTTGACCATACTAAATAAATCCATTCATTTTTCACAATGTCCATTGTATAGAGGTGTCCAATGTTGCAGGTTTCACTATACAAAGCTTGCTATCGTCATATAAAGAAGTGATCCATCATCTTCCAGTGAAAGGAATTGCAGTTGAAGAGTTGTTTCAGTTTGTTAAAGGACCTATTTTCAGTCTTCAATTAATTGGGTTTAATGTAGTTTGTGTTGTTACTGATAATAATTCTATTAACCAAAAATTAATGAGCTACTTCTGTACTTTTGGCATCAATTGCAGATGTACTGTATTAGTTTCATATATATGCTATTTAGGGACACCTGTTGAGTAGTTTTGAAATTATAAGCAAATTAAAACTTGGAGTCAAATGTAGAAAGGGCTTCCCATAAGTGTCCCATTTATTGGCTCTTTTCAATTATGTTAGGTGTAATTACATAATATTATGGATATACATTATTTTTTAAGGTTTAATGTAAAATAATAGCAGTATAAGTTTTGAAATTCCAATGAAGAAGTACCCAAAAATCATTGCAAAATATTTGGTGTCACAATGGATGCCAAATCCATAAGTAGTATGCAATTATACCTTTTCTCAAAATTTCATTTATGGGTCACTTAGCTATTCAGGTTTTGTAATTATAGGAGGTAATAGGTTATCAGATGATCATGTGTACAGAGAAAAACTGAAACCTGAAACAGCTATAGAAATACTTAATAAAATTGAAAGTGGTTGTTTGTCAGAGCTTGACATTAGTGATGACAAAGTAGTTTGTAAGGCCTATTTTTTCCTTTCTGTTCACATTTTTACAAAAGCAATGCAACTTATACAGAAATAACTAACACTGAAGGATTAATTACAAAGAAGAAAAGATTACCAAAACAAAATGAGCAATGGAAGATTCAGATATATAGATTTTCACAGTATGATTTCAAAGGCCCAATTGCAAGGAAAACAGATATTCTTTCACCAATTGAATATTTTGAAAGTTATTTTGATGGCAAATTCTTTGAAAATATGACTGTCAAAATGAATGAGTGCTTTCTCAAAAAGACTGGACAATAACTGAAAACTGCAATGGAATGTCCTAGGGTGGATATGTATTGGGATCCCAACTGCCAGATTGATCTAATAGCTAACAGCATGAACATCAAACTTTTTTTTCAGAATAGAAATGCAATGCATGTTGTAAGAAATGATGCAAATGATCAGAAGGTGCAACCAGTATTAGACTGTGTAAAAAAACATGCAATGAATTGAGAGTGGAGAAATATATTTGTGTAGATGAACAAATAATTTCCTTCAGAGGAAACTTTGCATCTAAAGTTTATATAAGAAACAAGCCCAGTCCATGAGGTGTAAAATGCTATCCTTTATGTGGTAAATCAGGACTGTGATATAATTTTGTACTTTACCAAGGGCAGAAAACATTAATTTCCAGTGATATCAAAATAAATTTCAATGAAGCATGCAAAGCATGTACCCGAAGGGCAATTCCATTATCTGTTTTGTGACAACTACTTTTCAACAATAGCTCTAATAAGGAATTGCTAAAAAAGCAGATATATTGCACAGGAACCATTAGGGAAACTTGTATTGGAAAACAACCACTACCCTCTGTCATGGCAAGGTCACAGCTCAAGCAAAGAAAGCACATCAAGTGATAGTAAAGTAGTTGTCACAAGATGGTTAGATAATAAAATTGTGTAGATTGCATCAAGTAATGTTGGAGTTGGAAATTTTGATAAATATAGGAGATTGTGTAAATTGACAAAAAAATACATTGAAGTAGATTGCCCAGAATGTGTGAAACTCTATAATGAAGGAATGGGTGGGGTAGATTTAATGGATTTTTTGCTTTCACTTTACAGAACTAAAATAAGATCTAAAAAATGGACACTGAGAATGATTTTCCATTTCATTGCCATTGCAATGTGTAATTCATGGCTTGAATACCAACAGCAAGTTGCTTTTGCAAATGTACCAAACAAGAATAGATTAGACCTTCTTCATTTTAGAAGCTCAATTGCCAAGAGTTTAATAAAAATTTGTAGTGACCCTTTAAAAAAAGGTGGCAGGTCTAGTAGTGCATCACCAAATCCCCATAAGCAATGTTATAAAAAAAGACAAAATTGTGAATCCAGATATGATGGCATAGGTCATCATCCAGAGGCCATAGAGGTCAAAGATGCTGTGTGCTGTAAGCTTGAGGGATGTAAAGGAAGGTCTAGGATAAGATGTATAAAATGTGATGTTGCATTATGTTTGTAAGAATTGTTTTTGAACTTCCATGTTAAGAAATAATTATTTGTCAGATTTCATTAATTTGCATTAAATATCATAGTTGCAGTGACATTACAATTTTGACTCCATTGTGAGAATTTGGCATCAATTGTGGAAGATCTCAGGAAATATAAAGTGGAAAATCAAAAAAAAAAGTTTTAAAAACTTTTTTAAAAAATAAATGTGTATTATTGTGCAGAAATAAAAATTTTATCAATACCAGAACAAAATATAACCTTGAAGGGGTTAATAATAAAGATTTGTGCATTAATGAATAACTCATTGCTCAGAAACTTATTACAAATGAAATTTTTGAATTGTAGTAATTGACATGAAATATTGTGTGACATTGTAATGTGATTTTTTTAAAAGATTCTAAGCATTTATTTCATAAAGGTCTGATTTTAATATGCTTGTTAAAGACATCTTCTAATATTCTTTCAAACAATTATGTGAAATTAAGGAATGGTTCACTTAATAATATGAATAAGAAAATCTAGTCATGATGTTTTTTCCTTCAATTATACTGAAATAAAAGCTTGCTTATTACCTTAGTTAACTGTTATTATTATTGTACCAAAGCATTTCCTAGTGTTTTTGCTTATTTGCCTTGTAATTACAAGAATACAGTAAAACCTCACTACTGTGAAAAGTTTGTAGGGGAAAGCAATCTCATTCTTTATAGCCAGGAATGCATCACAACCAGGAGGGCTGTTTTTAACCCTAAATAGCTAACCAGAAGTCTGTGAGACTACCCCAGATATCAAGAAATTGTGGTTTTTGGTAGTTCTGCAAAACATTTGTAAGATTTAGTAAGATTTTTTATTTAAATTTAGTAAGATTATTGGAGTGGGTTGGGGAGTAAGCCAGGCAGCCATAACAGGATGAATCCTTAGGAGGCTGCCAATGGGAGATAAGGAAGTAGGTGAAAGGATGAAGGAGAGGGTTGATTTGCAGCACCCAACGTTCTTTACCTACCACCCAAGTTGGTATTGACGTGGGCTTGCACTGCTTAACTTCAGTGATCTCACAGGAATGCTCTTTGTGTACCTTGCTATTAACCAATGGAGCATTTTTGCATGCTTTTCTTACTATTTTAATGCACCATTTATTTAGTTTTCTTGCAGTTGGTATTCTCCCAGACTACTGGTTAGCTATAATGACTGTCATAAAAATTTACTTGTGATAGAAAAAGAACATTTCTTCATTATTAAATGGCAGTCAATTCTTGAGGAGTGCAGGTTATTAGGTGTTGGAAACAGAGGAATTCATGCAGGAAGTAGATAGGCAAGTAGATATGGAAGAGACAGCTGATGCAATGTGGGACAGGTTCACCAGAAAAATTACAAAATGTGGGGAAGCCACTTTAGGTGAGGCTAGTGTAGCAGGTATAAGGTGCATTCAAAAAGTAATGAGCCAGAGGCTGGAATGTGCAAACCAGTAACAGGATGGTAATATCATGGTGTGTTTAACAAGGTGTGGTTCCAACCAGAGTGTGGAAGGTCACGCGTGCACGTCACATGACAATACAAAGTGAGCAGCAGCATGCATCCATTGTCCAATGCTGCCAGTCACATTGCAAAGATGGCAATGCAAATTTGACCAAGATGGCCCCCTTCTGATACATTTCATGCCACATGGGACAACAGTGAATGCCCAGCATTACTTGCAAGCAAACCTTGACCACCCTTCACCAAGCGATCAAAACAAATCGACCAGGCAATCTCACCCATGGGGTCATTCTGCTCCACAACAATGCAATACATCATACAGCCAACACAGTCGTGGCACTCCTGCAGAATTTCAAATGGGAGGTTCTTGGCCACCCTCCATACAGTCCAGACCTCTCTCCCTGTGATTATGCCATGTTTGGTCCCCTGAAAAGGGCTCTGAGGGGCCACAGATTCACCTCGCAACTGTACATGCAGAACTGGTTCACATCACAGCCCAGGGAATTTTAGAGACAGCCATTCACCACCTCGTGTCACAGTGGGACAAGTGCCTCAACAGCCAGGGTCAATACGTCTAACATACAGGTACTGGTTTCCGTTATTATGCCTTTGGCTCATTACTTTTTGAATGCACCTTATGCAATCCAGGGCAGGCAGACATGGTGGTGGAATAATTCAATAGAGGCAGCCTGCATTCCATAGGTGGATGGAGATAGGGGAACATGATTCTAAAATATGCTACAGGCAGACCAAGACCACAGATAGCAGGATCATTGCTTAGGCCATACACCAGAAGTATGAGGTCTTCTATGATAGATACAAAGAATGGGGTGAAGGAAGAATCTAGACTGGCCAAGACCAGAGGTAGGGCGATAAAAGATTTACCCTGAGCCATAACAGTGAAGGATAGAAAAGGTAGAATCCTGTCCTGGTAAAGGAATGGGGAGAGTATTTCTACAGTCTCGAATTCCTGCAGAGGGTGAGGATATGGTAATGGTGGGGTCAATGGGGAATCTTGTGGGAGACAGGCAGGTGTGTAGGGCTAGAACCTTCATATTTGACCCTGCCACTGGCGGGTTATGGGTATGGTGGTGATGATGATGAGAAAACGAGCGTTCCTAATATTATTCTTCCTCAGCCCTTTCTTGGAATGGATGTTGTAGTATAGCATGAGTCATTGTAAAAATGTTGTCATTGGCCAATATGCATTGGCTTAATTACATTTACTATGGTTAATAGTAATGTTAACTGTTGAGGCTGGAACTCATGAAGTCCTGAATGAGAATGCATCTCAGGAGCAGAAAATTACCATGATTATTGAAGACTTCAATAATGAATATTTTGGAAGATACTCTCCTAGGGGAAATGCCAAGCACCTCTAGGACAAGGAAAAGCAGGATTTATGCATTCTGTCCTAGTAAAATAAAAAATATGATATGATATTCCACCAGGGATGTTTAATTCCATATGCAGTGGTCATTGAGGAGAATGTTTGTTTTAAATCCATAAATAAAAATTATTTATGATAAGGTCCATCATTCATTATATCCAACCAAATTTACAAAAACTTTTGCAACTTTTCATCATTATTACCAGGAAATCGTTAAATCCAATTCATTATATCCCATCTTTTTACAATACAAACTCCTATCCTTTTGCCAGGATCTTGGAAAGCCATTCATAACATCCAGGAATTCGTTACGTCCAAGATCGTTATAGCATGGTTTTACTGTACTAGATCTACTACCAAAGGTACGTTTTGGTGATTGACCAGGTCAATTTTAGTCAAATTGTTTCTGAAACAACTCATTTTGGTGGTTCACAAACCAGTTTTGTCATTTGATTTGGTCATTTGATTGTCTTTGATCAGACCAAAGGGTGACCAACATAACCAAAATAAAAGCATGGTCTGTGTGTTTGGTCAATGAAAAATGAAAAATTTCTATATTCATTTCTTAAGGTTAGGGAATTCATTTTTTAAGTTTAGTGAATTCGTTTTTTAGTTTAGTGGATTCCTTTTTTTATTTTAGGGAACTGTCTTTTTTATTGTAGTGGATTCGTTTTAAAGTTAAGTGAATTAATTTTCCTAAGTTCCATGAATTCCTTGTCATGGGTACCAAAATGTCTGACCAGAGTTTTAGGGATCCCCTTTGGTCAGTTTTTTGGTCAGACCAAACATAAGATCATGGTCAGACCAAACATAAGATCATGGTCAGACCAAACATAAGATCA
>JAAFCE010008833.1:9244829-9257505 GCA_013389805.1 Trigoniulus corallinus
ATGGTCAGACCAAACATAAGATCATGGTCAGACCAAACATAAGATCACAGTGAAACCAAACGTAAGGTCATGGTCAAACCAAACATAAGATCATGGTCAAACCACAACTGACCTGGTCAATCACCAAAATGTGCCTCAAATAACAAAGGAAGGCCGACTATGTATGATGTCATAACGAAGGGGCCAAGCTTGTACTTTAGGTGGTGCTGGTTTGAACTTCTTTGGCAGTGTTTGGTGTATGGTGCAGATTGAACACCAGTTTCACTCTTGTGTTGCCAACACCCGATGCGTGACAAGCGGTTTGAATGTCTGTGGACGTGTTTGATGATAAATGTCGTAGGAAGGACCTCATCCTGTTCACTGATCGACCTTTGTTGGACATCTGTCAGGAATTTTACAAAATGAACTGAGGTTGGCACAAGCCATTGCAACGTGTATGTACCAATGTTTGTGCAAACATGATGCTGTGCAAATTTGTTTCATCATGTATGTGGCCTTAAGGGCCCACCTCAGTGACGCAGTGGGTAGCACGCTCAATAATTGCGTCAGTAGTCCTGGGATCGATACTAGATATGGGTTGGCTTCTTTTGGGTGAGAGGACCCAAGTGCATCCTCTTTTGGATGAGGAGTAAAACCGAGATTCCGTGCGGTGTATGATGGCATCTGCATCTAAAAGATCCCTCTTTACTATGCAACAGGTAGATGATGCAAAATTCTCAGGTGTAGGAGCTCGCCCCCTGGCTTCGGTGGAGTGCCCTGACGAACAGTAGGCCGACGATAAATAAGTATAGGGGTTGCTGATTTGGACGGCAACCGACTGTGGAAAACACTGTTCATTATTTCCCCCTTGAGTCCATTCAGAGGGAAAAGATGGGTACCCAACCCTGGCATAGAAGGGGAAAAGGGTTTGGTGTTGCTTGCTTTTGTGTATGGGGCATTAAGAATTTTAACATCCGCACGCTAATATATAATGCCTCTACAAGTACCTGGTAAAGTTTTTGTTTTTGAAAATGAATGACTTGGACAGTTCCATCTCTCCCATTGAAATTGCACCCGACACTCGTCTATGCCTTTTTCAATTCCAAGTGCCACGCTTTCAGTAAAGACCATCGTCGCCTGAAAAATAATACAAGTAGTCACTAATTATCGACAAGAAATTTATGACAACGCTGTTAATGTTATAACCATTGAAGGTTGATCGGGTCAAATCAATTGCCGGCCATGCGGATACGTCAGTGTGTCTGAGTAGCTGAATTTCCCAAGAGGTAACAGCAATAGGTCTTTGGAGATTAATCAGTTCAAAATCGGACTCTGTTTTAATCATACCTTTCTTTAACAGTCTGGTACGAAAAGGTGATTTCAAACAGACCGCATGAATAGGCCATTATCATTCAGGAAAACAATGTAACCTCACATTCTCTCATAAAGTCATCACAAAGTAATCACTTCTACTGACCCGCCTTTACCAAAATGTTGTAAAATATTTACTGTAAATGTTCAAGAGTGTGGTAGTAAATGCTCAAGAATCAATTGCGGATGGTTGAAGTGCAGTCATGTGTCATAGTAGGGGTCCCAATCAAGTGGAATGGGAAGTTTTAAAGGGCAGTGGTTAGGCCCTCTATGTTATATGGATCAGAGTGTTGGGCAGTGAGGAAGAGCCACGTAAATAAAATGCAAGTAACCGAGATGCGAATGCTGTAGTACATGAGTGGGGTGTTGAGAGCTCATAGAATTAAGGCTTCGTCAAACAGAACGACGTTTTAACGCTGCGTTCCAACTTTCAACGCTGCGTTCCAACTTTCAATGCTGTTATAGCTTCGTAGCGTTTTACTATATAGTTGTTGTTGTTTAGGGTTTTAGGGCCCTTCAACTACACGGTCATTTGAGCCCCGTTTACAGCCTAGTTCTTATGCAGAAACTGCACAGACACTACCCTAATGCGACGATTTTTGGGTATTAGCGGTACGCAGTTTTCCCAGTTTGGTTGTTGGAGTTTAAGGTCCCGTCAACTACAAGGTCATTAGAGACCCGTCCACTGGATAGTTCTAATGCATATACTGCACAGACACTACACTAATGCGACGATTATTGGGTATTAGCAGTACCCAGTTTTCCCAAGCGGGCACCCATGTCAATACTAGCTGGGGTTACGCTGCTTAACTTCAGTGATTAGACGAGAACTGGTGTGTCCAACGCAATTCGCCGCTCCCTATTGCTTGGTACAGTGAAACCTCTCTAATTGGTACACCTGTGGGACCAGGCCAAAGTGTACTCATAATAGGAGTAGTAATAGCCTTGGACTAAAAACCGGTGCTTGAAGAATTTGTACAGTTAATGAGGAGTGTACGCCTTAGAGGCAAGGGCGGATCCAGAGGCTGGCTCAGGGGGGGTGATTATGATTCTGGGGGGGGGGGTGATTATGATTCTGGGTGAGGTGATTATGATTCCGAAGCAAATTGTAAGTTTCAGCCAGTCCGAATTCCCCCCTGGCCACGGGGGGGGGGGGGTGATCACCCCGATCACCCTCCCGTGGTTCCGCCACTGCTTAGAGGGATGTACCCATAGCAGGGGCGGATCCAGGATTTTCGTCGGGGGGGGTTGAGCCATAGGCAGCGATTGGAAACGCAATTTTCATGTGTCAGTGTCAATGTTGCAACCCCAAACCCCCCCTTGGATCCGCGCCTGCTATAGAGAGGTTTTACTGTATTAATACATTATATCTCCGCGATACAGAGCGCCCACGACGGTGGAACGCAGAGTTAAAGCAGTGTTGAGTTTGAAGACAAATTTTAATTGTAACTCCCCACGTTCCCCGTAAATTCAGAAACAAACCAAAATTCGATGTCTATTTTGTAACGTCGCGTTCGCAGTTTTCAATATGAAGTATGACAAACGCGACGTTATAACGCAGCTGTTTGAAGAAGCCTTTAGGGACGAGTATATTAGAGGTAGCCTGGGGGTGGTGGACATCGCGTAAAAAATGAGAGAGAAAGTAGGCTGATGTAGTATGGACACGTAATGAGAAGAGAGGAGGAGGAGTTCGTTAGGTCCATATCAGGAATACAGGTGGTTGGAAGCAACCGGGCAGGGGGAGGCCTAAGAAGAGGTGGGAGCAGGTTGTCCGTAAGGATATGGTAGTTGGCGGGGTGGACGGAGACCTAATGGGAAAAGACGGGAGAGGAGGGCTAGAACCCGCACACCCGACCCTGCCACAGGCGGGATCAGGGTGCTCAAAAGGGTGGTAGTTGACAGAAATTCTGAACTAAATCTTGACTTACGGGCCCCCCCACCCATACGCAGTGCCAGATTTACCATTACGCTAAGTAGGCTGAAGCCTAGGGCCTCAACATTTAGCGGGCTTCAAAACTTAAGAAACGGGCCTCAAAACGGGCTTGAAGAGGGCCTCCAAATTGAAATTGCCTAGGGCCTCTCAATATCTAAATCCGGCACTGCCCATACGTTAAATCTGGGAAATTCTTAACTTTTTATTTAGGGTCTGCAAGGAAGACTTTCGGATTATAATCTACGCCACCATTTCTACCGGTGGATTCCTAGTGAGCACGAGTAATTGAGGGTTTTGGAAAATTTTCATTCACAGCGATTTTAAATAGAAGAAAAGAAGATGGATGTAAAGTACACTGCAGTATGGCTACAGGTCGACCCTGGAAGAAGTAGGTGGCTTGTTTCGAGAGAGGCGGAGCCCTCAAGCTCTTCTGGGTCGAGTCTGAATGGGCACATAGGCGATATATTGGACGGTAGTGTTTCCGCACCCGGTTGACGAGTGAAGCTGCAACCCCTTTGCTTATTTATTTTCGGTCTACTGTCCGTAGGGATCACTCCACCGATGCCAGGGGGTGAGCTCCCACACCTGGGAATTTTGCGTCATTTACCCGTTGCATAGTACAGAGGGTTCTATTACGTGGAAATGCCATTTGGCCATCACACACCACACAGGACCTCGATTTTACGTCTAATCCGAAGAAAGGCGCACTCGGGGCTTCTCCGTCACCCAAAAGACGCAATTCCATCTCTATCCAGCATCAAACTTAGAGCCAATGACGTAGTAATCCAGCATGATTCCTCCTCCAGGCGTAGGAGATCGATCGTTGGCGTCACTGAAGTAAGCATACTGGTTGTAGCATTAGATTGACAGCCGGCTGCGTAACGCTTGTTGTTGTTGTTTGTTGGAGTTTAAGGTCCCGTCAACTACAAGGTCATTACAGACCCGTCCACTGTATAGTTCTAATGCATATACTGCACAGACACTACACTAATGCGACGATTATTGGGTATTAGCAGTACCCAGCTTTCCCGAGCGACCACCCATGTCAGTACTAACTGGGCTTGCGTTGCTTAACTTCAGTGATCAGACGAGAACTGGTGTGTCCAACGCAACTCGCCGCTCCCTGCTGCGTAACGCTGTCCAATAGATGGTCCCAATGTCCCAGTGGGATAAAATGGGCCCCTGACTTGGCCATAGGCAAGATAAGGGTTAAGAATGATGTTGGTAACTGCGAAGTGGTTAGAGAGAGGAGGGTGTGATGCGGAATCGTGTATGCTCTCTTGCATGTATGCATTGACTATCCCTCCCCCTCCCGCTGCAGGACGAGGTCAGTGTGCTTTCCAAGTTCAGAACAATTTCAAACCTCTTCTGTCAGAAAATAAACGTAAATATTTGTTGCAAACGTATCTGATTGTCAAGATTGCCCCCTTGCACAGTTTTCATCTGATAAACTTTCAGGGTGAATTTTCTATTTATAATTTCTATCATTCCGTAGAGCGAGCTGTGAATTCCACTAGGGCCTTGTGGCAAATGGGGCCTCTACCACTACCTGGTCAGAAGCCAGTCTTCTCAACTCTACCACTACGTGCCTAAAAGCACCTCTTCTCATAATATTCTATGCCTATATCACCTCAAGATATCTATTCTCTCTCATTCTCCTCTCTTCCTCTAACTGCGTCAGTGGTTTTAGTTTCGATACTGGATGCTTCTTTCGGGCGAGAGAGAGGCCCCGAGTGTGCCTTCCTTCGAATAAGAAGTAAAAACTGA
Source organism: Trigoniulus corallinus (assembly GCA_013389805.1). Classification (NCBI taxonomy): domain Eukaryota; kingdom Metazoa; phylum Arthropoda; class Diplopoda; order Spirobolida; family Trigoniulidae; genus Trigoniulus; species Trigoniulus corallinus. The sequence goes on from JAAFCE010008833.1 coordinate 9,249,880, forward strand.
GGTCACGTGTGGTGTACGACGGCATTTGCACGTAAAAGAAACCCTTCTACTATTCAACAGGTAGATGAGACAAAATTCCCAGGTGTAGGAGCTCGCCCCTCTGGCGTCGGCGGAGTGCCCCAACGAACAGTAGACCGACGATAAATAAACATAGGGGTTGTAGCTTTGGTCGGCAGCCGGCTGCGGAAAAATGCCATCCAATATATCACCGTGTCCATTCAGAGGGACAACATGGGTATCTGACCCTGCCATAGGAAGGAAAAAGGGTTAGGAGTTGCAGGAGATTCTTGCTGCTCAGTGGTGGGCCTCAGACAGCTATTTGAGAAACGCTGATATTGGTGACAAGACATTCTTAACCCGTTCAGGGCTGCATATCCACTGATTAATTATTGGACATGAATATAGATTTTGTAATGAAATTTACAAAAGTAGTTTAGCTTACCTTTGTTCCTGTCATTAGAACATTACTTATTGACCTGCAGAAATTCAAATTAAACATTTTATTAAAAAATGATTGAAATAATTGGCCTCGGGATGCGGGGAAAAAACAGTTCAGGCAATTTCTGCTTCGTGGGTCGGAGGAGTCTCTGTTAGAAATTTTGTTTTAACAGCCCAATTTGTAAATTAGTTATCATCCATATTATAAGTTAAGGTGCCTTTGGTTCTTTTCCTAACCAGACACCGTTGTAACCTAATCTGTCCATCAGCCCTAGGCGACCCTGATTCTGGTGCTCCATTGTTGACCCAAAATCCTAACACCCTGCATTAAAAATTTTAGCAATCCGGGCAACTATGCGTGTTTGTCCTGTGATGTCACAACGCGAGCCACGTGTCGTATGAAAACGGAACGGCAAGGAATTGGGGGGGGGGGGGGGGGAAATTATTGAAGTTTTTACCGTTATGTTCAGTTAAACGGTAACAATTTTAGCGAATAAGAAGTGGGAGTTGTTATAACAACGAATGAACTTCATATGGAATGTGACGTCCCGAAATGGCGGGCGGAAGAGTCAGATGATTTTTTTGTTTTGTTGGTGTTTTAGGGCATTTCAACAACAAGGTCATTAGAGCCCCGTCCACTGCGTAGTTTAGATATTAGTGGTACCCAGTTTTCTCGAGATCCCACCCATGTCAGTGCTAGCTGGCGTTGCGTTGCTTAACTTCAGTGATCAGACGGCATCTGGTGTGTCCAATGCAATAAGCCGAAGGTAGAGGGAGCCCAGAACAGACATGATGGAGGAAGCCCAGAGCAGACTAGGTGGAGGGAGCCCACAGCAGGCAAGGTAGAGGGAGTCCAGACCAGACAAGGAAGAGGGAGCCTGGAGCTAACGGGGTAGATGGAGTCCCGAACAGCCAAGGCAGAGGGTGCTTTTGTTTTAGGGCCATCAACTACAAGGTCATTAGATCCCCGTCCACTGCGTAGTTCCAATGCAGAGAGTGCGCAGACACTACACTATTGCGACGAGTTTTGGGTATTAATGATACCCTTATAATTCCAAGCGGCCACCCACGTCAGTGCTACTGTTAGCTGGCGTTGCATTGCTGAAGTGATCAGATGAGAAGTGGTGTGTCCGACGCAGTAAGCCGCTCCCCAGTCAGGTGCAGTGTTTGAATCTTCTACTGTTTCAAGCTTTTGTTTCGGGTGGTGCTGTAGGACCCTTCAATTATAATGGTCAATAGAGCTCAGTCCACAGATACTACACTGTTACGACGATTTTGGGTTTTAGCGGTGCCCAGTGTTCCCAAAAGTTCGCAGGTTCGATTCTGGATCTAGGTCGGTTGTCATCTTTGAGGCGAGAGAGAAGCCCTAAGTGCGCCTTCCTACGAATGGTGTACGATGCCATGTTCACGTAAAAGGGCCCTCTCTGGTTCTTTAGCAACTGGGAGACTGTGTTAAGTTGGACACCCAAGTTCTCGTCTGGTCACTGAAGTTAAGCAACGCAGCCCCAGCTAGCACTAACATGGGTACTGCTAATGCCCAAAAATCGTCGCATTTGTATAGTGTCTGTGTAGCTTCTGCATTAGAACTACGCACCAGAGCGGGGCCTAGAGCAGGCCCAACACTAACGCTTAGCATGAACAGACTAGGTCAGATATTTAGTTTTTGATCCCATTTGCGGTCCATCAGGAAATCGTCGCCGACCACCCAGTAGCCTGTGGACCGCACCTTGAAAGACGATGTTAGGGGTGCATTTAGTCCGGTGGATCCTTTTGTTTTACCCTCACCCAAATTGTAGTTTTAATTACTGCACTTAGTCCAGGAAAGTCTTCCTCCTTCACCAATTATTCAACTATATCATGCATAACTAATTTCAGATCTTTAAAATTATTATCTCATCTGAGTTCCTCCCTAATAAGACAAAACCTGCGTTCAGAATGCGAAGGAAGTAGAAGACATGCCAAAAATTAGTTTTGGAGATGGGCATGCCTCTTACTTATTTTTAGGTAATTAGACAAAAATAATTACCACTTACCAAGATGCTGATGCTGATGTTACAATATACAATCCACAGATAATTATAGCTTCGAATAACTTAGTGCGATCCAATCTAAAAATCACTTTGGAATATTCTGGAATGTGAACGCAGAATGTATCCATTGGAGACGAAATCTTAGGAAAGTATTTGAATAATACTTCAGTAATGTCGTTGCTTCTGTTTTAAAAATGTAAAGGTAGAGGGCTAACTTGGTAATTCACACTAGGAATCGAAGGGTCCTTAATGCACTTGACTCAAGTCACATCTCACTAGTGGAATATTGATGTGATATCCATGATTACCAACTTTTTCTTTCTTGTCAGAAATGGTCAAAGTTAATTTAAGGTGGTGTGATAGGTTTGCGTGATCAAATGGTCCCTTCAAGCAACACCGCTCGTATTGTAAATTTCTTAAAGGAACTACCGACGATATAGAACCATGACGTCTTTGAAAGCTTTAAAAGGAGGCGGCCCTTTTCTCATTTTTTCACTGCGGCTTATTGAAGTTCAGTTTTTGTAAAACGCCCCTTAGTTCGCGAAATGACGACACCAATTCGCGAACATCCTTTTTTATCTCTCGCTCTCTGTCACCTACTTCTACTCATGTGGCAATTTTTCTACCACCCATTTTCCCATCTTTTGGACAACAAGAGTCCATATTGTACTCCTGAATTGCCCTTAAATCCCTGTCTATTCTCATTAAAAGTGTACGGTTTTCAACGGCCCTAATCGACAAGAGAAACCACAAAAACTGTATTCAGGTAAGATTTCAAACACTTCATGCACCATTCTGAAAGAAAAAGATATACTTAGTGACTCCATTTTAGGTCTGTAACAAGGAGGCCAATTTTGGTGTCGGATTAAAGGTAGGGGGTGCCAACTACATTATGCTTTAGGTCCCACTTAATCCAAACATGAAGATTTAGCTACTTGCAAAAAAGTCGGTTAAAAAGCCTCCCGAAGTTGTGATAATAATACTGTCACTGTTATTACTAATAAAAGATGAAGTCATCCAGAAGTTTTCATTTGAGATTTCTTGGGGCATTATCCTAAAGAAATCCATTACTGAGTAGGGCATTAAACCCCCACTTGACTGCACCTCTATCTCCTTTGTGCAGTTCTTCAAATTAATCGCCAAGAAATGAAGTGGGTTTTTATTGAGAGCTTTCTACATATTTCAGAGGAATCCATGGTGTAAAGAAATAGTGCACGGGGGAGAGAGACGACCAACCCGACAATTCATATCTATGTACCCCAGACAACTAACCCGCCGCGGTGGCGTAGTGGTTAGCACACTCGGCAACTGCGTCAGTAGTTCTAGATTCGATACTGGGCCGAGGTGGGTTGGCTTCTTTCGGGTGAGAGAGAGGCCGCGAGTGGGCCTTCTTTCGAATGAGAAGTAAAACCGAGGTCCCGTGTTGGTGTACGATGTCCCTTGCACGTAAAAGAACCCTCCCTACAACGCAACGGGTAGGAGCTCACCCTCTGGCGTCGGTGGAATTCCCCAACGAACACTAGACCGACGATAAATAAGCGTAGGGGTTGCAGCTTTGGCCGGCAACCGGCTGCAGAAAAACTATGACCCATATATCGCCCTTGTCCCTTGTGTCCGTTTAAAGGAACAAGATGGGTACTCGACCCTGCCATTGGCGGGAAAAGGGTTAGGAGTTTTTTTCTGTACCCCAGACAACTGCCGGTTAACCACAGCAGTTCATTGCCATCATACTTAGAACCTCCTTAGGGCAGGGTGAGTCTGAGTTCTACTCCATCTACACATCACTTGCATTCCTGTGATGGACCTAAACATGTTCTCACAACATCCTCTTACGGCATAAGCATCCGCACTTCTTTCACGATGCGACCCCAGTGCTGTCTTAACGCATGGGGCCACCGGGCACTTGCCCGGATGTACAAGTTAGCAACACAAGTTAGTGTTGAAAGGTCTTTCTTGGGTTTAAAGTTCATTTTACGGAACAACAGAAATCATTTAAATGAAAATACATTGGAAGACATTTTAATAATTAGAGGCAATTATCATCTTTTCTTATTTTAAATGTACAAGAGAATCCTTTGTTTCGTTTATTAAATTATACCATAATTATCATTAAGTACTACAGTATATACAGTTTTATTTTTGATTGTCATTATAAAAGTTTGTTACCAATATTTGTTTCATTTTTTTATATTTTGGAATGTATTTTTTCCAGCTGTTTAATTTCAAATTGAAAAGATATACAAATATTTCTGCGTTTTTTTATTATACCTGTAATCAATTAGTAATTATCACTATTTGCGTTAAATTATTATATCAACCCATTATTATTACAAAAGAAGTAATAAAATGGGTATTTGTATTGATTAGATAGTCCAGTGCCGCGTTAGATGGTCCAGTGCTGCTATTTTTGAAATGTATAGGCCTACGTATTTTAAGTATAATGAACTTTTGAAATATTTTTAGCACAAATTAATTTTTTTTAAACTAATACTGTACCTGGAGCGAAACCGAAAACCAGAAAAACCGTTATTTTTTTACTGGAACGAAACCGTAACTGAACCGATATATACTGTATTTTTGACATGACCCCTAACCAACACCGGAACGAAAAAAAATAAAGGTTGAATGCCCTGGGTCCATTACATGAAATGCGAGTGGTTGGAAGCACCCGGGGCAGGAGTAGATCAAAGTAGTCGTGGGAATATGGTAGTGGTGAACGTGGACTTGATGGAAGATAGGCAAGATGGAGGAGTAGAATCCACAGACCCGACTCTGCCACAGGCGGGATATGGGTATGATGATAATAATGGTAACAACACAAAACTATTCCAAGTAACTGCAGGTGACGGCTTTTATTGTTTTAATGACAGAACAACAATCTAAAGATAGCATGTGGATTATTTGTCCAAAAATTCTGTTAATTGAAAAAAAAGTGGTAGTGCCTTTGTTTAATTCATATTGCATTTTTATTTTGTTGACTGTCCATTGAGGAAATAACGGTATCCAGGTAACGAACCGGGAAGGTGAAATAAGCTTGCTCCTGCTCTTATACTGCAGTTCCACATTGCTACCTTTCGTGCGTTTTATGATTTACGCTATGAGTTTACACACTGAGCGTCGAACTCCCGTAGACTGACTGCTGACTGCCAGGAAACGTTTAATACCGCATTTACACATTTGGAATAATACGACGCGAATGGCGAGGCGAGACTTTCGTCGAAACGTTTGCATTCATGCTTTCGATGCGAGTGACTGTTCACACATTCGCGAATGTTCGCAGATGGTCATTCTCCAATCGCCTTGGGTCCTTCGCGCCCTTTGATTCATGTCATACCCCATTTACACATTCGCGAATACGACGAGGCGAGTGGCGAGGCGAGCATGTTCGACGAATGTGTGAACCCTACATTCGTCATTCACCTCGTGGTTCGCCTCGCCATTCGTGGCGCTCGTGTTGGAAGCGGTTTTTTTGACATGAGTCAAAGGGCGCGAGTGACCCGAGGCGATTTGAGAATCACCAGCTGTTGAGACAATACGAATCAAAGGTTCAAAGGGCGCTAGCGACAAGGTGGTTGGAGAATGACCATCTGACGACACATTCGGCGAATATGTGAACAGTCATTCTTCATTCAAAGTATGAATGTGAAAATTTTGATGAAAGTCTCGCCTCGTCATATTCGCAAATGTATAAATGCGGTATCAAAAGACCACTTTCAACGTGAGCGCCACGAATGGCGAGGTGAACCACAAGGTGCATGACGAATGTGGTGTTCACACATTGGTCGAACATACTCGCCCCGTGTTATTCGCGAATGTGTAAATGCGGTATAATACCTCATTTACACATTCGCGAATAAGACGAGGCGAGACTTTCATTGAAATGTTCGCATTCATTCTTTGGATGAGGAATGACTGTTCACACATTCGCTGAATATCTCGTCAGATGGTCATTCTCCAATCACCTCGTCGCTAGCGCCCTTTGACTCGTATTGTCTCCATAGATCGTCATTCTCAAATCGCCTCAGGCAAAGCCTCCTAGATAACAAGGCCTTTTCAGTGTGACGTCACTAGCTAGTGACGTCACACAAAGTAGTGCTAGCATGCTTGTAAACGACCATATAGTGTGTATTGCAAGCAGTTTTTTAAAGTCATATTTTAGTTGCATTTTTTAATTTAAATCGCTTTTAAATATAATTCACACTCTATTTGGATTTGCTTAAACAAAATGCCAGAAAATTGTGTCCCAAAATGGCGACAAAACGGATTATACTGTACCAAACATAGCAAGGCAAGCAGATTTAAAATTTAATGAGTAGTATTAGGCTTATCTTATATATTTAGATTTAATGTATATCATTCCAATGTATAGAATTCCATTAATCTATAGAATTCCAATTAAGACTAAGACAGTTGAGATGTTGTATACTATTTATGAAAAAAATAGTCATAGGGTTAGAAAAGCTAGGTATACATGTTATTTGCATAATTAATGACAAAGCAGTAAAGCAACTCCTAACCCTTTCCTGCCTATGGTAGGGTCGGGTACCCATCTTGTCCCTCTGATTGCATGCAATGGTGCTATATTGGACATGGTTTTCCACCAAGCTTATTTATCATTGGTCTACTGTTCATTGGGGCACACCACTGATGCCAGTGGGTGAACCAGGGGCAGATCCAGAGGGGGAACAATGCACCAATTGCTCCCCCTTCAGTGCCTCAATGGGTGCATATTTCAACTGGTGCATGATTCAACTTTGCAACTGAAGAGGCATTTTTGCATTTGCTATTCCCATTTCTATACTGCCAGTCCAATCTGCAGATGGCTAAACCACTGAAGCTAGGATATTGTCTAAGGGGCAGTAGAGGACCTATTTAATTGCTAGCTAGATTTATACAAAGAGATTCTGAATTTTTAAAAAAATATTTGGGTGCACTTTGTTTGAAGTGCTCCCCCCCTGATCTGTGTCTGGATCAACAGGAAAAATTCTTTATGCTCACTATAGTAGATTAAAGAAATTTCATGCCCTGAAAATTGACAGCTGCATAAAGTGCTCATATCACTAAAAGCTTTATCTCCTACTAGTGTAAAATGTCAAAATGTGAAATTAGTTTTAAACATTTTTAATAAATAGGCAAATTGAGCACTACTATCCATTAG
>JAAFCE010008833.1:9272191-9365264 GCA_013389805.1 Trigoniulus corallinus
TCCGAACGAACAATGCTGTTTTTCTAGGTAAAAACGGAATAACAAAATAAAAACCGACCAAAATAAGGTAAAAATCAAGGGCTGGCATTGACTCAAGGGTCAGTTGGCACTAGCCCTTGATTTTTACCTTACCTACAACGGAATAACAAAAAATAGCAAAAAGACGGCCATTTGCCCTCCCAGGGGCGAAACATCCGAGGGGCGAAATGTTCGGGGGCGAAACGTCCGAGGGGCGAAATGTGTGGGGGCTAAAGCTCCGGGGGCGAAATGTCGGGGGCGAAATATCGGGGGCGAACGTTCTGGATCCCAATTAATCAAGTAGTGAACGTACAGTAAGCTATTTATTTCACTGTTTTGTCATTTTGATTCATTTTTCATTCTGAAAAGGTCATTTTGTTCTCTATTTTGCGGCATTACGTAGAAGCATATTTTATTATCGAAAGCAATGGTTTTCAAGAAACCTGCCCTGAGCATATTTTAAATGGGGAAAGTTATGACGGAAGCAATAAACCTGGGGTACAGTATGTACAGGGTTTTCCATTAAGAACTGTCTCACTACACTATTGAAAAAGGCGAATATGGCTTGAAAAGGTTGTTGTATTTTTATTGCAAAATTAAGTGTAAATTCTCTAAATGAGTTTGGAACACATGTCAGGGGCAGATTCCGCCTCAATGGGGCGCGTATTTCAACTGATGCGCCATTCAACTTTACAGCTGATGAGGCATTTTTGCATTTCCTATTCCCATTTCTATATTTGCCATTTCTATCTGCAGTTGACTAAACCACTGAAGATAGGATTTTGTCTAAAAGACAGTAGAGGAATTATTGCAATTGATAGCTACAGGACATTCTGAATATTTGAAAATATTTGGGGTACACTTTTTCTGCAGTGCTCCCCCTGATCCGCCCCTGACAAATGTGCTAAATAATCTCCTCAGCTCTACTCACAAGCGATGATTGTTCAATTAAGTTGTTCAAAATATGAGTTTGGATTAAACTAGGGGTGGGGGACAGGCCAAGCAGGCATAACGGGTCGGACCCGGTGGAGTATGCTCGCTGGTATGGGGGTGAAATGATAAGGTTGGAGAAGGGACGTAAGGGGAGGGAAGCTAACAATGAAAGCATCAGCGCGAGCTGCAGATGAGGGTTAGGGAGAATACAGAAGAAGGGATCAAAGGGTCTATATAGGTTGGTAGTTCGCAAGGTTGAAAGACGAACCTTATTTAAAGATTGGGAAAATCTGGGCCGATTTCCCTTCCGGGGAACCAGGCCGGCGGAGAGTGCCCAAGAGAACAGTTTTGCTAATATGGGATCTAAAAGGCTACGAAATGCTTTGAGAAGCGCGGCTGGGATAACGTCAGGACCAGGAAAGAACGAGGGCTTGAGCTGGGTGATTGCCCAAAAAATCACGGCAGTAGAAACTGAAGATATGAAGAGATGGTCCGAGGCCTCCAGTAGGGGGTAGGACATAAAACTCGAGGGAGTAAATGTGTCTCTGTGGGGACTGTTAGTCTGAACTTGTCGTGAAAGAGCTTGCTAGCTTCGTCCAATCTGTGGGGCCAGGTGTTATGCCTGAGAGTTATTGGTGGAGGAAGTTTGGCGGAAGCTTTGTCAGAAGTTGGAGGCCGAGAGAGTATTTAAAGTGAGAAAATGTAGAAACGCGCCGTCTGTCACGGATGATTACGACTTTGACTTTAGTACGGTACTGAAAAAGTGAGATGCTGATTGGTAGAGAAGTTCTTAAGATTAAAGAGAAAAGCCTTTCTTTTCCTTGTAATAGATGTCCGTATTTCTTCGCTAAACCAAAAAGGAAATTTATTATGACTAGGAACAAATTTAACGGGAATATAACGTTAGACGGAATATAATGGAAAGCCCTTACTTGAAGTCAAAATTTCTTCTATATTTAATAACGTAGGCCTACTCAGAATTTATACAGCTGTTCATTAACTCGTAATAATAAATTCGTTTGGATTATTGGTAATGAATAATCTTTCGGAATTGTACGTGTGAGCAAAATAAAACCAAACTAAAAATGTAGCTAGTTGGCAGTAATAACTTAGCGCTGAGACGGATGCCAAAGTCGTTATTCTACTCCAGTAAAGTTGACTATGACTAGTAATTCTATACAATTAAAGCAGATATGTTAGGCCCCTCCAAGGAACCTTAAGCATAGCACTTATTCTGCCATCCACTACTTACCTGCTATAATGGCACATACAGACGCTCAAAGTGAAAATCACACACTGAAAAAAATGATCATTTGTACAACTTTTTTGTAGAAATAAAAATAGAAAATGAAATGATAATAGGTTCACTTGGTGGAATTTAATTAGTAACAAATAGTAAACAATTAGTAAACAAATAGTAACAAATATATTTTAAATAAAATTGAGTGAAATGCATGCCAAAGTGAAAATCATACAGGTTGAAGTTGATTTTATTTCAAAACAAATTCTGATATATTTGCTGCTTAAAACCATTATACAATTAGTTGTGATTGGGTTTTCTTCCAGTGCAGTCAATCTACAGTAAGTGTTTATTACTGAAAATTTGTGTAAATTAATAATGGGGCCTCGTACAACAATTGCAGAATGTGTGTTAATACAACAACATCATCAAGAAGGGAAATCTATCAGAAAAATTGCTGAAATAATGAAAAACCTCCTGCCACTATAAAGTGAATTATTCAATGATTTACAAAAAATCAACATGTTTTGAATAAGTGTAAGAAAAGTCCAAAAAATATTTACACCTACAGTTGAAAGATGGATTCTTAATCAAGTAAAAAAATCCTACTATCACTGCTCCAAAATTGGCTGCTGAGTTTGAACAACATACAAATATCAAAGTTAGTCCAGAAACAGTGTGCATTGTTTTAAGAAAAAATAATTTTAATGACAGAGTGCCCAAGAAAAAGCCCTACATTACTGCCAAAATCACAAAGTTTGATTGCAGTTTGCTAAAGAATATTTAAAAAAGGATCGAGAGTATTGTCATATTTACTATATATACGAACAATGTCATATTTACTGATGAAAGTAAATATACAATTTTTCAGTCAGATGGTCCTGGTTATGTGTGGAGAAAGCCTGGGGAACAACTTAAAAAACAAAATTTGCAGCCAACATTTAAATTTGGTGGTGGAGGTGTAATGGCTTGGGGCTGCATGTCAGCTGTTGGAACTGGATCCCTGCTCTTCATTGATGGAATTATGGATAAAACTGTATGTCAGCATACTTCAAACACATTTAAAAACTAGTGCTGAAAAATTAGGCATTAGACACACATTTGTTTTGTATCAGGATAATGATCCCAAACATTCATCATATGTAGCCAAAGAATGGTGTTTATACAACTGCCCCAAAGTTCTTAAAACTCTACCACAATCACCAGATTTAAATGTGATTAAACATCTTTGGGCCAAACTTGAATTTGAAATAAGAAAACATCACATTTCCAACATGCATGATTTAAAAAAGCCATGCAAGAACAATGGGTGATGATCAGCCCTGAGTACACAAAAACACTTGTACAACTTTATCCAAATCAGCTAAAGGAAGTGATTAGGTAAAAAGGCTTGCCAACAAAATATTAAAACTGCAAAAAATAGTTTAAAGTTCTTCAACTAAACAATATTTTTAATGGGTATGGCTTTTTTTTTTTTTTTTTAGAAAATGCACTTATTCTTGGCATTGTTTTAAGTGATTTAATGATTTTGATCTGTCATCAATTGGATATCAGAAAGTCAAGTGATTATCATTTCATTTTCCATTTTTATTTGCACAATAAACTTCCTTGAATGATCGTTTTTATTGGTGTATGATTTTCACTTTGAGCATCTGTACTTTCAGAAAAATCTCCACTATTTATCCTACCCAAGAGCATTCACTTTTTGAATGGTCCTTGGGGGAAAACGGCCAGTAATTGGAGTCTTGTCTTTGCACTGATCTCTCAATTTAAATGAACGATAATTTCTTCCCTTATAGACTGACTGCAGGGGAGGGAGACCAGTGAGGAGTCTGTCCTTGGCCTGATCTCCTAAAATTAAATGAATGATAATTTCTCTCCTTGTACACCACCAAGGATAATCTGGCAATGGGAGGACCATCATATCCCATTTTCAGTAGTCTCTTAAAAAGACTCCTGCTCTGAGATACCCACCTCTGACTTTTAGACTACACTCCTCAATACTATGCTGAAAAGAGGAAAGAAAATTTTCTGTTTAAGAGCTAATTTGTTCTCTCATGCCTAGTTCTTTAGCACTACACTAAATTGTTAATCATGTTGACTCTGTTAAAATTTTGATTAAGTATTGTGCTAGTGCATTATGAAGGAGTGCCAGTGCAATACCTTAAATGTAGTGCTTTTTTGGAGTAACGTCACACATGGGAGACAGCAGGTGGTAGTCTGTGTGATTTCCAAGCAGATCTCAACTGTCAGCCAGTCAGAATCTTGCTGAACTTACTTTATGCTGCTTGAGTTGACTGGTAGTCAACTCAACTTTTCCATGGCATAGCTACTCTGTGGCAGTTGAAGTAGCATTGTGAAGTTACCACTTTTTGTGCTCTGTCATCTGATTCAATGTTAATAGCTTTTTGCTATTAAGTTTGTGACAACCTACCCATGTGGCAACCAGCCCGAATCTCCATTATATTAATACAAGCATAACCTAGATAAAATAATACTAGTGTACTACTCCTGTAATAAAAATCCTGCATTAAAATCTCCTGGAATAAAAATGAGGGATTATGTGGGAAAAACATCAAATTGATGTGTAAACATTTATTACATATGTAAAGTAAACAGAAATCAGAATAAAATATAACAATGTTTTAATACTGTAAAAAAAATAAATGTGCCCCTCACAAAAAAGTTTGGAAAAATCAGCTGTTTTGAACAGCTTTTAACTTAAAATGAAAATTAATATTTTGTGTGAATGCCTTTTGCTGCAATGACAGCCTGCAAGTATCGGGGCATCAATTCCACTAAACATCTAGTGGTTTCTGTGTTGATTTTCTCCCTTTCATCCTTCAGTACAGCAGCAAGACTGTCTGTACCATTAATGCCCTGCTTCCTAATGATTTGGTCCAAAAGATGACACAGGTTTTCAATGGGTTAAGGTCTGGTGATTGGGGTGGTGTTTTGAGCTGATGGCAAACATTGTAGAGGAGCCACTCCTTAGTTAGTTTGGCAGAATGCTTAGGATCATTGTCCTGCTGGAAAATAAATGTGTCCTGAAGCCCCAAATGTAATGCACTACCTTTCAATTTGTTGGTCAACACCTCACTATAAGACCTAGCTGTCATGTTACCATTGATGAAATGGAGATTTCCTACCCCAGAGTGTGCCATGGAGCCCAGTGTTTAGGGCATTTGGAGGATCCAAAGCACTCTTTTTTTCTCCACATGGTGACAATACTTCTTGGATAAAAAATGTTGAACTTACTTTCATCAGTGAAGATCACATTTTTCCAAAAGTCTATTGGTTTGTCCTTGTACTGATGGGCAAACTCAAGATGTTTCACCCTGTTGGCCTCACTAATGAATGGTGTTTTCCTGGGACGTCGCCCTTTAATTCCTGCACTGTGGAGTACATTCCTATTTTTTTTTTTGTACTGACTTCCTTCCAAGATGATGGTGCAATGCTTGATGTGACCATTGCTGCAGTCATTTGTGGGTTCTTAAGGCAGTTTCTAATGACCCCTTGTTTTTCTCTTTCTGCCAACACTTTTGGATGGCCACTTCTTGGTTTGTCCTCAGCAGTCCCAGTCTTCTTTAGTTTTTTAATAATTTTGAAAACTGCAGAAACTGAAACCAGTGAATGAATTGCTACTACATCAGATGCTGATATCATAATTGGCACTGAATCCTGGTTAAAGGAAGAAATTAAATCAGCAGAGATTTTCTCTGACAGGAATGTAGTTTACAGCAGATAGGGAAGCAGGTAGAGGGGGTGGAATCTTTATAGCCATAGATAAATTGCTGGAAAGTTCTAGGGAATTGGGTTATGAGGAAGATTGTGAAATGCTATGTTGTTGTGTTGCTGGCTCTTGTGGTGGGGGGATTTATGTGGTTGGTTTCTACTGACCACCAGGTGATGACTCATACCCACTGATGAAACTATTGCAATCATTGGAGCTTCTATGCCAGAAGAAAAGGGTACCAGTAGTAATTCTTGGTGGGGACTTCAATTTGCCAGGGTTCAATTGGGGCAGTATGCAGCATAATTTAAACTTTAGGTTATCAGGAGTTTTAAATCTCTTTTTGGAGCAACTGTGTTGTAGTGGATTGGAACAGATTGTGACCATCCCTACTCATAAGAAATGTGGTATTCTAGATCTAGTTTTTACAAATGTGCCCAACTCCATCAAGAATGTAGGGTGTATTGAGGGAAATAGTGATCATGCTGGGGTTAGGGTAGAGATCATAAATAGCTTACCTAGACAGGTGGCTGCAAGCAGGGTGGAATAACATTTCAATAAGGCCAATTGGGATTGTTTTAAAGCCTATCTTGAATTTCAATTAAATGACTTTTATGCCATTATTAATACACAGAGCATTGAGGAATCTTGGCAAAGATTCCTAGCAATTTTAGAAGAGGTCACACAACTGGCTGTCTCTACTAAGGTGAAAAGGATTAACGTTCTTCCAGAATGGTACACCAAAGAGGTGAAGGTAGCGTTGCAGAATCAGCAAAGGGCTAGGAACATACATAGGAAGGGGTGGGATGACAATAGTGCAGGGAAGTATAAGGGGGCCTGAAAAGTGGTTAAAGAGAAAGTATACAAGAATTTTCATGAGAACGTTTTGGGAGACAGGCTGAAGAAAAATCACATGGCATTCTGGGGTATCTTAAGAGGTGTAGGAGAGAGGATTATAGGGATACAGTGATTAAGGATTGGTCAGGAAATTTAGTTGATGATGGTCTCATGATTGCCAATGTTTTCAATGACACATTTGTAAATAGCTTTGCTAAAAGCAGTAGGGATCACTTCCAGCCAGTATATGCTAGGTGTTCACCAGGAGGAATGGATGAGGTTATAATCACTAGGGAGGGAATGGATGGCATTTCTCCATTTATTTTGCAGTGGCTCTCGGCTCTCAGGGATTATTAGTTATTACTTGGTGGAAATATTTAAAAAGTCGTTGGACACTGCCATTGTTTCTTCATCATGGAAACTGGCTAACATAGTACCAATTTTCAAGTTGGGGGACACACTGGACCCTAAGTGTTATAGACCAGTTTGCTTAGCATGTGCTGTATGCAAGAGTTTTGAACATATCTTATTCTCATGTATAATGGGGTATTTAGAAAAGAATGGCATCCTTAGAAATAATCAGCATGGGTTTAGGAAAGTGAAGTCATGTGACACCCAAACAGTTTGCCTGATGGATTATATTCAAAAGGCTTTAGACAACAGAAAGCAGGTTGATGTCATGTTCTTGGACTTTAAACAGGCTTTTGTCATGATACCCCCATGATAAACTGATTTCTAAAATGTCCAGCTTGGGGATACATTTTATGGTTTCTCAGTGGATAAGGTCCTATCTCAGGGGTAGACAACAGATGGTCCTGTTCAAGGGTAGTGCATGTGAATGGAAACCAGCCACATCTGGGGTCCCTCAGGGAAGTGTATTGGATCCTTTGCTGTACATTCTCTATGTGAATGACATAAGGCTTGATATTAACTCCTACCTTGAGGTATTTACAGATGACACATGCATTGCTTGGATATTGGATAAGGGGATATCATCCTGTGCATGATTACAGCAGGATCTAGATAAAATTTATGACTGGTGCATTAGATGGGAATTGCTTTTGAACCTCCATAAGTGTAGATTTCTTAGGATATCCAGATCAAGTAACCCTGTTGATTTTGATTAGTACATTGGTGGTGAGTTTGTGGAGAGGGTGGTGACCAATAAACATCTTGGGCTTATTTAAAATAGTAAAGGTAACTGGAAGGATCATATTGGCAAATTGATTGGGAGGGCTGGGCAATTTCTCCATCTGATTAGTAGGGTTCTTGGGGACAGCACAAAGGAGTTAAAGAAATGGCCTATACTTCAATGGTGTGACCAATTTTAGAGTATTGTAGCCCAATTTGGTCTCCTTTCAGGCAGGACTTATCATGGGAAATTGAAAGAATCCAAAGGAGGGCAGGAAGAATTGTGCTCTACAGGTTTTCACACAGGGAAAGTGTGTCTGAATGATTAGGGAATTAGGGTGGGACACACTGAGCCAGAGGTGAGTATCTCATAGCATTGGTGTTTTCACAATACTGTTGCTGATGGGGTGCAGTGGACCTTTGGCTGGAAGTGTGTCCCAGGCTGGGTATAAGGGGAGAAAGGATCATTCATATAAATTGAAGAAACTAAGGGCACAGGCAGACTCATACTACTAGTCTTTCTTGCCAAGGACCATTTGACAATGGAATACCCTTGGGGAAAATAGTGGAGGACTTACTAAATGGGAAGGATGCCTTTACAACTTTTGTAGTGGCACACAACTATAGCGTGGGGTCTTAGAAGTTTTCTGGGTTGTTATGTAGTAATGAGAGTTAGTCTCTCCACTGCCAAATTGGCCATAGTGGCTGCTTGCAGTGAACTAGAATTAGAATTGCATTCCTCTTGTTTAATGTATCTATTAACTTTATAAAAAATCAGTAGCAATAATGTTACCATATTGAAAGACAATAATAAACCTGCTCCACTGTTATTGTTGTAGATGTCCAGCAAAAAAGAATAACCCAGAAGAAAGGAGTGAAACTGGTGAAACTAACAAGCTCTTCAGATATACTGAAGAAGCAGTTGTCAAGGCAGTTGGAGAGATCAAGGCTGGCGCCATTTTGTTAAATCAAGCTTCACATTAATATTGCATTCCAAAGTCAACTTTGTCTAATAAGGTTAATAACAAAGTCCCAATGGGTAGAAAAATGGGACCCTCAACAATCCTTAGAAAACAGGAAGAGGAGGATGTAACCAACTGGATAGTTCAAAAGGCTAAGTTAGGATTCCCCTTGACTGCAGAAGATGTCAAAGATTCAATTCAAAACGTCCTACAGGAATGTCCATGGGCAAGCCCTTTTAAAAATGACAGACCAGGAGAAAAGTGGTTGTCATTCTTCCTGAACAGGCATCCTGAAATAAAAATGAGAATCACAGAAGCCATATCAAAAGCTCAAGCTAGTGTTACAAAAGAAAGTATTGAACACTGGTTTACTGAATTGACTGAGTTCTTGGAAGCTAAAGGATGTGTTAATATATAAATGATCCTAGGAGAATCCTCAATAGTGATTAAACAGGGTGCCTCACTTGCCCTAAAACTGGTAAAGTATTAGGGCCCAAACATTTCAAAAATCTATATGAAATTAGTTCCGGAAATGATAAGGAATCTATAACTGTTATATGCACATAGTGCAGATGGTTCAACATTGCCACCTATGATTGTTTACCCTTATAAAAGAATTCCTTCAGGAACAATAAGAAACATGCCAATAGGATGGGCGTTTGGAGATCCAACTCAGGGTGGATGTGTCTGCCACTTTTTATGAATATGTTGAAAATGTGTTGAAGCCATGGTTAAATCAAAACAATGTGGCTTTTCCTGTAATATTGTTTTTGGGTGGGCACAAAAGTCATCTGTCTACAGTTATCCAATTTCTGTGCAAGAAGGGAAATATTTGTTTGCTGCTTGCCACCAAATGCAACTCACATTATACAACCTTGTGATGTTAGCATATTTCATCCACTGAAAGTGGCTTGGAGAAACGTTGTTCGACAATCCAAACAACAGCACACTATTATCAATAAGAGTAATTTTGCAATTCTATTGAAAAAAAAACTATTGATTCTGTAAGGAAAGAGGTCATAATTAGTAGTTTCAGGACATGTGGGCTTTACCCTTTGGATAAAGATGCCATAGATTACAGCAAGTGCATTTCTGAAAGGCTAATCAAAATTAGCCTCAATGGAGAGAAAACAGTTATCAAGAAAATAGTCAGCCTACAGTTTGTGAATATGTGACTACTAGAAATATCATCCAGTTTATTATTAAAGAGGAAAGGCTAAAATCCTTTCACACTTGAAAGAAGGGAAATGCATTGAGGTGAGAATAAAAACTTATTTGAGCTGTGGAAAACGTGTTGGTTGATGACATCACACTGTAGTGCCACGGGTCTCTAATGATCTTGTAGTTGACGGGACCTTAAACTCAAACAAACAAACAAACTGTAGTGATATAGAAGCTCAAAATACAGTCAAAATGCACATAATGAGAATACCTAGTCCTATACAAAGTGCCAAAGATTGTAGCACTTCTACATATGAACCTGCTGGTTTGGAGAGCAATGGGCATGAGGATTATTTCAATGAAAACATTGGTGCCAATGAACAGCTTGAGCAATTAGATGTCAGAAAAATAACACAGCCATCAACTAGCTGGGATGAGGAGTCTGAGAAACTTAAAGAAAGCTGGAAAAGGAATTTAAAAATCCATGAAGACTTCAGTGATGCTGAAATGAGCTAATAAAACGGGGAAATCAAAAGCCAAAGTTCCTTACTGCATAACATTGCCTGAATGGAGAGAAGTTCAGGAGAGAAAGGAGAAAGATAAAGCAGAAAAAAAGATGTCCAAAATTGAAAGAATATGAGAGAAGAGAAGAAGGAAAAAACGAATCAAAATAAGGGAAGAAAAGTGCAAAAAAGGAGCTTGAGAGTAAAACAACAGTGAAGAAATCCATATGTAAGAAGACCATAAAACCTATGGAAAAAGCAAATCAGAATGTGTAATCAACAGTAGAGTTTGTGTCCAGAGTGTGAAGAAATTTATAAAGCCCCACCTCAGGAAGACTGGATTGAATACTCACTGCCATTTATGGTGGCATCAGAACTGTTCAACTTACAGTGGGAATGGAAAATTCCTTTGTGAGAAGTGTTATTAAATCACCTTTATAAGAGCGATTGTTTCAAAGTTTTGAAAATGTTGATAGGTAAACCTTGTTATGATTTTGAAACCACAGTACCTATTGACCTAACTTTGACAATTTTTTCACATTTATTGCAATGTAGATAAGTAGGTATTTTGTTGTTTCATATAGTGAAACCTACCTCTGTTTTTCATTATTTTAAAATAAGCCTTTATATACATTTAAAGACTTTTAATAAAGATTTTGCTCATTTAATTATGTCTGATGTTACATGGTATTTTTCTGTAGAAATCAGATACTATGTTCATGTATCTGCTGTTCATTCACTTGATTTCAGTGTTCAATATCTGGTTATTTTGCATATCCTTGACTCAAATATCTTTTACAAAATTTATTTGTATCAAATCTTGCAAATGATTCATATGTCTTAAGCGGGGGTTACACTCTCAGTCTGGCATCAGTTCAGTCTGTGACTGTGGCAGAATGACGCCAGACTGATTGTATAACATTACTGACAGACTGATGGAATGGATTGATGGATTTTTAAATTTTTTGATAATTTCTGTCAGTCTGTGCATGACTGGTGTCAGATTGATCGTGTGTGCATCTTTCATCAGTCTGCTGTCAGTCACTGGTTGAACAGCAATAGACACATGGTTTTTCACCACCTCTGTCTCCTGCAACAGTGCATATGCAACATTGGAGCCAGATAAAGACTTCATAATCAATTTGGAATCATTGCCTATTCTTTGGGATAAAACACAAAAATTACATAAATAAGTATAAGAGAAATGAAGCTTTGGAAAAGCTTTTAATTATAACTGATGATCACACTGACTGATGGTGTAATGTCATCCATCAATCCATCAGTTTGGTATCAGTGTATTCTTGATAAAAGATCATCGACTGAACTAATGCCAGACTGAGCATGTAACCCCTACTTATAATGTGATGACTGACGGACTGATGAAATTAAATGACGGATTTTTAAATATTTTGATTATTTTCGTCAGTCTGTGTGACTGACGTCAGATTGATCGTGTGACCGCCTTTCATCAGTCTGGTGTCAGTCACCCGTTGCACAGCAATGGAGACACATGCGTTTTAACCCCTCCCCAGTCTCTGGGACTAAGTGCTGGATTTACCACTATGCTCAGTAGGCTGAAGCCTATGGTCTCAACATTTAGTGGGCTTCAAAACTTAAGAAACGGGCATGAAAAAGGCCTGAAAATTGAAATAGCCTAGGGCCTCTCAATATCTAAATCCAGCACTGCCTGCAACAATGCCTGTACAACCGTTGAAACCAGAGAAAGACTTATACAAGTACAATACATGTGAAGCAATATGTGGGAGGGCACCCTTCTGTCTGGGCAAAAGCTGGGTCATCAGAGAAAAACAGAGTATGGCAAAGATCACAGGTGGAGAGGAGGGCTGCAAGTATGTGAGCTGCAAGTACTTACAAGACTGTTTTATCTGGCTGGCAATATGGCTGATGTGATTAGGTGAGTGGGCCCCTCAGTGCATGGTATTTGCTGACGTAGGAAGGCTTGAGGAGTCTCGACAGGATGCACAACAAGGCTTACAGCACATTACAACAGCAATGGTGAAGGGGGCATGAAGGTGAACACAAAGAAAAGAGTACAGGAATGGTGTGTCACCTGTCGAGTCTTCAAGTATGTTAGAGGTAGCTTGGGGGTGGGTGACATTGCACAGAAGATGAGGAAGAATAGATTGAGGTGGTATGGGCATGTGATGCAAATGAGGAGGAGGAGTTTATTCGGTACATTATGGGGCAGCAGGTGGTTGGTGGAAACAGGAGTAAGGGGAGACTAAACCAGAGGGTATAGGTGGGAGTGGAGGATTAGAACCCACAGACCCGACCCTGCCATAGGCGGGATAAGGGCGCGATGAAGTCAGGATATTGTTCATATATGGAAATGAGCCTAATTATTTCGTCTCTTGTCCATGTTTTCAGCCATTGGTAAAAAATACTTGTTGAAAACTTATCATATCAAGCTTTATAAGTTGCAAGTTATTGCTGCAAGTTAAAAAATGGTGTCTACACATGGTGACTTCCCACAAGTTTTGCAACTTTAAAAAATTCTGCAAGCTGACTTGCTTTGCTGTCTACACGCTACATTGCACTTGTTAAAGTCGACTTGTGCAAGTTTTATTGCTAGTGTACACACAGCTTAAGGCTCCCTCACACCAACGTGAATAAATCACAGTTGTTGCGGATTTTTTGCAGCATATTATTCACATCAAACGCTAACCATGAAGAGCAGTGGTCATGTGTACATCGAATGTATTGCAATCATCGTTGTTCGAATTCTGATAGAACAACATGGCGTTCACCTAAAAAATAATAGAATTAATGAGAACAAGCTGGTCAAAAAATAACTATTTCATATTAAGCATATTAAGGCGAATCCACTGCATCACAGTGTGTGCTCCTGTTGGGTGCGTGTTCCTGTGACAAAAATTCCACTGCAACTGTGATTGTTTTGCATTGGTCTGAGGGAGCCTTTACACGTCTTGCTAGTTAGACTACAGAAATAGAACTCTTAACGGAGATTTTGAATTTAAAGAGGTTATGTGACTAGAAAAAGTAAATCATTCTAATAACTTTGAAAATATAGAAATCCATGTGCTAAAATCAAATTTCAAACATAAAATTAAGATGTTAATGAAGTCACTCAATGATTGCTCTGTATTCTTTAAAAGGAGTGAGCACATGCCAAAAGGACCTCAGGATATTTAATTAAACCTTTAATGGTGATGCTCTGTTGGTCTCAACCATGCCATAAGCTGGATAAGGGTGTGATGATGGTGGTGATGGCTCTAGCTGAAATTATTATTATTATTTATTGAACATATGTCTGTACAAAATACAAAACATAAAGATTAATAAAAGTAGATAATAACCAACATTCCACTGTGAATGCAGAGCGAGAGCAAATGGATACAAATACATACAAACCCCAAGAGGCAGAGAAAAGTGGTAGACCAAGGCTACTAGGCCATAGAGAGGAACAAGTGCTGATGAAGTCGCCTCTGGAAGGGAGCACAGCTGCTGTGACACTTAATCTGAGCACAGGTAAACACAGGCGACCTAATTGACCAAGGTAGGGCATTCCAATGGCACAGGTGCATAAACGGAAAGACAGGCATGGCAATCAGTAAAAGGAGTGGTGGGGGCAAACAAGAACCTCCTAGAGACTCTAACTTCAACAGAGGACAGAAAGTACTTGGATATGTAGTGAAGTGGATGTGCAGAATACCTAAGCGCAGAGGCGATGATCAAAAGATTACAGAACAACAGAAATAAGTTGAAAGACAGCAGACCAGCCTTATGGCAACGAGGAGTTATGTGAGACCAGAGGGGGGGTTGGAAATATTATGCAGATCAATTGTTTATAGGCATGGTGAAGAGATTTTTGCTGCAACCTGGACAGGGCAGCAAGAAACGGACTAGAGAACCTGAGCAACGGTAAAGCTTTGGCACGAAAGACGGACAAAGGTTTACTGGTGGTAAGGAATGGCCTTAGCCAGATCAGTAGGTATTTGAGGGTGTTAAGTTTGAGAGTACAACATTCCAGTGGTCAAGGAAGCAGAGGGAAGAGTCAAAAGTGACACCAAGAACATGCATGGGACGGGTGTACTCCACAGGTATAACCGAGGAACAGTGTTTGGAAGAGAAAACAATAAACTGAGACTTATCAGGGTGGAGGCACATATGAAAGCTAGCATACCATACAGCCATGCGTTGAAGGAGAGCAGATGCAGAGGCCAGCATGAGGGGAAAGGTACCAGGACGGAAAGGTTGGCAGAGCTGGTTATCATCAGCATAAGACCAAACTAGCCAGTCCTGGCAAATACTGGTTAATGAAGCAGTTGCAACGACAAAAAGCAGTGGTCCTAGGGCAGAGCCCTGAGGGACACCACGAGAAAGTGACTGAGAGATCAAAAAGTGTCTCATACAGGCAACATGACTGTTCAGATAGGCCCAAAGAAA
The DNA here is from genome assembly GCA_013389805.1 of Trigoniulus corallinus. Lineage (NCBI taxonomy): Eukaryota > Metazoa > Arthropoda > Diplopoda > Spirobolida > Trigoniulidae > Trigoniulus > Trigoniulus corallinus. The sequence goes on from JAAFCE010008833.1 coordinate 9,287,138, forward strand.
GTTAGAGGGATAAGGGTTAGCAATCACATTTGAGACGCAAAACAAAAGGTGGGAATGATTAACTGAATCAAAGGCCTTAGCCACATCAATTTTAAATAGGATAAATTGATTACCTGAAGCTAAGGCAGCAGCAATGGTGGTTAGAAGAGAGAGTAAAGCATAAGAGACAGAGAAACCAGGACGACAGCTGTATTGAGATGATGGGAGGGTAGCCACCAGATCATCCCTGATAAGGTCAAGGAGCCACCATTCGAGGACCTTAGCAAGGGGAGGAAGGATGGCAATGGGGCGGTAGTTATTGGGGTTAGTAGGGGGCTACATTTAAGAAGGGGAACGATGGAGGTGACTTTCCAGCAAGGGGGTACGAGGCCAGAGGCCATACAAGTATAGAGAAGGTGCAGGAGAAGAGACATATTAGAGGTATCAAAGGACTTAACTACTTAACCGGGAACAAGGTACCAAGTCATAACCAAATCTGTTGAAATGATCAAGCAAGAGGAGAATTTAGTCTCTTTTTCTCCCATTAGGACTTTTACTCGTCATAGAACTGGAAATCCATGGTTAAAGTAGATGGATAACTAACTCATAATTCAGGATTGCATTCCAGTGGTAGATGTATAGGGTAGCATGGGGCAAGACGTCCCCTCTAAGAGATTTTGGTCAATATCTCAGTCAATAATCAATACAGAAACCTAACGTAAAGTATTCTGGATAGGTAATCCTTTGTGGTATCATACTGTACCCAGTAGGGACCTGCCATGAATATGTTAAGAGTAATAAACGAATTAGTGAAAAAAAAATTTAGGGACGTTTTGCCCCATGTGTGGGGCAAATCGTCCTTCACTGAATGTCTTGCCCCTCTGTGTTTAGGTTTCAATAATGGATATACAGTAGAACCTCTGTAAGTTGACCACCCAAGGGCGGAAGAAAAGTGGTCAACATAGGGAAGTGGTCAACTTATGGAGAACTACGTGTACTGTACTGATACATGGGTATCAATGCTTTTATTGGATACAACTGTATGAAATGCTACATAATCAAAACTATTACTGCTAGTGGATCGGCATAGCTAGCCCCCCAATGCCATTGATCTGGAAGTTCGGTGTTATGTCCCCCCCCCACAGCAGTTAGCTGCATCATATTCATTAGACGTTTCCAATTCATTGCCCATTTCAACAATACTTTCAAAGGTTACTCCTTAAAATTCTGCCATGGAAGATGGGCTGTATGAGGCCAAAATGTTGTCTGTTGGATTGTGATAAATCCAACTTTCCTAAAACATGTCAACATTGATTCTGGTTGAATTTTTGTCAAGCAGAATTATCCAAAGGACAGGACCCAGAGCATTAATGGATGCAGCAAATGAAGGTGATTCCACAGGCTGGTGACGCATGTTTTACCAATAACTCACTCCAGGAGCTGAGCTTAGTAAAACACTTTGAATGATTTGATAACACCTTGCTCAAGAGGTTGGATCCTTGAGTTGCATTTGGAAGTAGAAAGTTAAGTGTCAAATTTGTCAAGTGACTGACTTGCAGTTCATCGGGGCAGTTGTCTACTGCTAGCAGGATAGATCATTTTTTCTTCACTTCTTGATCCACACCCCTTACCTGTTCTTCAAACAGGGCAACAGTCATCCATGCACATTTGTTCAATCACCATGTTACAGGGTGGTCTTCAATTTCTTAAATGCAAATGAATTTGCTGACTTACCAATCACTAATTTCTTTAGCTTTCCCTAAGAAGAGCTAGTGCTAAGCAATCCAGTGAAATGTTCCTTGGATACTCTTTCAATCTTGTATTTGTCACCCTTAACAAGGCTCTTGTCAGGCACAAGGGATAACAAGGGGTCAACTTATGGAGGTTAAATCAATATTATGTGTCACAGTCATAGTGGTCAACATGGGGAGGTTGGTCATCCATTAATTAATGTGGTGCACATCCAGTCTGTGGAAATTTGGTAAACTTAGGGAGGTGGTCAACATATAGGGGTGGTCAACTTTGGAGGTTCTACTGTATAATGCAACCACTGTGTACAAAATTGGAGATGATTTACTTCATATACAAAAAATAAGTTATATAAACAATAGTCATTAGTATACATGTATATTTTCAGCATGCTAAAATGATTGCAGTTATTCTAATCCAAACATTTACAACACATCTGTATCATCAGGACCACAGCTCATGAAACCACTTGACATTGGACACTGCTTCTAGTCTTCAAATGGAGGATCACAGTAATGAATATTACAGATAATACATAGTCTTATCTGTACATGCACTTGAATGTACTTTAATATGTGACATTTTATGCTTTGCCTTTATTCTTTCTTCATTTGGTTCACTGGCAGATGGTGCAGGTCTTTCAGCTGCTACCTTTCTTCCTTTAGAATTTTTTGCAGCTTCCTCCTTTTTAGCAATCATAATAACAGTAGCATGCTCATTTTCCAAGTCCTGGATCTTGGGTTCTTCATTCTTGGTTGGGGTGACAACAACTTTAAAATAGAAATAACATCTTCTTGTCCAGCATGTGTAGAAGGACTGGCTATGGATGGCATTGTATCTGATGTGTCAGAAGACTTGGAAATAGTTGCCACTGTATGTGATAACACATCAGAACTGACCATGCAGCACTTCTGAAGAACTAACCACAGGCAGCCCTGTGACTGATGTAGTGATTTCTTGTGCAGAATTTTGTCCATCTGGCTCATCTGTGGTTAGCTGCAACAAAGTCACTATCAAAGAAAACTGTATCATTGAAGGGCATATTCCAGTTGCTGGAAAACCCTTCACTGCCTTCTAAACAGTGACAAACATACCATATGCCTTGCCAAATGTCTCTACTATGTCAAAAAATGTAATATGTCTACCAGCATTGCTTGCCACAAAATTGCTTTTAATGCCTTATAAAGCATTCTATCCAATGGCTGCATCTTGTGTGCAGTGTGCATGCTGTCATGCAAATTCAACTGCTTCCAGTGTTTTACAACTGGTGGCCATCAATTATTAGTACTACTGGGTTGTCCTTTGATGATTTTCTTATTGAGACAAAGTGACTCAACAAGGAGACAGTGATGAATACTGCCACAATCCTAATCTTAAGGCATTTGGCATTGTTTGGGGCAAAATGGCCATATAGGAACGTTTTGCAATGATTGTGACTATAGTACACAATATAAACATGAAAATACATCATAGAATCATATGCACACCCAGCAGGATTTAAAGCATTTTTTTTTTTTTGAGATTTGTGCATGTGGACATCTTGCCCCTATTGACATCTATTATAATGAATAAAACTATTATAAACTCTAATATGAGGGCTATTTTTCAAGGTCTGATTGAATTTGAATTTCATTTTACAACCAAACTGTTTTATTTGGAATATTTGGGTAAACCTCCCAGGTACTTCTCTACATTGTCACCTCTCCAACTGAGACATTTTTCATAGCATGGTACTAACTTTCCTATACCCTCATCATAGAAGGCAGCTGCCTGTCCTTTCAGCTAATTCTGTACACTGGTCTCCAGCTCATTGTCAGAATCAAACTTCTGTCCTTCTATGGATTTTTACCAAGGGTATACCCCAGGATACAAATCCCAAAAACAATATTTCTCATCCATACATATTTATTTCATTGATATATAATAGTAAATAGATTGCTATATAAATGAGATAAGCAAAAAAAAAAACGCAAATTTATATACAATTATAGCATACTTTTTTGGTGAATCAAACACAAAGTTCTTGCACTTATCACACCTGGTTCTACTTGTTTGATCCTTAGAACATGGTCAAAGATAGCATCTTCCTGATGATGTTTCCCTACTTTTTGGCTGAGGTTTTGGTGGCTCTATTTTTAAAATTCTCTGAATAGTTTCTCAGAGGTGGCAAGGCAATTTTGTTGTATGTAATCGATTTTTCATATGAGAACAAATCAAATCCATGGCCAGTTTTTTAAGGAATCCAATTATGTCCAGCATATTATAAAATAGACATAATGGCCAACGTCATGTTTTTCTTCCACAAGAATATGTACAGTAGAACTCCAATTATCTGAAGCAATTAGGACTGGACCCCATTTGAATAATCAAAAATTCAGATATTTGGATTCTTTCCAACAAAAGGATCAAATTTAATGTATTACTGTATGTATGTTGAAAATGGGAGAAAAAAACTATTTTTTTTAAATAAAAAGAGCTTTTAATTAATTAAATGAAGACAACACTTTTACATATTAAGCATAATTAAAAAAGGCTGTACATTAGTACAGTATCTGAAGGAACCATACTGTAAATGAAAGTCATTGCTTGCTGAAAATCTTCGTCAAAGTAAGCTGTTTGACTGTTAGTATCCGTTTTCAGGCAGCCAAGTCATGCATTATTTTGCAAATCACAGTACATTCCCTCTTAATTTTTTTCTGAAATTGTGAAAGCGATTTGGATAATCAGTGATTCAGATAGTAGGAGTTTGGAAAATTGGAGTTCTACTGTATGGCATAACTCATCATGTATATCCACCCCACTTTTTAGTTTTGTTGTAAAATTCTATCATTTTAGGCAAAGTAACTGTATTGGGACCATCTCCAGTAGAATGCATTGATGACACTAACAGGACAATTTTCCCTTAGGTTAATAACTGAATCACTGAAGGCAAAAATGGCTGAATATTTTTATATAACCCTTGGTTTCTATAAAAGATGGAAGTATTTCCATTTTGTTTTTCTTTATGGCCCTACTACTGTTACTTTCTTATTGTGAAGTTTTTGAATTATTGGTAGAGATGTGAACCAATTGTCCATTGTACAATTCCTATTAGTACCATGAAATGAAGATGTGTCACTACATTGTGCTCAGAGGTTGGATACATTTTTGAGAGTAAAATTTTTCCCTATGTATACTTCAGCATTAATAGCATAAAATGTTTTCACATCAGAACACATAATGATCTTAATGTCATATTTATTGGTCTTCAATGGCATGTACATGTCAAATGAACATCACCCTTGGAAGCCAACTAACTGTTCATCAAGAGTTGTGTATTCTGATGGTATATACAGATCCTTCATTTTGGTTACCAGATGCTCAAAAGGATCATGGAAGGGAGCAAGGCAGTCCTTTGCATGGTATTCTAGCCTGGTAGAGTGGTCATCAAATCTGAGGCAGTTAGTAAGAAAAATAAAATGAACTTCACTCATAGCTGTTCTGAACACAGGAATTCCATTATCTTTATCAAATTTTTCCCTTGTAGACAATCCCCCATCTTCATCACACCTGAATAATAGTAGAGCCCAATTAAAGCTTTTAATTCTGTGACATTTGCATCCCTTGTGAAACTGGGCTGTATTGACATTAAAGCTTCTACATCCTCCTTAGCAGTTGATGTACTTGGTTTGTGAGTGACATAGTGAAGTCTTTGTGAATGGCCTTACACCAAGGCCATTGTATGCCATTCATTCTACATGTCTTTAGGTTAAAGCTACATCTTCATTAATGCATTATACAATATTTATTTCAATTTTTATTCTAAGGGGAATTTTGAAAAAGCAATGCACTGTATTATTTCATCATACTTCTCCACTTTCGGTTTTATGGTGTTAATCAATTTGGCAAGTGAGCAGCTCATATGAGACTCTGATAAAAGACAATCTCTTTTATAAGAGAGTCATTTTGAACTCCCATCTGCATGTGGTTATAAGAGACTTGGATAAAAGAAAACTCACCTATAAAAGAGAGAGCATGTAGACAATTTTGATTTGTGCCTTGGATATAATAATAGTGAGATTCAGTGATCCTTGCTGAACAGTATGTTATGCTAGGCAGACAGATGACGTCCTGAACAGGTGCATGTCCTTATTAGGAATCTTGCACATGCACAGGATGTTGAGAATTTTGAGGCATTTTATGATGTTGGAGCATATGGTGGAAAGAGAAGCTTTAAAGAAGCAGGTTCAATGCAAAATCACAATTTCTTCAAAGGATTTTTTAATATATAGTTGTAATCATGATCCCCTTATCCCACCTATAGCTGTGTCAGGTGTGTGGGTTCTAGCTCTTCTCTCCCATCAATCTCCCACCAGGCCCCTGTCCACCCCACACACCACCATATCCCTGGAGTGGCTTATTGCATTGGACACACAGTTCTTGTCCACTGAAGTTAAGCAATACAACTCTAGCTAATACTGACATGGGTGACTGCTTTGGAAAGTAGGGTAACACTAATACCTAAAAATCGTCACATTAGTGTAATGTCTATGCAGTCTCTGCAATAGAATGATGCAGTGGATGGGGCTCCAACCACATTTTTTAATCTGCATGCAGTCTGGAATATCCCTGTTGCTCACTGTTATTGTGCAATAGGTCAGGCACCATGAACTATTTATTATACCAACAAAACATTAATTTACCTGCCAAAGCATACCCGACCCTGCCACAGGCGTCGTAAGGGTATGGTAAAAATACTGTGAATTACAGTGCTGTTTGTAGAAATGTATACCATATTGCATAATATGGTCATTTTTACCTGGTTCGGATATAAGAGAATATTTTGTATTTCCCATGGTGTTGCTTATATCAGAGTTCGACTGTACACCCAAATTAATGGCATGTTTTCTCCGCATAAGGCAATATTATGTTCTCTATAATATCGAGATAGATTTCCGGTCAAGTTTAGCACAGGTGTTTCTTGGGCGTCCTCTAGTTTCTTTTTTGTGTGTCATCCTGCATTCGTTCAACACTTTTGCAACCACACACACAGACCGTTTCATAAGATTACAAATTTCTTTGTACCTTTTGTTTTGACGTCTTAATTCAAGGAATTGGATGTCGTTCTTCACCAGAACAGTGATGACTGACCCATATTGAAGCAAACTGATTGGTAATTACTATTTACACATGAATAAACAATCATTGCTACTGGGGACTTAAAAAACCTTTCTACTTCAATGACTTATTATTTTGGCCAACCTCCTATTGTGACCCAATAACTCCAATTGTAGATACTGTATACAGTATAACATTGTGCTTTTTTATATACTGTATGTGACATGGCATAGGCTATATACACTAATCGTCTATAGTCAGGTCTCTTTTTACACAGGGGATACGTTCCTCAGAAAATCGCATGAAAAGAATTTGCATTAAAAAAGACTACGTCTATGGAAAAATTGAGGATGCGTTCCATAATTTTTAAATTCGCATAACTCCGAAATTATGAATTAAAACTAATGTAAAACTGCATAAAAAAATGTTGTTCACATTAGAAAAAATGGGTCTCTTAATAAATTCCTTTGAGAAGCTGAAAATAATTTATATAAATTCTCAAATAAAATTGCATTTAAATACAACTCGTTTTATTTTATAAGAAAGTAATATAAATTTACATGTTATTAATCACTATCACTATCTGATAAGAGTATGTACCGTTTGTGAACAGGTTCTAAATCACTTTGCTCATCAGAAATAACTGTTTCTGCAATTGATCTCTTTGGTATAGGTGATAATTAAACGTTGCAAACTTTGATAATTAAACTTTGCCAACTTTGATAATTAAACTTTGCATTGATGATTCTACTAATTGTTTATGCAAAGTTCTGCAGCTCACGTTGGAATTTAAAGGCCCTTTCAGAATTGGGGTCATTAACAAGAAAATGATTTTCTAATTTGCTGCATAGATGAAGACAGTCTCGAATTATTTTTGAAGTGAGAGGGGTTGGGGTTTCCTCAGTGAAAGCTAGTGCGTCTAAAGCTAGTGCAACAATCTCGTCATCATTTAATACATTATCCACCAGCAGTTCTTCTATATCAGGGGTGGCCAACAAGTCGATCGCGATCGACTGATCGATCACAAAGCCAATTTTGGTCAATCACTCGTGATGTGTTGACTTAGGCCAGGCGCACACTACAACAAAAGTGTCTCACGACAGTCTTACGGGCAATGGAAGTCAATGGGTAGCCACACACTGAAACAAGGCTTCTAGCAGACAAAACTCATTGACAACCACAGAGTGCATAATAAGACTGTCGTGAGACAGTTTTGTCGTAGTGTGCGTCTGGCTTTAAGACCCGCCTCGGTGACGTAGCGGCTTAGTGTTTCTAGGTCTGCATCAGTGGTTCTAGGTTCGAAACTGGACCGAAGTGGGTCCAGAATCAAACCTCCCCTCCCCATTTTGACTATGCCTATGACCAGAAGTCGATCGCAACACTTTTTTAAGATAAAAAGTCGATCGCAACACTTTTTTAAGATAAAAAGTCGATCGCAACACTTTTTTAAGATAAAAAGTCGATCGCAACACTTTTTTAAGATAAAAAGTTCGATCGCAACACTTTTTTAAGATAAAAAGTCGATCGCAACACTTTTTTAAGATAAAAAGTCGATCACAACACTTTTTTAAGATAAAAAGTCGATCTTATGTAAAAAAAAAAAGTTGGCCACTCCTGTTCTATATCATCATGGTTGAAATTGTTAAAACATTCTCTGCCAACAGCATGTGCCAAACTTATAATTTCTTTCGAAAGTGTTGATGTTTCAATGATTGGCTGGGATGTATTACAAGCAATACAAACCTTTTTCCAACAGGCATTTAGAGTTGCTGGTTTTATTTCAGCAGAAGCAGATGCAACTTGAATTATACAATCAAATATAGGATATTGTTTCCATACGTCTTTTACTGTCAAGGACTCATTTTCTAATTTATTCAATATGAATTTGTAAGTCCGCTTAATGTAATATTTTTTGAATTGTTGAAATTATGCCTTGATCTAATGGCTGAAGAAGGCTTGTTGTGTTGGGTGGAGGAAATACTATTTGAACATTTGGATGTTAACTGTAAATGACCTGGTGCATTATCAATAATTAATAAGACTTTAAAATCAAGAGATTTTTCTTTCAAATAGACTTCCACTTCTGGTAGAAAGCAATTATTGAACCCTTCTGTAAAAAACAGTTGTTGTCACCCAGGCTTTTTGGTTAGCCATCCAATGCACTGGTAATTGTTTTAAATCTTTGCCATTTAGGGCACGGGGTCTAAGAAATCGATTTATTATGAGTGGTTTCAACATTCGATCTCCTGATCGCATGTATACAGTACTGTATACATATTTGAAAAATTTTTTTTAATGAAATGCATACCACGTAACTTGGAAATCGCATTAAAAGAACCCTTGTAAAAAGAAAGCCAACTGTATAAGGAAATCATAATAGAGCCTATAATGTGTTATTTCAATTTCATGGAAACTAGAGCCAGTTGAGAAATTTAATTGTGATACTGTATTTGATTTCAGCACATGAAAATGAATGGGAAATGGTTAATTTGATGTCTGATGTAAAAAAGAAATTTTGAAATTTTGTAGTCCAGTGAAATTAATAAACTTCCTTGGATACATTTTCAAACTGCCATCATACAATTTATAAAATTGTCCATCAATAAACCTTCTGCTAATCAACTTACGGACTCAAAATTATCTGTAAATTGCATTTTAAAACAAGGGCACAAACGAATGCAGTTTCAACGAAATTCATTTGGAAAATGACAAAAACCAAAATTGCCATGGCTTGGCCACACAGAACGCGATCTGTTGCAGCAGGCAGTGATCACTGACCGCCATAACAGAGCGATCTAATTGCACCACACAAAATAACGTTACAACCGCCACACAGAAGGCGATCTGTTGCAGCGATCCAGATGTTCAAAATTACAAATTTGAGTCGAGATCAGTTTGTCAAAAAATGACTGAAAGAAACTTTGATTGTACACTTATCAATAGATAGTTGAGAAAGATATCGCGCTCTGTGGAGTTTCCATATCGTTTGAACGTTCGTGCGATTGCTGTGACAGATCACATTCTGTGTGGCCGAGCCTCAATCGTCTATAATAAATCATGGCTTATATTTAACTTGCATCCATTTTGAGGCATTTCTTCCTTCATTTGTGTCATTACATGTATTACCCATCGCATTTAAATACACTTCAGCACCACATAGTATTAGAATTCCATTTTAAATTCTTTCATAATGCCTTAACTTCGTAGTGTACTTAGAAAAAATATTATTTGCATTGCCAACTGCTTTGTTGGGATATTGCTGCTTATCACTAACCCAAGGATTGTCGATCCTGCTAAACAACAGAGCAGAACCGGCCTTACGAAGTGGGCGGCTCCGGGCGAATGCAGACGTCCGCATGTGTGTGCAAAGGATTGCTTATTGTTATTGCGTGATAGATCAGACACCATGGAATATTATAACCAACAAAGCATTAATTTACCTGCCAAAGCTTCTAATTTCGTTGTGTAATACGATGTTGGAATAAGTGGGGTAGGCCAGCATTTCCCCACAGACAACCCAACCAATATTCCTGCTGGTTGCAGACACCCGGCTGGGGTACCCCCAGTCAGAGCATGTTCAGTGGACCCGCAGACCCGACCTTGCTACAAGCGGGATAGTGCTAAGATGATGATGGTTAAAATGACAACAGAGGATCTGCTGTATTGCGTTGGATATACCAGTTCTCCTCTGTTAACTGAAGTTAAGCAACGAACCCCAGCTAGTACTAACATTGGTGGCCAATTGGGAAAACTGGGTACCGCTATTACCCAAAAATCGTCGCATTACTGTAGTGTGTACAGTCTCTGCATTAGAACTATGCAGTGGACGGGGCTCTATTGACCGTTGTAGTTGAAGGACCCTAAAACACCAATGAAACGAAAAAGACATAACGGCCTTCTCTTCTCTTCTTGGTCAACTCAAAATAGTAGTAATAGATTCCCTCCGATCACTGGTTATGGTCCAAGGGACCGGATCTAAAAAATAAAGAGCCGGCGGTTCTCCATATGTGATAGTCATTTATTTGTGCATCATCATCATCATACCCTTATCCCGCCCGTGGCGGGGTCGGATCTGCGGGTTCTAGCCCTCCACTCCCTCCTGTCTCCCACCAAGTCCCCGTACACCGCCATGTACCCCCCCGGACAACCTGTTCCCACGTCAGCTTTGGTCTCCCCCTACCCCGGGTGCTACTGACCACCTGCATTCCTGGTATGTACCTAACGAGCTCCTCTTCCCCTCTTCTCGTAACATGTCCATACCACCTCAGCCTATTCTCCCTCATCTTTTCGGCAATGTCCACCATCTCCAAGCTACCTCTAATATACGCATTCCTAATTCTATCTGCCCTTGACACACGGCACGTGTACCGCAGCATTCGCATCTCGGCTACTTGCATTCTATTTACTTGGCTTTTCTTCACCGCCCAACACTCTGATCCATATAACATAGCTGGCCTAACCACTGTCCTGTAAAACTTCCCTTTCAGCTTCATTGAGACCCTCCTATCGCACAGGACTCCGTCCGCCTGGTTTCCATTTCAACCACCCCCTATTGATTCTATGGGTCACAACCGAGTCTATCGTCCCCTTGCTGTGAAACGTTGATCCCAGGTACTTTGCCTCCTGCACCTTTTTCACCAGTTCGCCCCTCGAGCGTATGTCCCCGTTGTTTTCCAGGCCATCCCAAATGAAAGCTAAATACTCTGTCTTCATGTTAATCTTTAACCTTCCCTTTTCCATTGCTCCTATTATTTGTGCATGTTACTAACAAATCTGAAAGTTTTCGTATTAAAAGTTGGAGGCCTAGGGCGGATGTCCGTGCTGCCCACCCCCGAGGCCAGCCCTGCTCAAGGGGTATCAGATGCTGAAGTCGACCACGATCAATCTTAGCCGTAAATGTTTGAACAAAATGTTCATTGAAACTTACTGAAATTTGTGCCCTTTTAGCGGATGAAAGACAGCTGATTATAGGCTCACTACTATTGCTATCATAGTTTCTCTTGCGTATCATCAGCTTCCGAGTAGCGTAGTGACGGAGTGCAATCATATTTCAAGGAAAATGTCTGTATGTATTGAAGAGTAAACGTAGATATAGAGGCTGTCCTGGAGTTCAGAAATTTAAAGCTTAAAAATGAGCAAATCAAGAAAGACATTATTGAAATAACCACCTGCCATCTTCAGAATGCTGCTTTTTTCTTCCACCAGGCTGCTAAACTTTATTCATTATCATGTCAACCTCATTACTGCCACTTACTTTGTTGTTGTTTGTTGGTGTTTTAGGGCCCTTCACCTATAAAGGTCATTAGAGCCCCGCCCACAGCATAGTCCTTATGCAGAGACTGCACAGACACTACACTAATGCGACGATTTTTGGGGGAAGCGGCGAGTTGCGTTGGACACACCAGTTCTCGTCTGATCACTGAAGTTAAGCAACACAAGCCCAGTTAGTACTGACATGGGTGGTCGCTCGGGAAAGCTGGGTACTGCTAATACCCAATAATCGTCGCATTAGTGTAGTGTCTGTGCAGTATATGCATTAGAACTATACAGTGGACGGGTCTCTAATGACCTTGTAGTTGACGGGACCTTAAACTCCAACAAACAACAACAACGACTTTTGGGTATTAGCGGTACCCAGTTTTCCCAAGCGGCCACCCATGTCAGTACTAGCTGGGGTTGCGCTGCTTAGCTTCAGTGATCAGACGAGAGCTGGTGTGTCCAACGCAATTCGCCGCTCCTGCCACTTGGCATTTCTCCATTCACTGACATTTCTTCTCCTTTCGTACACTACACTAATGCGACGATTTTTGGGTATTAGCGGTACCCAGTTTTCCCAAGCGGCCACCTATGTCAGTACTAGCTTTAACTTCAGTGATCTGGCGAGAACTGGTGTGTCCAACGCAATATGCTGCTCCCTTCTGTTTCGAAATTCACTTTTTTTTTTGTTGTTGTTTGTTGGTGTTTAAGGTCCCGTCAACTACAAGGTCATTAGAGACCCGTCCACTGCATAGTTCTAATGCATATACCGCACAGACACTACACTAATGCGACGATTATTGGGTATTAGCAGTACCCAGCTTTCCTGAGCGACCACCCATGTCAGTACTAACTGGGCTTGCGTTGCTTAACTTCAGTGATCAGACGAGAACTGGTGTGTCCAACGCAACTCGCCGCTCCCATTCGAAATTCACCAGGAAAGTCCCAGCCATCCGAAAAGTTGCCGTGTAAACAGAGAACGATATCAGTATTGGATGTTCCACATGTTGGAAAAGTGATATGATCAGCCCTCCTTTTGAATCGGCACATGCCAGTGTGCTAGTCATGTGTTCTAGCCACTGTCAAGTTAGGCATACATGAAGTACTCTGGTCTCTAACCTCTATCGTAATCATATGTACCCATTGTAATCTGCTGCCTATTAAAAGGGCACTTACAGTTTTGTGCATATCTTCCTATCAGCCTATTGGAGGTAACACTGCTGCCACTTCCACCTGTGCAAATGTGGCTGGTGTTGTACCAATATTTCAACTTTCTGCCTGGCCTGACATTATCACCTCATTCTTCAGTAATAACAATTATAACACCCAACCGTTATTTCTTTTAAATTGCTTACCATTTTGTTAACTATTAGGTTGGTATGTGTCCATCTAGATCACTAATGACCACAGAATTTGTCACTGCATAGTTAAGGGGAGCGGCTTATTGCGTTGGAATCACCAGTTCTCCTCTTAACGCTGAAGTTAAGCAACACAACCCCAGCTAGGCCGCTTGGTAAAACTGGGTACTGCAAATACCCAAAAATCGTTGCATTAGTGTAGTGTCTCTGCAGTCTGTGCATTAGAACTACGAAGTGGACGTGGCTCTAATGACCTTTATAGTTGAAGGGCCTTAAAACACCAACAAAAAAATGAAGAAAATAACCAAATGGTTGTGGCATTAGTTTAGCTGCCGCCTCCTTAGATCGCCTGCGTTTCCACATCTCCTCTGCGCCAAATCGATACCCCAACCTTCCTTGAGCGAAAAAATGGTTGGCAATTTGCTGCAACACAGGTCGGTGAAGTGCATATTACAGTATTTCCGAGTACAAATACTGGGAGCGATTGCATGCGTTTGACACATCGCAATCTCGTTTGATGGCTGAATTTTAGCAACGCAACCCCAGTTAATACTAACATTGTCATAACTATGTAGTGTCTGTGCAGACTCTACATTAGAACTATGCAATGGACAAAGCTGTAATGACCTTTGTAATTGAAGGGCCTTAAAACACCAACAAATCAATCGGTACTTAAATGTGGTTCTTTTCAATGCTTCCACTTATCTTCTGGGCTCATGCCATGAGTTGAGGCAATTTGCATTTAAGGTTCTAGGATACTTTTCGAGTATAAATATTATGTGGGCAATAGTTTTCAATGAATGAATTTCATGAAATGTAATTTATATGCCAAATTTCTGATCCCAACTTGGAATCGTGTCTTAAATTAAAATCGACTATTTACACACTGGATACACGCAAACTTTCCAAGGGAATTCAAGCTGATTGATAATGCTCATTAAAACCAATGAGAGCGATTGTTCTTCATTTAATAAAAATATTAAAGGAAAATATAAAAATATTTAATAAAAATATTAATAAAAATATTACTTTTATAACTTGTTATAATATTACTTTAAATTTTCCATTTTGCAAACTTACAAATTGTTTTTAAATTGTTTTAAAGGACCAGGTTTGGCACTTCAGTCCAGCTTCAGTCCTAAACGTTTGCTGTTACCTCAGCTAGAATGATGTCTTCAAAAAAAGTGCGCCCCAAATTTTTAAATATCCAGAATTCCTTAGTATAAATTTAGCTAGCAATTACACTAGATCCTCTACGGCCCCTTAGACAATGTCCTATCGTCAGTGGTTTAGCCAACTGCAGATTGGACTGCAACCGTTGGACTGGCAGTATAGAAATAGGGATATCGCCATCATCACCTCACCCTTTTCCAGCCCACGGCTGGGTCGGGCCTGCGGGCTGCAATCCTTCACCCCTCCTATTCCCCACCAGGCCCCCATCCACCCCGCACACAATCATGTCCTTTTGTATCACCTGATTCCAAGTCCGCTTTGGCCTTCCCCTTGGGAGCGGCGAATTGCGTTGGACACACCAGTTCTTGTCTGATCACTGAAGTTAAGCAACGCAAGCCCAGCTAGTACTGACATGGGTGGTCGCTCGGGAAAACTGGGTACTGCTAATATCCAATAATCGTCGCATTGGTGTAGTGTCTGTGCAGTCTATGCATTAGAACTATGCAGTGGACGGGTCTTTAATGACGTTGTAGTTAACGGGACCTTAAACACCAACAAACAAACAAACAACAGGCCTTCCCCTCCCCTTGATGCCCCCAACATCTACAGTCTCATGATGGATCTAATGAGTTGCTCCTCCCCCTTCTCATTACTTGCCCATACCACCTCAAGCCATTTTCTCATCTCGTGTCTCCCACTCCTCTGCCGGCTCTTGACACCCCACTCATGTCGCACAGCATTCGCTGTTGTTGCTGTTGTTGTTGGTTGGTATTTAGGGCCCTTCAACTACAAAGGTCATTAGAGCCCCGTCCACAGCATAGTTCTTATGCAGAGACTGCACAGACACTACACTAATGCGACGATTTTTGGGTATTGGCAGTACTCAGTTTTCCCAAGCGGCCACCCATGTCAGTACGAACTGGGGTTGCGCTGTTTAACTACAGTGATCAGATGAGAACTGGTGTGTCCAACGCAATTCGCCGCTCCCGCAGCATTCTCATCTTGCCCACTTGCATTCTCCTTTTATGGTTCTTCCTCACGGCCCAACACTCTGAGCCATAAAAAATAGTTTGTGACCTAACCAAAGTTCTGTAAACTTTGCCTTTCAGTTTTATTGGGACCCGGCGATTGCACAGGACTCCGCTTGCCTGTCTCCACTTTAGCCATCTTGCGTTGATTCTATGGGTCACATCGGAGTCAGCATAAAAATGGGGATAGCAATGCAAAAAATACCTCATCAGTTGCGCCCCATTGAGGCACTAAGGGGGAAGAAATTGCTACATTGCTCCCCCTTCTGGATACGCCCCTGTCCCTTTGGGAATTATATTAACATGAAGAAGACCAGATTTTCAACCGCTGAATACGACGATATTTATTCACGCGCAAATGTTTCCATTGGCATTTACAAAGCTATAACAATAACATGATAAAATGTTACAATCCAAAAACAACGGTCAGTATTTGTACTGAAATATTCAGTCGACATTCAGCGTAAGAAACAAGTGCATCTTACAATAGATAATCCATCTCCACGAGTTAACATAGTACAATGTTATACGGACCTTAAAAATGATCTAATTTCTACAGACCTGAAATCAAAGAAGAAATACTAAACATGGTCATCCCATTGTTTACTGATTGGTAAACCATTTTTTTAAACATGAAATTTACGGTTATATTCACAAGTGGTAATTGTATATACATAAATGAAACTATTGATTACTTTGTATTTAAGGCACCATTTTGGGAGCACCTACACATGTTAGCATGAAATTTTCTAGAAATTCCCTTACATGAATACTGGTATAAACTTCCAAATTTTGACTCGTATCAGTCAAAACCTTTTGTAAATTCCTATATAAATAGTTTGAGTCATCTAAGGTTCTGTAAAACTACAACTAGGGTGGGATAGTGATACCTCTAACGATTCAAGTTCTCAAATTTTAGGAATCTGAACTTGGAACTTGTTTAGCACTTGCCACTTGCTGTGATCAACTGCAAGATTTGCAATGAAGACGTTTCTTCTATATTGTTCAAAAAGCTCATTGGAATTTAGAATTTAGGAATGGACCGTTTGTCCTTAGTTCACAAGGTGTTGTCCAAACCTTAAAACAGAAACCTTAATACAAATTTCGGTAACTCACAAGCAAATGTTTGGGAGGTGTTAGCTGACTGTGTGTCAATGTGTTAAAATAATATTATTAAATAGTTACCACTGACAGCTTGCTCGCCATAAACCACGCTATAGACTTCTGCAGAAATTTTCAGAGGGAGGCAAGGAATGCGCACCCTCACCAAACAGAGCAAACGAATAGGCCAGCCAGTACTTCAGTTGTAAGACGAAGCGACCCATGGTCGAACATATGAAAGGTGATATATCTCAACCACTTTTCCGATTATAATTTATGGAATTTATTTTCGAACCCGAGGGAAACGAGTGTCCCGTTTTCCTCCCCTTTTCTCTGCAGGCGTCCATGCTGTGAGGTAATAAAATGTACAAAAAGGTTTCTTGATCTTCACACTGTTTTGCAGTGGCACTCTTGAACGATCTAAAATCACTAAGTT
Organism: Trigoniulus corallinus; assembly: GCA_013389805.1. NCBI lineage: Eukaryota > Metazoa > Arthropoda > Diplopoda > Spirobolida > Trigoniulidae > Trigoniulus > Trigoniulus corallinus. The sequence goes on from JAAFCE010008833.1 coordinate 9,304,315, forward strand.
CAAATGTCTCCTACCTTTTCCAGATTTAGGACTGCAAAACTAAAATTTTAATTGAATAATCCATTCCTTTAATTTCGTTTCTTTCATATCTTACAACTATACTACATTATCCATTATCCAAAATGTTTATTAATGACCCCATGTCCAATAAAAACACAGTTGTTACTCACCAAAGAAAACAATTAAATAGTAGAATTTCACGAGACAATTTTCTGTATACGGAATTCGTTAAGATTCCATTTGATGCCGCAGAGAAAGGACAAATATACACACTGTGCTTGCACCAATTCGCTATGACAAACCAGCTTTAATGTGTGCAGTGACGTAATCTAAGATTTTGTTTTCTACCCAGGTGAGGATCTAAAATTAGTCTAGGGCGATGTTTCTCAAACTTCCCATTGCAATCCACTTGGACAAAGCCTAGAACGTAATGGCCCATTAACTCTTAATCTAGCTCAATTCTTAGCATGAAGGGATCAGATCACATATACAGTATTTAGTTATAAAATTTACCGTGCAGGAGGAAATTCTCTTGGCCCGTCTGTGAGTAGCGAACGACTGGGAAAGAAAGTATCACTTTTTTTGCATAGGAATGTTAATTTTCATCGAGAGACAACGCACTGCTCCATCCAGTCATGTTGGCCAAGAAGAATGGATCAGAAAACTGAAACTCCGATACTCAGAGGACCGGCAGGTTCAGAAGGGGTAGGTAACAGCAGAAAATTAAAGTATATAAACATAAGTTACTTGTGTTTGGCGGAAGCGGCAAAGTAGACATCTACCCTTAGTAACAGTAGGCCTGACAACATCCTGGTTTGGTGCCCGTTTGTGTGTTGTGCTTTGTGATATACAGTAAAACCTCTCTATGGGTACACCCCTTATATCGGTACAAATTCTTCAAGCACCGATTTTTCATCTATAGGCTATTACTACCCCTCTTATGGGTACACCCCTCTGATGGGTACACTTTAGCCGGGTCCCCCGGGTGTACCAATTAGAGAGGTTTCACTGTACTTGCAGTTTCCATACTTTTTATTTTCCATGTTCAGTACAATGCAAATGACAGATTGGAATTTGGGACCCAAAATTTAAGGATTTTCCAGCTGTATTTTTAAGTCTGTGTTGTTCACAATTGGATCATGCTGATCAGTTGTTCGATAAGGTTTTACAAAGCAGCTGTTGATTTTTGACTGATGTTTAAAACTTGCCCGTGTTTAGTTTCAAAAATGGCGCCAACATATTGTATTTATCTATTGCATCGCTTCTTAGGAATTAGATAGGATACAAAGATTCTAGTTTCTTTGGACGACATAGATATCTCTAACCCTTTAAAACATAAAATTCCCAAACGGTAAATACGTTTGAGGTACTCAAAAAATGTTAGGAAGTAATAAATGATGTTATTACAAATGGACCTCCGTTCACCACAAATTATAAGTTGTTGCTCGCTTACTTTGCCAGTTTGTAGGTTACTTAAAACTTTTGAAGATGCAGTGGAAGATAAAATTTTTGGTAATTGGGAAACCAGACTGAGGGACAAGACTTGTAAGGTAGGACCAGGCATAGAAAGGACGTAAGAAGATGCACTTCAGCTAGTGTATCAATGGACACCTTTATATTGTTACTTCAAACTGCTGATATTAATATCTACGAGCACCAAGACAACTAGATGTGGGATTTGAAGGGCAAGAAAAATACCTTGTGCTTGTAGAGGTATACAACTGGTTTCAGACACTTTAAAAAATAAAACAGAAACGGAAATGTAACTTGAACCCGATCGTAATTAGAAGGAGGCAAATTATTAATGAGAAAGTGAGAAAGTTGACTTAACATTGAAACTTAGTGAAAGTAATCTGGATGGTCAAGAGCATCAAGAGGAAGATGGTGGGTGCTTGGGGTTAAATCCAATTTTCTTGTATGAATGTGACGTATACGCTTGAAAGCTTAATCATCTTCATCGTGCCCTTTGAGACGATAACGACCATCACCAGTCTTTTCGATTCTCCTCTTCACCAAATCAAGTGGAACTGTTTTGCGATCATAGGCCAACCCCATCATATGCCAGAAGTCAATGAACATGGTCGTCATGTTGAGTTTCCATCCTAATTCACTCGTCTTGTAATCGTACGGAAAGGTGTGGTGGTAGTTGTGCCATCCTTCGCCACAGGCCAGGGAAGCCACCCATCGGTTTTCAGCTGGGTTGATATTCCTGAAAGAACATGCATACAAATATGAGAAAGTATTTTCAACAGGATTAGTCTGACCGTAATGGTGTTGAGCTTTAACTGGGTGGGCTAGAGGAAGCGCGGATTATTGAGTTGGACGCACCAATTCTCGTCTGATCCCTGAAATTAAACAATGCAACCCCAGCTAGTACTAACATGGGAGGCCGCTAATACTCGAATATCGTCGTATTAGTTTAGTGTCAGTGCAGTCTCTGCATTATAATTACGCAGTGGACGGGGCTCTAATGACCTTGTAGTTGAAGGGCCCTAAACCACCAACGAATCAAACAAATTGCAGCACTTAGATCCTCATTCACCCCATTCCCTGCCATGATGACCCTCTGTACAACCTGCTCAAATGTCTGCTTTTTCTACTACAAGCCTACTCCTCTTCTTATAACATGCTCATACCACCTCAATCAGGAGGTACTTCTTCAAAGGGGCGAGAAAAGAATTGATTCGTAAATCTTTTGAATCCTACAACGGATATGAACTACTATGGTAGTTCATGTTAATTGGCTGTAGGTAACTTTAGCACTTTTTTCATCTCCCCATCTGGTCCTGAACTGCTGAATTGCGTTGGACATACCAGTTCTCGTCAGATCACTGAAGCTTAGCAGCGCAACCCCAGTTAATACTAGCATGGGTTACCACTTGGAAATTCTGGGTACTGCTAATACCCAAAAATCATCGTAACAGCGAAGTGTCTGTGTAGACTCCGCATCAGAACTATGCATTGGAAGGGACTCTGACGATTATTTTATTGTAGTTAAGGGCACTAAAACATCAACGAAACAAAAAAAGATGGAGGGGAAGAAGATCCAATTAAGTTCAGAGTAGAGATTGGTGTCAAACCGGAAGAGGGAGATCAAAACAGTCGGAGAAACAAATTGGAAATCACAGGTCTCATAAGTTAAATGTACTTACTTGTCATAAGGCCGTTGTCCCCACATATGTGCAGCACTGTTGACTAACCACGTTGAGTGCAAAGTTAAAGTGTAGCGCATCATTCCACACACGAAGAAAGCCACTCGCAAAGATTCGCCCCACCAATAATGCGGCACCAATGTTGGCATTAAGAAACACATAATGAGCACAAAGGGCACGTAGATCCTGGAAATAGAAAATTTTACTCGTTAAGATAAAGTGGTTGTACTATAACTTTGCTATACTTCATAATCAATGTTAACATTTAAAAAGAGCAAAATGTCTGTGTGGATGGTGCGTTGGACACCTGTTCTCGTGTGACCACTGAAGTAAGCAATGCAACCCCGGCTAAAACTAGCAGGGCCGGCAGGAGGCCGATTCTTCGCGTGCGTCGCACACGGCCCCGGGCGCGGGCCTCTATATTACAAAATTTAAAATGGTTTCCCTACAGAAGGCCCCGTAAAATATTTTTGAACCCGACCCCGGAAAAACTCGTGCCGACTCAGAAAACTACCATGGGTTAACGCTTGGGAACACTGAGTACTGCTAATACCCAGAAATTGTCCTAACAGCGTAATGTTTGTGTAGACTCTGCATTTGAACTACGCTGTGGACGGGACTCTAATTACCTTTGTAGTTCAAGGGCCCTAAAACACCAACGAAACAAACAAATGCATAGATAGGCAGAATGCTGCTACGTCTCTAAGTTACAGTAGGGCCTATATGAATCCGAAGATCGATCGTTTTCAGCAGGGGTGTCAAATTAGTTACTCTATGCATTAAGACTCGTGATTTGGAACGAATGTATTAGGGGTATTTTAGGGATAGGGAAATTACGGATAAGGAGGAGCTTGATTAGGTTTATTATGGAGCTCCAGGTTACTGGAAACATCCGGGGCAGGAGAATACCAAAGTAGAAGTGGGAGCAGGTTGGACGTAAGGATGGATGGGGACCTAGCGGAAGTGGAGGGCTAAAACCTGCAAACCCAACCCTGCCTCAGGTGGGATAGAAGTACGATGATGCAGTATTGAGATCCGCCTGGATGGCTTAGAGATTGCATATTGGGCTACTCCCGATGTTTGGTTTCTTTCGGGTGAATCTACTCCAGTACGCTTTTCGTTGGACTGGGAGTAAGGCCGTGGCCCCGTGTGGTATGGACGTTGTCATATGCATGTAAAAGAATTCACCCTGCCATAGGCTGGAAAAACGGCTAGGAATAGTGATGGTGGCGTCATGCTACCCTCTATTTCACTTGAGGTGGGTTAGCTTCTTTCGGACGAGAGAGAGGTGGCCCTGAGTGCGCCTCTTTTGCGTGAGCAATAAAACGAAGGTCCCGTGTAATGCACGATCAGTGGCGTCGCTAGGGTTGGCGTCACCCGGTGCCGTGACACCATGGTGTCACCCCTCTCCCGAAAAAAACCGCTTCTTCTTCTTTGGTGTCACCCCCTTTTCTCATGGTGGGAGTGGTGTCCCCCGGTGCGGCCCGCACTCCCCGCACCCCCGTAGTGACGCCACTGTGCACGATGGCATTTCTACGTAAAAGAACCATCTCTACTATGCAACGGATAGATGAGGCAGAATTTCCAGGTTAGGAGGCTCTCCCCCAGGCATCGCGTCGGTAGATTTCCCAAATGAACGGTAGACCGGCGATAAATAAGCAAAGGGGTTGCTGCTTTGGTTGGCAGCCGGCTGCGGAAGAACACTCAGATATACTGTATCAGTGTTGTGGTCCATTCCAAGGATCAAGATGGGTACCCGGCCCTGCAATAGGCGGGAAAAGTTCGATGAAACGAAAATGGTCCGGAAGTTCTCATGCTGCTCCTATCGAGTGAAATCGAACTAATGGGTTCAACGTGTTTTTAAATCAAAACCCAAGCGTCAAACAAATGTCCCTATGGTTTAATTGTTTGTCCTAAGGTCATTGACATTTAAAAACGGACGTTTTTGCCCAGAAAGGGTAGAGGAAGCTGTATCTTAACACCGTTCACTGCAAGCTATTCAGCGTGGTTGTCGGCTTTGGTTAACCGGCTGAGACGCTGACGCCGTTAAGGTCCTAATTATCTTTTATTGTTCCTTTGCCAATATTGTTCTCAAACTAAACTCTTAAAAATCTGTCGTGTGCTCCGGACACAGACAGGGGAACAATGCAAATCTTTAGTGGGGAAAAATAGCAGTTGTGTAATACTGCATAATAGGCGCATTACTGTAATGGAGCTGACTTACGATAGTTGATATTGTAGAGGTCAAAGTTCAGTAACCTAGTATCATTGTCAAAAATGACGGAGATACAAGAGACGACAAGTAACTGTCTTCATAAATACAATAGTGGCGCCACAGCATTGAATTCAACTTGAGATGACCCTAATACAATTTCAGGTGGTGGTTACGTTGTGTTTGATCCAGTTTCGCAGACAGAGGTGTTGGGGATGGGTCTTGAGTCTCATAATCAGCGTCCTGTAGACGTCGGCTGACCTGAAGACTGCAAGAGGGTGAAGGGTGAAAAGAGAGCTCATCAGAATGCCCGTTTGCCTGGGGGTTCTTGACTAAGCTCACCACACGTTATCGGCCTACGATAGATGTACCACTCAACAGACAACGCTGGAGGTGGAGGTGGGTCACTTAGCTCCGGACGTCATCATCAACCTCATGCTGGTGGGTACGGACGCTTGGGAAATGATCTTCCAAAATGTAGGGTTCATGCTACAGTGTTCTTCAACCTTTTTACACTCGCCACCTGGCAAAAATAGGAGAAATATTTCGCGGACTGGCATCACATCCCACAGACCGGTAGCACAGGTATGGGCAACGTTTCCTAGTTCAGGGTTCATTTTGGTGGCTGGACGAAGGACCAAGTAGGAATGGTTTATCGCAATGGTGACTTAATTGTACGTTAGTGGCTAGGGTAGGTCAGGGGCCCGGATCTAAGCAAGTTGAAGACATGGGGTTGTCCATTTGTGGTTAAGCAGTATTGTAGGTGAAAGCATTTCGCGGACCGGTAATAATTTCTTGCGGACCACAGGTTGAAGCCCCCCGTCCTAGGTCACAAGAAGTAGCCTATCAACAAGTAATGCGGTAAACGGTTCCGGATTAGAGCCCAAGACAAGATGGGAGTCGAACGCTCTGTGCCAACGCATATTACCTTCCCACAAAATTTGTAATTCGGAAGTGAAAACATGAGGAGGTCCTAAGCCACTCTTTTACTGAGTTGTCTTTTTGCGGTGCACAACCATCAACCCTCAGGACAGCCAGGCCTCAGAGTCGTTAAATCAACTACAGTAGCAATTAACCGAAGACCTTTAATCAGAACACCTAGAAAAAATCCCACTGGGCACCATTTTGTTTTTAAAACCACGACCAGATTGAAATAACGGGTCCATAAAACAAAATTTCCAGGTGTAGGTATTCCCCCCTAACGCCGGTGGAGTGCCCCAAATGACAGTAGGCCGACGATATTTAAGAATAGGGGTTATAGATTTGTGCATTGCGATGGGCACACCAGTTCTCGTCTGATCATTGAAGTTAAGCAACGCCACCCCAATTAGTACTAACATGGGTGGCCGCTTGGGAACACTGGGTACCGCTATACCCAAAAATCGTGGCATCAGTGTAGTGTAGTGTCTATGCTGCCTCTGTATCAGAACTACGCAGTGGGCGGTGCTCTAATGACCTTTGTAATTAAAGGGCCCTAAAACACCAAATCAATCAATCCAATCACTTGCATTCCTGAATTGGACCTAACGAGCTCCTCCTCCCTTTTAATACACTCATTCCTAATTCTCTCAGCTCTCGACAACCCGTTCATATACCGCAGCTTTCGCATCTCGGATACTCTTCCTCACTCCCCAACACTGATCTAAATAGCATAGCGGGCCTAACCACTGCCTTGTAAAACTTCCCTTCAACTTGATAGGGACCCTCCTATGGTCCAACAGATATTAAATATAGTTCAATTAGGAAAAATGGACATTTCGGCGAAGTCGTAGGCGGGGGAGGTGCATTAGTGACGATACACAACTAGTTCTCGATTTTTGATTATTTTAAGAATCAGAATTTCTTTATTTCACTCGGTGCCTGCCTCTGTCATTTTAAACGATGTTTACTGTGTCAGATCGACCCTTATCTAGGACACTGCAAAAGTACAAACCTAGATCCATCCTACAACTGGTTTGCGATTGTACCCAAGTAGTTGTTATTGAAGGAACTTGCAACAAAACATGTCGTCATTTTTCCGCAAAATCACTATTCACCACAGTGCGGTAAATTTGATGAATCATGTTTATTCTATTGTTAACGATATTTTCGCAATGAATCTTTTGAATAGAACTGAAATTCTCCTCTTATATGCATCTTCTTTGTGATTTGTTCAATAACAACATAAAGGAATAATATTTATGCCTTATAATTTTCTTTTTACCTGCATCCCTCCATTTTTCTGACCCGTGCCAGATCTTAGTCAAGGAAAACAAAAACGTTTTCACCTTGGGGGAGCATATCAAACACATTGCCATAGTGAATTTTGACTGACATATTCAACATGGAAAATGAAGAATATTCACCACTAACCTAATTTTCATAAGGAAATGGTACCCATACTGTTCACTTCATGATAATAATGAATACACTTCTCGATATGCGGATTTAGGAATACAATAAAGTTTAATAGGCATAACATCATAACTGTCCCGTTTTCCAGCCTATGGCAGGGTCGGCTATGTAATTGTTTTTCATTATCGGAATTGGGAAAATTGGCAGGATTTCCTCGTTGAAGCAACTTCGCTTGCTGATACCGGGGAACGGCAAATTGCGTTGGAGATACCAGTTCTCGTCTCATCACTCAAGTTAAGCAACGCAACCTCAGCTAATACTGACATGGGTATCAGCTTGGGAAAACTGGGTACCGCTAATACCCCAAAATCGTCGCATTAGTGTAATGTCTTGTGCAGTCTCTGCATCAGAACTGCGCTGTGGACGGGGCTTTAAAAATAACCTTGTAGTTGAAGGGCCCTAAAACACCAACAAACAAAGCTGATACCGGGGAGGGGGCGAGCTGCTATACCTGGGAGTCTTCTGATGAACGCTTAAATTGAACTCTGTAGAGAAAGGGTTCTTTGCGTGCAGGTCTCATAGCACACACCACACGATTTTACTTCTTTTTCTCTTTTAATTCTTTTCTCGCCTGAAGGAACCAATGTGCCTCAATCCAGTATCAAACCTGGAACCACTGCACCACTGAGGCATGCAAGCGTGATAGAGAATGACAAAAATTAACATGTGGTTAGACAAAGATGCGTATACTGTATTAAGTCAATCCAGGAGTAGATTTAGCTTATAAATTTAGGGGTGAGCTTGTTAGAGGTACATAGCTTGGGCATGGGGACATCGCGGAAAAAAGTGGGAAGGTATTGACACCTAATGCGAAGAGGGGAGGAGGAGCTCGTTTGGTCCATTACAAGAATGTAGGTTGTTGGAAACACCCGGGGCAGGGGGAGACCAAAGCAGACGTGGGAGAAGGTTGTCCGTAGGGAAATGGTAGTGTGTGGGGGGACGGGAACCTGGTGGGAGATAGGCGGGAGTGGAGGGCTAGAACCCGCAGATCCGACCCTGCCAATGGAGAGATAAGGGGATGATGCTGAATCCAGAAGGTGATAATGAAGTAAAGAACAAACATCAATCACGTTTTGGGAGTGGGTAGAAGGTGGCTAGCCCTCGTAGTCTTCAACAATTAGTAATAGCGTTACTTCACCTCTGTGTTTAAGTCTCCTTGGCCTAACTGTCCTAAATTCTTAGAGCTCTTGCTGTGGAAGAGACCGATTAACGTCATTATGACCCGTGGTCTTCTTATTCAGGCCCTTAAAGCAGTTGTTGCCTTTGCGAAACGAAAAATGAGAAATGTTGAAGAAAAGGAAGCTTTGGCCGAATTATTGTCTTGAAAAAGTTCACTAATGGGGTTAATCCACTGCCTTGTGTACCCGGCGCCGTCCTCTGATACCTTCCATTAGATAAATTGACAGAATTTCGGAAAGTAACCCTTAATGTTACTGTTTGTTCTACTTTGGAATTCTAGAACGCCCCAGCTCGCGCTCGTGCTTTGAATGTCAATAGAGGGCCCTCCTTTTCTGGATCTCTCTCATGGACTACATAATTTTACTGTTGTTGTGCTAATTTAGCAACTGTCATACTACGTTTTAGGAATTTAAAATGTAGCGTGTGTTACTATTTTGTGATATGAAATTCAATAACTAATTCTAGTTTATATGGAAATATTCAATTATTGTGGATTTTCTCTTGGCCAAAAATGTAGATAGCCCACTTTTTATATATAGACGAATTGCGAAATAATGGTCAATATAAATGACCACAGTTTGGGAATGATGTAGGTAAAGGTATAACAACACATGGTAAGAAGTGTTTGCTTATAAAAAACGTCAAATAATGTTTGAAGCTAAAGCGACAATAAATTTACGAAATTATGACATGTTTTCATTGCTAGACGCTTCTAAAAATGTACAGCAATCAAGGGCGTCAATGGTCACATTCCTCGGAGTCATGGCATGCCAAACAGGAACTACATAGGAGGGGATTATTACATTTCGTAAAATACAGTATGTACAGTATATCTGAACTGTTTGCAACGTTTTTTTTTTATCTAAATCGTGTTATTTCTATTTTGCTCCAAATATGTATTGTTGGATTTTCGCCTATAATATCTGCCATTAGACAAGTCATAAATCGGACATAATTGGACAGGCGATAGCGGGGCCCCAGTGCCAAAATTAATGAAGTTGATTGCCTACCAATGCAGCACTTTAATGCCTTTAAACACGCATGAAATCAAAAGTTTTTCAAACAAATTTTTTTTTCAATTCACCACCGTGGGGCCCAAGGCGGTTGCCTCGGTCGCCTTGCCCTAAGACATGTCCTACCTCTATTCTGATAACTTTTTTTGGAATTTGAATAAACAATATGGGCGATTATTTGGCACCATTCAAAATAAAGTAAAATTAAACAAAAGCAGTAAATGGCACATTTCATTAATTTTGCAGAAAAGAACTAATTGGGCCGACCTCGGAGGCCAAGTGAGTAGTATGCTGGGTAACTCCTTCAGCAGTTCTAGGTTCGATATTGGACCGAGGTGGGTTGGCTTCATTCGTGTGAGCGAGAGGATCCGAGTGCGTCTTCTTTCGGATAAGAAGTAAAACAGAGGTCCCGTGTGGTGTACGATGGCATTTGCACGTAAAAGATCCCTCTTCACTATGCAACGAGTAGATGAGGCAAATTTCCAGGTGTAGGAGCTCGCCCCCTGGCGTCGGTGGATTTCCCCAACGAACAGTTGACCGACGATAAATAAGCATAGGGGCACATCGCCTTTGTGTTCATTCAGAGGGACAAGATAGGTACCCGACGCTGCCATAGGCGGGAAGGCGGGAAAAGGGTTGGGAGTTGCATGTTGTTCATTTGCAGAAAAGAACTAATCAACAACAACTATCAGTTAAAAATATTTCAGAAAGCCACTAATTAAACTGAATAAGCAACTCCTAACCCTCTTCCCTCCCACGGCAGGGTCGGGTACACATCTAAACCCTCTTAATTAACAATGTATATGAAATGAAATTTCTGAGCTGTGATTCTCAGCAGCTTTGAATTCTCATTCTTTTCATCAATCTGTTGTATCACTGAGGAGGACTGCACAATGAAATATTTCAGTGGTGAAAAAAAACACACGTCATTCAGTTCCTGAGCAGCCACAGGTACTTCTGTGCCAGCTACATTTAAGGTAGGAGACGCGAACTCCGTGGAGCCCTTGCCCCTTGATGAACGCCGCCAATCACACGTTCTTCGCCTGTGACAGATGGGTCACCTGACCTCTGACACTATCATCATCATACTGTGGGAGGGGCTGCCTTGGACATAGTCTCCCAATACGTCGACAAGAAACTATGTACGATTACGTGGAGTGAACTGAACCAAAAAGCATCCCAGGCTCGTGCTAATAACCAGTGAAAACCTAGTTTGTTTTTGTTTCATTGGTGTTGTAGGGCCCTTCAACTAAGAGGTCATTAGAGCCCCGTTCACTGCATAGTTCTAATGCAGAGACTGCACGGACACTACACTAATGCGACGATTATTCGGTATTAGCAGTACTCAGTTTTCCAAAGCGACCACCCATGTTGGTACTAGCTAGGGTTGCGTTGCTTAACTTCAGTGGTGAGACGAGAACTGGCGCACAACAAAAGACCTAGCCTGAAGTAATGTGTTAATGGCTGGTGTGTTAGTCGGGATTCCTTCACTCAGTGAGCAAACACATTTCATTTATCCTAAAAAAAAAAAGCCCTTTGTAACCTTCTGAAAGGCGAGAATAATAAAGGAATTTATATTTACACCTGATTCTTAAAAATATTTGCTTCACCTTTAGTATTTAAAAAAAACAATAAATATTTGGAAAGGGGTCAGTATAACCACACAGAGTGCAATGGGTGCAGTGCGTGCAGCATTAAATTTCGCTGTAAAACATTCATTATATGTAAAACTTAATAATAAAAATGAGAATTAAAATATGTGCTTGAAATAAATTGAGATACAGTGAGAGTCAAAAGTGAACGACCATGCATGATTGTCACACATTTTTGTTTGTAAATAAAAATGTAGTTCATGTAAATAAAAAATTAGTTTTCTTAATTTCAACTGTAACATGTTATTAATGCCTGGTGAAAAAATCAACGGAAAATATATGCAAAGTATTGAAAGAAAGGTAAATGTGTATTGATATACCATTTTGTAAGCCTCAAAAGTGTACAACCAAAACATGCCATTTGCATGATAAAGAAGTGAAACTTTCTTTCACTGCTACTTTAGTACTTTGTTGGTCCTCCTTTACTTTCTATTACTGTTGATAATCAGCGTGGCATTGACTCTACCAAAGATTGTGCGAGTCTTGTCAGTATTTTTCCCTCACTCTTCCACAATCACCTCTTTCAGCCTGGAAATGCTGGAAATTTTCTGTTTTCATATTTGTTTCTCTAAATAATCCCATAAATGTTCAGTGGGATTTAAATCTGGAGACTGGGGTGGGAGATCAAGTATTTTTGGCAGGTTATATAGTAACCATTCCATCACCAAATGGGACTTATGCTTTGGATCATTGTCCTGCTGAAAGATCCAACTTGGTCCTAGCCTTAAATGATCCACACTAATACACAAATTATCTTGCAGAAACTTGAAATAATCTTCTTTTTTCATAGTAGAGTCCACAAACGCTAAATTACCAACTCCAGAGGAAGCCATACACCCCCACACCATTACTGCACCTCCACCATGCTTCACCATTGGCAGAACATTGTGTTGTTGATATTCTTGGTTTTGAGATCTCCATATTTTTGGTCTTGTTTCAGGTCAAAAAAGTTCAAATTTAGATTCATCTGTAAAAATAACATTACTCCAAAAAGACAAGTCCAAATTTTTGTATTTTGTAGCCAAATCAAGTCTTTTCTGTCTATTCACTTTGGAAGTGTATGGCCTCTTCCTAGGTACTCTACCATGTAATCCTGCATCATTTAGTGCCCACCTTATTGTGTTGGCACTAACTGGTACTTTGCTAATAAATGAATATTTTTTTTCAATAGTAACAGCACCTGCCAAAGGATCTTTCTGGACTTCACAAAACACAGCACATTCACCAGCATAAGATAGTTTTTTGGCAACCAGAATAAAGATCCTTGTACAAGACTTGTATTTATTCATGAAGGTTTTTACAGTTGATGGGGAAATATTAAGAATTTCAGCGATTTTAGCAAATGTTTCACCTTCATTTCTAAGTTTTATAAAGACTTTTCTTAAATCATTACTAAATTCTTTTTTCCTTTCCATTTTGTGACGAAATCGAATATTATTTTTGAATGGAATGTGGAATAGAATATCAAATAGAATATTGAATAGTATTATTTTTGCCCTGAGGACAAAATTGTCTTATTGCTTTGAAAAATACTGGTAAAATCATACATGGTTGTTGACTTTTGACTCTTAAAATTTTGCATATCAATACACAATTGCGTTTTTGTCAATAATTTGCATATATTTCCCTCTTATTTTTTTCACCAGGCATTAACAACATTTAACAGTTGAAATTAAAAAAAATGTTTTATTTATGAGAACTACATTTTTATTTACAAACAAAAATGTGTGACAATCATGCATGGTCGTTCACTTTTGACTCTCACTGTAGTTGTAAAAGTCATTAATCACTAACTGATTATTTTGACTACTATAAAAAATTTTGGGGGTTTTTACGATTTCAATTGTGATGTCGCAAATGACAATTTAGAGGTCAGTTTTTTCATTAATAGGCAGTGCCACGCACCACAACACCTAAAGCAAAGTCGTCATATGATAAAATAAATTAAATTTTGCATTCTTTAGAAATCTATTGACGTCAAATTAGAATTCGTTATAATTAGATAACATAAAACGTCAACAAAAGAGGTTGAATCTGTCATCGTAGAAAAAAGACGTTAAATTTACATTTAAACGTGCCGCTGGCTATAATAAATGAAAGTGCACCTATGGGTGTGAAAATTTAGGACTCAAATTACGTTAAAATTATACTGACAATTAAATTGTAATCCATTCGGATCCCCAGCCCCACAGTCAGTGCCGGATTTAGATATATTGAGAGGCTCTAGCCTATTTCAATGTTGAGGCCCTTTTCTTAAGTTTTGAAGCCCGCTGAATGTTGAGGCCCTAGGTTTCAGCCTATTGAGCCTAATGGTAAATCCGGCAATGCCCACAGTGCCTAGCCCAAAGTTCAATAGATTTATCTTTACCCTTATAGTTAATTCTTTATGCAGTGGTATTTTGCACTCCATGGCAGCTTTCATAAAATACCAATAGTCTAAGAGAGGGGGGGAAAGAATAATGGCACATTTACTTACTTTCGTTGGAAAAGGACGACAGGGTCTGCTGCCAAATCACTCATATCTACTTTGCCACCTTTTTCTTTCACTTCTGGATGCTTGCGGACCAACAACCAGCCCATGTGGGAGAAGAAAAACCCTCTTTTGGCATTATGTGGATCAGCGTCAGTTTCAGAGAACTTGTGGTGAGCTCGATGATCTCTTGACCATTCATAGATATCGTTCTAGAAGACAATACAGAAAATAATTAATTATTTGGCAAGCATTTCCGGTCCAATTTTATGTAGGCCTATTAATCACCGGAGTTTGACTATTTTTGTTCTGTGTTCAGAGGGCTTTCAAGTAAAGGTTGGTATGCATCAAGGTTCAGCACTTAGTCCATATCTTTTCATTCTGGTATTGGACGAGCTGCTGACTGGAGTAGGGGAATGGGCATTCCAGTGGATGGTATTTGCTGACGATGTAGAGAAGATTGGGGACTCCCAAAGGGATGCGCAACAGAGCCTCAATGATATTCGAACAGTGATAGATAAGGGAGGCCTGAAGGTGACCAGGAAGGAGGTAGAGTATTTAGCATTCAATTGAGAAGGACGGGGACAAATTTGTTGCTAACAACGTAGGCAAAAATTGCAGTTTTCTGCAATTAGCATCCATTGTCCCCTGCTGCCAAATGTGTACTGGCGACATTTCACCCCACGTGTGAGCATTGGATTGCTGCTGTGGCACAGCACGATTAAAAATCAGATTTTGTTTATTTGTTGGTGCTTTAGGACCCTTCAACTATAAGGTCATTAGACCCCCGTCCACTGCGTAGTTCTAATGAGGGACTGCACACACTAATGCGACGATTTTTGGGTGTTAGCGGTACCCAGCTTTCCAAAGCGGGCATCCATATCAGTACAGCGCCCGCTCTAGTGCTTATGCCGCCCCGGACAAAAGGAAAAACTGC
The DNA here is from genome assembly GCA_013389805.1 of Trigoniulus corallinus. NCBI lineage: Eukaryota > Metazoa > Arthropoda > Diplopoda > Spirobolida > Trigoniulidae > Trigoniulus > Trigoniulus corallinus. The sequence continues at coordinate 9,319,324 of JAAFCE010008833.1, forward strand.
CGCCCCTTGAGGCAAAGCTGTTTGTGTGCTACTGCTATTCTGTTCAGAGCCGTCCTTTGTAAATTCTGTAGTAAGCTTTCAATAATAGTGCAAATATTTTAGCTTTTCGACATAAACAATATGCACTGTAAATTTTTTGTGAACAATGAAATCGATATATCGTGGTATTCATTTGGCTCCATTGTGTCGCAAAATGGGTATCCTAGGATTTGATAAATTTCTCTTATTTTGCAACCTGTTGGAGCTGGCATGGGCTCTTCGTAACCCCCGCCATCCCTGTCATGGCATAATCCGATATTTCAGGACCTCTGTGGATGTTAGGCTTCCTTCTCGATTTCGTTTTGTTTCAGCTCTTCCCCCCAAAGATTTCCGTTGCCGGTTTTTTCCAGTGGTGTGTTTCGCAGCCAGTACTGTTCGTTCCCGCGTGTTTGAGTGAAGGACCTGTCGGCACTTCAGGCGTGTGCTCTACGAGCACCTGTTTTTGTCTATGTAGTCATGTTTTTCTCTGTATATCTGTTTTGCGTTTGTCCGTACGGTATTGTACTTGTTAAAATAAATAATAGAGAAGTTCACATATTATTATTATTAATTGGGAATCAACACCAGTATTTTTCTCACACAGCCCAACGCTGGCGTTGCGTCACATAACTTCAGTGATCAAACGAGAACTGGTGAATCCAACACAATTTTCCGCTCCCTAAGAATTATATGTGTGCACGGGTCTAAAAGTAGCTCTACCCCTTATGAGGCTCTAATTAAATTATTATAAAACTAGTAATATAAACCAGTGGCTTAGCGTGGGTTGTTAGCGCCCGGGACAAGGCAAAATTTGGCGCCCCCTAACTTTTGGACAGTTGGCAGTCTATTCTTACAGACCAGTGGTTGGCAAACTAATCAGTCAAAAGAGCCAAATATCAACAATACAATGATTGGGATTTCTTTTGAGAGCTAAATTTCTTAAACTTAAACTAGGTAGTAACACCATTTATTAACTTAATAATCCTATTTATTGATAAAAATTAAATTTTTGGAAATGGCTGGTTATTGCCGGTGCTATATTCATTAATCCGAATGCACCGGCCCTGTGCTGTCATACAGTTCGCACATTCATCACGCCGGCCTTGTCCAGGCTGGTTAGAAAATTACAGGTAGCATTCTGCTGTAAGACGATACTTTTGTCACCCACGTGTGTTTTGTGGATGCAAGAAGCACTGACCACTTTACACAATGAAACTGGGATTAGGAAGAGGAAATGGCAAAATGTGAAAGATATGGCGCTCTAATTTTATATTTATTTTTTCGTTAGAAAATTTGTTGCAATCCTTAAAATTTTGTGCCCCTTAAAAGTTTGCGCCCAGGGCGGCCGCCCCCTTGGCCCCCACGCTACGCCACTGATGTAAACATTAATTGACCTCAAAGAGATATTGGGTTTTCCCCAATTGATGTCGTAGTCCAAAGGCCTAGAGACATCATTTAACAATAATGCAAGGTAATAAGATTAAAAAAGTGACAAATTTTTTGCTAGAATTTAATATTAGTTTTATAGAAATAATTTCGTATTCGGCTCTTGTTCGTTGTTACTCCTTTAGAAAACTGTTTTTGTTGATTCCCCTCTGGGTCTCCCTCCTTTCTTCTCCCTCCTTCTATCACTTTATTTTTAATTATATTATGATGACGAACTGACCACAAAACTGCCCCTGGGAACAATAAAAATTTATAACACGAATATCGTTTTCCTTCAATGACAGGGTCTGCTACCAATTTATTTGGAACCCGGAACATAGAGTATTTGGACGGTATTTATATGCAGCCAACTACCGACCTCTAAGGTGCAATCCCATGGTGGTTTAACTGCGTACTTTCTTCATAGGCAAAATTGCCAGGTGTAAGTTTACCAATCTGCAGGTACTGTATATTTTATTTCATGTAGGATGGCTGCTTTTACGTGCCCTTTCCGTGTGATGGAGATGCCCTCTCGTCCAAAAGAAGTCCTTCGTCTAGGCCATAATAGATTTTGTAACCATTAACTCATGGAATAGAGTACGCTCATCACTGAGACAGGTAATCGTTAAAAACTGTAACTGCCATTGAATGTTGACGGTTAGTCAGAGATCTCTGGGCAGAAAATAGGCCCTTGGAGGATGACGGCTAGTCAGATCTCTAGACCTGCGATTCTCAACCACTGTGCCGCGGCACTTTGGTGCGCCGCGAGATTCTTGAAATGTACCGCCGCCGCTTCGAATACCCATACATAAGCGACGTCAGCCAAGTACAGTTGTTCGTTCAATCAGTGGCGTCGCTAGGGTTGGCGTCACCCGGTGCGGTGACACCATGGTGTCATCCCCCCTCTTCCGAAAAAAGCCGTTTTTTCTGCTTTTGGTGTTGGGTGACCAGACGTCCGGATTTAGCAGGGACAGTCCCGATTTCATACTTCACGTCCCGCCGTCCCATTCTTGTCCCTGCGGGACGCCCGTTGGGAGCGGTGAGTTGCGTTGGACACACCAGTTCTTGTCTGATCACTGAAGTTAAGCAACGCAAGCCCAGTTAGTACTGACATGGGTGGTCGCTCGGGAAAGCTGGGTACTGCTAATACCCAATAATCGTCGCATTAGTGTAGTGTCTGTGCAGTATCTGCATTAGAACTATGCAGTGGACGGGTCTCTAATGACCTTGTAGTTGACGGGACCTTAAACACCAACAAACAAACAAACAAGGGACGCCCGTTTGTCCCACTTTGTCGGCAACTGATCAGAAGCATTCACTCGTCAATGAAATACGTGTACAGCGCACCAACACAGAGTGCTCCTTCTAGGTCGGCAACTGATCATCGTCTGCATCAAATTTAAACATCAGGCATCCTGTGCTAGATCCGTCCTGCGACCCGTAGAATCAATGGGGATGTTTGAAGTGGAGACAAGGAAGCGGAGTCCTGTGTGATAGGAGGGTCCCAATCAAGTTGAGGGGGAAGTTCTGCAGGGCAGTGGTTAGCCCTGCTATGCTATATGGAACAGAGTGCTGGGTAGCGTGGAAGAGCCACGTCAACAGAATGCAAGTAGCTGAGATGGGAATGCTGCGGTACATGAGTGGGGTGTCGAGAGCTGATAGAATTAGGAATGAGTATTTAAAATGTAGCCTGGGAGTGGTGAACATCGCCAAAAAGTGAGGGAAAACAGGCTGAAAGGTATGGACACGTAATGAAAAGAGAAGAGAAGGAGCTCGCTAGGTCCATTTCAGGAATGCAGGTGGTCGGCAGCACCCGGGGCAGGGGGAGACCGAAGGAGACGTGGGAGCAGGTGGTCCGTAAGGTTATGGCAATATGAGGTGGGGGCTAGAAGCCGACCCTGGCGCAGACGGGATAAGGGTATGATGATGCATCCTTTACTGGATGGACACACATTCAAGCTACTGTATGAGGTACAGTAGTGAGGTGCTCTTCAGGAAAGCGTGTCTCACCACCCTTACTTGGAGGCACTCACCAAAAGCCCCCGTCCCGCTTTGCCCTCTGGAAAATCTGGTCACTTTAGTGTCCATTTCTCATGGTGCGAGTGGTGCGGGTCGCACTCCCCGCACCCCCTAGTGACGCCACTGCGTTCAATTGGTTCTTCCCTCCTAGGAGGGACTAGATGAACCAATGGGCATAAATATTTCAGTTCTGACTACTGGCTAACAAGATTGATGTGTGCATATGGTTAGGTTGCAACGTAACTCCTTACTCTATTCCTGCCTACTGCAGGGTCGGGTTCCTATCTTGTCCCTCTGAATGAATAGACGCAAGGGCGATATATTAGACAGCGCTTTGCCACAGCCGGTTGCCGACCAAAGCTGCAACCCCCTATGCTTATTTATCGTCGGTCTACTATTCGTTGGGGAATTCCACGGACGCCAAAGGGCGGGCTCCTATACCTCGAAATTTGGAATCATCGACATATATTTACATTACAACTTATATATTTCTTTGGCGTTTGTGTGCCCCAAATTTCATCGTTGTTAGTGTGCCGCCAAATTTTTAAATTATTAAAAGTGTGCTTGCCGAAAAAAAAGGTTGAGAATCGCTGCTCTAGACAGATAGTAGGTCCTTGGATGATGGCGGCTAGTCTGAGATCTGTGGGCAGAAAATAGGCCCTTAGATCATGGCGGCTAGTCAGAGATCTCTGCCAAAAAATAGGCCCTTGGTTGATGGCGGCTAGTCGGAGATCTCTGGGCAGAAAATAGGCCCGTGGGTGATGGTGACTAGTCAGAGATCTCTGGGCAGGAAATGTGGTTAATATAGAGAGGTATATATTACTTTACAGTACATTAAAGGAGTAATAATGGAGGTCGGTATGCGATCCACCCTAATTCTTTTCCCGCCTATGGCAGGGTCGGCAATTTACCCTCTAAGGAAACAAGTCATATGTGCATAATTAATTTTAAGTGAGCGGAGTCCTAATCCCGCTTGTCCAAAAATTGGATATTTCATGTCGTCTTCATCAGCATCGTATCACCAGCCCGTGCGCGGGACATCTGGCCGTTCTCACACACACACCCGCACAGCTTAGAGGGAACGCTTGAGGATCGAATGTTTATTTTTTTTCCATTCGGATCCATAAGACATGTTGAGCGGTATTTCTGCCGGCCTAATGCTTTAACCCCTCGTTTTCTTACCTGGGACACTTCTCCAGTGATACCAGCGGTGAGTATCTACACCTGGAAATTTGCCGAACTTCATACGTAGGGCATATATTTTATTCCTGCAATAAGGGCTGTTTTACTTGTAGATGGCATCGTGCACACCACACGGAGCTATACCTTTACGACCTATATGACGGAAGGCGTACTTGGGGGCTGTCATTCTCGCTCGAATAAACCAGTATCCGGTACTCTACCTCACAAGATGTACTTAGTGTATCAGAGGTGTCTGCCCAATTTCAACTCAAAACGTAGGAGGGCTTTCAGTGACTCCAACCCTGGCACGTTTAAATGGCCTGTTAGCTGTTTACTTTCCACATCTAAATTTACTTCTAGTTTTCCCCATTCAGAGTAGTAAAGTTTGCCTGCAGGGCATTTCACTGGTTGGTGATAAATTCCTGAGTCCATCGTAGGGGTTCTACCCTGGACAATGGAAATGGTTTGGTTCGGGTGGTAGACTGCTAGCCCACCCATTTTTTTATTTCGTTGGTGTTGAAGGGCCCTTCAACCACAACTCATTACAGCCCCGTCCACTGCGTAGTTCTAATGCAGGAACTACACAGACACTACGCTAATGCGACGATTTTTGGGTAGACGAGAACTGGTGTGTCCAACGCAATACAGCCGCTCTTGAGAGAAATCCAAAAGCGTGCTTTCCGACAGATAGGATATAAAGCCGTGACCCAGTACGGTGTGTACAACGTTACTTGCGTGCACAAGACCCCTTACAACTACTGACCCTTCCCGCCTATGGCAGGGTCGGGTACCCATCTGTGTCATTCTGAGGTGACACAGGCGACTTATTGGTCGGCATTTTTATACAGTCGGCTGCAGACCAAAACTGTAATCTCAATGCTTATTTATCGTCCGTCTACTGTTCGTTGGGGCACTCCACCAACGCCAGGAGGCATGGTTTTACACCTGGGGAATTTTGCCTCATCTAACTGTTGCATAGTAGAGAGGGTTCTTTTACATGTAAATGACGTAGGTTTTACTTCTCAACCGACAGCAAATTCTCCAAGTGGAGGGACTACCCCCCCCATGCCTCCATAATGAAAATGGGCCAACGATAAAGAATGGGCTGACTGCATAACAATCCAGAGTTTGTGAGGCTACCACAGGCAGAGAAAGGCACTTTGTAAGAAAAATTGCAAGTGGAATAAATCGCCACATTACGTTAATTATGATGAATTAAATGTTGGTTAATTTAAATTTTAGAGCACTATTTTGAAAACAGGGTCAATGAAAAAACACCTATATCGTTGTCCAAATTCTCCTTATATGTTCATAATTTCTATATTTCCCACACGTCCTGAAGAAAACATCGTCCAGTGACCTAGTATTACATAATTAATATATAAGGACACGCCTTTTGAGAGATGAGGATTCAGGCTTAGGGGAGGAAACTTCCTAAGAGCAAAGTAAGCTAATAAGGTGTTGTAAAGTATGACATTCGTGATCGCATTTAAAAATAGTTGATACTGTATTGTATTCACGGGCCGATTTCTGAATGGGTTAGAACAGTGGTCTTCAAACTTTGTTGACTCACGAAACCCTTAAGCTGGGTTTACACTGCGCGCAACTGTTTCATTAGAAAAGACTCGCGCAGTGTAAACGGGAACTCGCCCCAAAACTTGCTGCGCGAGGCAGCCTCGTGGCCTCGGTTTTTCGACGCGCATCAAAGGGTTTCGCCACTCCCACTTCGTGTACTGGTACTCTAAATACGTTTTGCATGCTTGCTTCGCGCAATATTTCGCTCAATGTAAACAGGAAGGGCGAGACGGGCGAGATTGCCGCAAGCCTGTGGAAACAGTTGCGGCGAGTATGTTTCGCGCAGTGTAAACCCAGCTTTAGAACTGTAAGATATTATGGAGTAACCCCGTCCCACCTTTAAGCTGGGTTACACTGCGCGCAACTGATTCATGAGGAAAGACTCGTGCAGTGTAAACGGGGACTGGCCCCGAAATTTGCTGCACGAGGCAGCCTCGTAGTGAGCCACTGCACGGTAGGTTTTTGGACGTGCATCAAAGGGTATCGCCAATTCCACTTCGTGTACTGTTACTAAAGATGTTTTGCATGCTTGCTTCGCGCAATGTTTCGCTCAATGTAAACAGGGAGGGCGAGAAGGGCGAGATTGCCACAAGCCTGCCGAAACAGTTGCGGCGAGTATGTTGCGCGCAGTGTAAACCCAGCTTTAGAAAAGTATATCTTGCCGCTGCTAACGAATTTTCATTTTGACTCGCGGAACCCCTAGAGATGCATCGCGCAACCCTGGGGTTCCGCTGAACACAGTTTGAAGACCGCTGGATTAGAACGACAATAGCCTAGGTCGATAAAATTACCCTAAGTAGCATTCGTGCTTGTTCGTTGGTGTTTTTGTTGTTGTTTTTCGGTGTTTTAGGGCACTTCAACTGCAAGGTCATTAGAGCCCCGTCCACAGTGTAGTTCTAATGCAGAGACTGCGCAGCCACTACACTAATGCGACGATTTTTGGATACTAGCGGTACCCAGAACCCAGTCCTTTGTCCGAGGTCCCCCGTGGTTTACGATGGCATTTTCACGTACAGTAAAAGGATCCTGACTGGTGCCTGTTAGCACGCTCGGCAACTGTGTCAGTAGTTCTAGGTTCGATACTGGACAAAGGTGGGCTTGCTTCTTTCGGGCGAGAGAGATGAGAGGTGTTGGTGTCTACTACGCAACGGGTAGATGAGGCAAAATTTCCAGGTTTAGGAGCTCACCCCCCCACCTGGCGTCGGTGGAATTCCCCCAAAATGAACAGCAGACCGACGATAAATACACATACTGTAGGGGTTGCAGCTTTGGCCGGCAACCGACTGCAGAAAAACTATGACCAATATATCGCCCTTCTGTCAATTCAGAGGGACAAGATGGGGAGCTGACCCTGCCATAGGCGGGGGAAAAGGGTTAGGAGTGGCAGTAAAAGGACCCTGTCTATTATGCAACGGATAGATGAGGCAAAATTTCCAGGTGCAGGAGCTGGGTGGAATGCCCCAACGAACAGTCGATCGACGATAAATAAGCATAGATGTTGCAGCTTTGGTCAGTAACCGGCTGCGGAAAAACAGTGCCCAATATATACTCGACCCTGCCGTCGACGGGGGGAAGGAGTAGGAGTTGCTTATTTTATTGCTAAATTTAACCAAAAAAAAATAGAGTAAAAACACCCTAAAGCCAGCTTGACCGTTATATGATTGTTATTTTCTCAAGCTGAAAAAAGTATATCTTCTGGCAGATAAGAGATAGGTAACTAGTTCATAGAACAGTTGTTAAAGTAATTTATGCCAGTCTACCTTCATCGTTCACCCCCTCACCCTATGATGTTAGGTATGTGTTTACCAAGTTGAAGTCGATCAACAACTGACCGTTGGTAACGGGCATAAACCTGTTTGCTATTTTAGAAAGTGGTTTTCAGGAACAGCTTCAAATTTGCTGGCCGCATTGAGGTGGATCTTGGTTGGCAGGCAATGGTATTTAAATTTTGGCCATGCAGCTTCCATTGACCCGCCTCGATAGCGAAGGAGATGGTGCTCGATTACTGCATCAGTGGCTCCAGGAGGCTTCTTTCGGGCGAAAGAGAGAACCCGAGTGCGCCTTCCTTCGGATGAGAAGTGAAACGAAGGTCCCGTGTGGTGTACGATGGCATTTGCACGTAAGAGAACCATCTTCTACTATTCAATGGGTAGGTGAGGCAAAATTTCCAATTGATCGACGATAAATACTCTAAGTATAGGTTGCAGCTTTGGTCAGCAGCCGGCTGAGGAAAATCACTATTGTATCCTTTCAGAGGGCGGTAAAAGGGTTATGACTTGGTTTTCTTTATACACGGTAATGAAGACAAATGTTTTACTTTGAACGACAGGATTCGGGTTCAGGATTCAGGTTCAAGGCCGGTTCAAAGTGTGCAAAGAACCGCGACGGCCGCCCTAATGGGCCGCATTCACGAACTTAAAAGTAACATGAAACTTTGAATGCTTTGATGCTTCAGGCAGTGCCGTAACGATGGTATGACGCGCCCGTGGCAAGTGTCTAACTTTCGCTTGCCTGTAACCCAATAATGACAGAAAGCTTAAACATTTTGCGCCCCAAACCCAGTTACGCCCGTGGCGGCCGCCTTCTTCGCCACGCCCGCGTTACGGCCCTGGCTTCAGGAAAGAATCCCGCCTCGGTGGAGGCAGTGGATAGCCTGCTCAGTAACTACGTCAGTGGTTATTGGTTCGATACTGGACCGAGGTGGTTTGGCTTCTTTTGGGAGAGAGAGATCCCCGAGTGCGCCTTTCTTCTGATAAGAAGTAAAACTGAGGTACCGTGTGGTGTACGATGGCATTGCCAGGTAAAAGTTCAGGTGTAGGAGCTAGCCACCTGACGTCGGTAGAATGCTCCAACGAACAGTAGACGGACGATAAATAAGCATAGGGGTTGCACCTTTGGTCGGCAACCGACTGTGGAAAACCACTGTCAAATATACCACCCTTGTGTCCATTCAGATGGACAAGATGGGAACCCGACAATGCCATAGGCGGGAAGGAGTTGCTTTTGCTTTTATGCTTCAGAAAATTCTGGCTGGCAAACAAGAAAATGAAAACGATTTCTTTACTCAAACAAAACAAATCAATGTTAACTTGTAGACGTTAAGAAGTGAAAATATTTTGAGGGGGCGGCCTCGACATAATTACATGCGGGCGGCCGAACCTATAGAACCGGCCCTGTTCAGGTTCATTACTGGATGAAGATGGTTCGACTATCTTTGGGTGCGAGTCTCCCCATGCGCCTTCATCTGGATAAGAAATGAAGCCGTGGTCCCTTATGGTGGGCATTGTGTCCCTTGCTTAAAAAGAACCCTAATAAAGTAATGTGATACCCCAATTCAACAAAATTTCCGGATATAGGAACTCGCACCTAGTGTAGCATTAGGTTTTCAGCCGGCTTCGTAAAAATGCAGTCCAATTGATCGTCAGGTGTCCCAATTGGCGGAAAAAGTCCACAGATTGAGACTGAAGCGCTTGATGGAGTTGAGTGCATCACAATGTAGGGGGAGCCGCTATATTGCGTCGGACACACCAGTTCTCGTCTTCTCACTGAAGCCGCGCAACCCCCGGATATAGGGTTTGTCGGTTTTGGAAACCGGTTTTCAACACCCATTTGTTAACGAAGAGACAAAACCGGTTTTTTAATAAAATGTCGGTTTTTGTATAAACCCTACCCGGATAGTAGTAGCATGTGTGAATGCTTGGGAACACTGTGTACTGCTATTAGAAAAAAAATCGTCCTAACAGCTTAGTGTCTGTGGAAACTCTGTATTAGGACTATGCAGTGGATTGGGCTCTAATGACCTTTTTAGTTGAAGGGCGCTAAAACTCCAACGAAATGAACACATTGTAGGAGCTGGAGTTTATTTCTAGTTTTTGTCACTGTGCAGCAGTGGCGTAGCTTGTAGGGTAAAATGGGGTCAAATTGCCCCGGGCACCAAACAAAGCGCCATCTTCGGGGTGCCTTGTACGCCTTGCTGGAAATCAGTCTGTGTGGCAAACATAAACTGCTTACATATGTGTACCATGTCTGTTCAGGACAAGCAACAGGGGAAGGGGGCACTTCGAATGTCTCTTGCCCCGGGCGCCAGAATTTGTTACGCCTCTGCTGGTCAGAGTAGTGATGTTATACCAAAGTTGGTGCATGAGAAATGTTTGACAAAGAGTACAACAATTGCATTTCGTTTACCTGAAAAGCGACTGTGTTGCACAGCATAAGGAAAACTCTTAAAGGCCATTTTGCTTTGTAGGATTTATGAGCCCATAGACGGTGAGCACCAGCGGTAATGCCCAAGCCACCGTATAGGTGCAATAAAAAGCCTGAAATGAAGAAAAATTGCGTTAAACAGCTACTAACTAAATTTGAAATGGGTAATGAATGATAAAGAGGGAAAACATTGAGATTTGGTCAGGTAATTTAGCATGTAAGAGTGGTTATGCAATTAAATGTCATTCTGATACGAAGATGTTTTGGCAGTATTCAATTTTTGACCACTCCCTGTTTGAAACATTTTATAAAAACATTTTGTTGGTCTTTTGTTTTTACGTTTTGTATGTATTCATCGCATGTTGGCAAACCATTAATTACCAACGAGATCTGCATTTCACGCTTATTGAGTTCAAAATTACAAGCTGTCATTCCCAATGTACATTTGGGAAAAAAAATTAAAATAATTTCCCTGATTTGACCGCAAGGGGTTTATTAAGCCCTGCGGCTGAATTATGGTTAGGTCCCTATTTTTTGAGCTTGCTTAATAACTACAGAATATAGAACAACTGGTTACAATCGAATTTGTTATCACCTTAGTTAGAATGTTTTTCTTACAGAATTCACTGTCTTACGGCAATATGCAATTAAAATAACGAAACGTGAAATTTAAAATTAAGGACGACTTCTGGCTATTTGAGGCACTGAAACTTCAAGTGGGGAGTGCACGTTTTGCCCTACTTTCTTTTCTGGATGTTTAATAAACCACCTCGAGTGCTTCGGTGTTGTTGCAGGTTACACCAGTGGTTCCTAACCTGTTATCCAGGGCCCTCCAGAAGGCTCCCAATTTGAATCAGTTAACTGTTCTTGGCTCAAAGACTGGATTAGGGATTGGGACGCCTGTATTGCGTTTGATACATCAGTTCTGGTCTGATCACTGAAGTTAAGCAACTCACCCCAGTTAGCACTATCTTGGGTGACCGCTTAGGACTACTGGGTAATGGTAATACACAAAGAATAGTTGTAACAGTGTAGTGTCTGTGCAGACTCTGCTTTAGAACTACGCAGCGGACGGGGCTGTAATGACCTTGGCAGTTGAAGGGCCCTAAAACACCAACGAAACAAGGGGATTATGGATCCGTTTTCAGCTAACACTCTGTTCTGAAGTAGGAGGACTCGTATCATCATCGGACAAGCTTATCGATACATCCACAAGTGGTGCCTCTGAAAGTAGTCTAAGGCGTTGGACCGTGGTGTCGACGAGGAGGGCAATTGTCCCCAGGCGGTGCGTTGCGGCTCCCCTACCTACGCACAGGCCAGGGACACGCTGCAGTCCTCTTACGGAGGCGACCGTAGCTTCGTCGTGCCGGATGGTGGGGCTTTTACTAAATAAAGGTCAGCAAAACGTTCCTTTGGAAGGCAACATTTCGGGGGTGGAGGCGACAGAAGTTGTATTGTTGGTATCCGCGCGCTGACTGCCCTACGCGACTGGTGTTGGGGTCCGCTACAATCTTAGACAAGTGGTATAAATAAAGCACGTGGCCCACAAAACCCTTAAAATGCTGCCTGCGACCCACAGACTCCCATAAACTATACTTGGTGGCCCTTATTCATATGAGGTTGACACCACTCCCATAAACAATGAATATGTTAAGGACTCAAAACTTATACGGAAGAAGTTGACAGGTTGAGGGATGGAGGAAGACAGCTTTTTGAAAGTTGCTTACCAAGATTTAATATCGGTCACCGGAAAACCTGAATTAAATAACAAGTTCTGTTAGACTGTAATAATAGCTTTACAACACCCTTTATCCTGTAGAAAACTAATTAATTTATTCACCCTGTTTTATTCTCTTTTTGTTTGCAGTAGTATAATGACTTTCTCATGATATGTCCACCCTGAGTCTAGATACAACCCTAATATAACATAGGTTTACCAAAGTGATGTAACGTTGTGGTAGTAGTTATCGGCTTCCTATCTCATCATCACCCTGCCTGGGGCAGGATCAGGTTTGCGGGTTCTGGCCCTCCACTTCCGCATATCTCCCACCCGGTCCCCGTGCACCCCACACAATCTAAGATTAGCTCCTATTCTTGATGAAGCTGCTCTGACTGGGGGCACACCAGCCAGGTGTCTACAACCCGCAGGACTATTGGACGGGTTGTCTGTGGGGGTGGGCGGCCTACCCCACAGAAGACACGGGATCATTATCTGCCATGAGCCGAGTCTGCACCCCCGTGATATTTCGGGATTATGATTACAAACCAAGTGGAGTAGGGTGAAGCGAATGAAATATGGATCTACAAATTTCATTCAAACATTGATACCGGTATGTTATTAAGAGTAACGCTTATTACGAAGTAAATCTTAATGCACAAAATGCATTAATTTAAAATCGGTTTTAGGAAATAGTAATATTGAATAGGGAGACCGGTCAAATTATATTTATTTTTCAACTTCAGCATTATGCATTGCTTGCTTAAACAGTTATTAACTACTGTTATTAAATAATTTCGACTTGGATGCGGATCAAAATCTCTTCAGCATGTCACCATTATCCTTATTTCAACACAATTTCCGGTCGATGACAGGGCGATGCAGGGAGTGGGTAGGCAACCAACGGCTATAGAGTAGTTTCAACACATCAATTGACATTACTAACTCGTTTGGATGTAATTACGGTGGAGCAGTGGCGTAGCCAGGAAAATGCTTCGGGGGGTGGGGGGTGTTACGTCAATAAACTTAGTACCCCTCCCTGGGGACAAACTTTTTTTCCCATCGTTCAAAAGAGTCTCGGGAGGTGTTTTAACACATAGAACACCTCCCCCCCGGCTACGCCTGTGTGGTGGAGTCAAAGGCAGAAAGTGTTTCGGAGACGACAGCAGAAGAGGGAGAATCGGAGGAAAGGGAGAGCAGGTGAGCAGGACTACAGGAGAGGAGGAGGCCAGGATGAGTAGGAGCAGAGAAGAGAAGGAGGCCAGGGTGAGCAGGAGCAGAGGAGAGAGAGGCCCGGGTGAACAGGAGAGAGCGAGAGCTTGGTAAACAGGAACAGAAGAGAGCCAAGTGAGCCGGGTGCACAGGATAGGAGAAGGGCGAGAGAGTCGGGGGTACAGGAACAGAGGAGAGGGAGATAGCAGAGTGTACATGGGCAGAGGAGAGGGAGAGAGCCGAATGCAGGAGAGAGAGAGGATAAATGGATAGATAAATAGATAGCAGTGTTTGTTTCTACCATTTTATAATGGTAGAAACAAACACTGCTATCCATTTATCAAAATATTTCGTAATGTCGCTTAATGGTTGGAATTAAGGGTAAATGGGTTTGTATAATCGGATTCTTTATGGCATTGGACAATTTTACTTATTTCGTAATTGAAAGCATTAATCGACAGATAAGGGAAGTTTAATAAACTACTTTAATCGGAATCCACTTAGAACTTTCTCATAATTTCGATCAACTACCAATGCGTTGGACACACTAGTACTAGTCTGATCACTGAAATTAAGCAACGCAGTCCCAGTTAGTAATAACATGGGTGGCCGTTTGGGAAAACTGGGCACTGCTAATACCCCAATAATTGCTGTATTAGTGTAGTGTCTGTGCAGTCTCTGCGCTAGAACCATGCAGTGGACGGGGCTCTAATAATCTTGTAGTTGAAAGGGCTAAAACACTAACAAAAAAATCTAACACCAATTGCTTTTAACGAACCCTTAATAACTGTGCTGGTTGGGTCTAAAAGTCCCCAATGAATTTTAATCTATTCTATAATGGGTGTTTTTGCAGTTAAAATTTCATGAAATTTTTTGTATTCCTTCTAAGAGGTACCTAGTATTGAATGGGTAATTTGTGGTAAAAGTCAAATTCTCTCAGTCATAGTAAATGCAGTCTTAGGGCCCATTAGACCTCACTAACATGTTAACATAAGTTTAAATTTGGGGTCTTTTGCACCCATTAGAATACGGAATTTATTTTATAACAATATGTAATAAAATTTCTGTTAACACCTTTTAACCTTAGCTGTCTAACGTTAGTTTTTTTTTTTCAAAATAAGCATTTCGTTTTTTTTAAAACTAAGCATTTATATTCACTTTCGAATACCATGTATTAAAATTTAGTCAGTGCTATTTTTAAATTTCTTTCCCTATGTTGGGTTTGTTTGTTTGTTGGTGTTTTAGGGCCCTTCAACTACAAGGTCATTAGAGAATGCTTCTTTATGCAATTTCTTGCATTTTTCTTCTTGGGGTCCAAAAGACCCCACCAGCGCATTAGTGTCAGGAAAATCGTCCAGCACAGTAAAGGGTTAAATGGGCGCATGCTGTCAAGGGCTGGTAGGACTTGGAACGAGGAAATAGGACCTAAAGGTCTAATCCACTTGATATTGATAGGAATCGAGTCGGAATGATTATAATGATATTGATATTTTTAAGTAGATTGTACTTACTAAATAATATTGTCATCCCCATTGCTTGTGTAAATGCCAAGTAAACACCATAGAAAGCAGATGAGTGTAACATAACAAATAATATCACATTCCTCCATACTATTGCAGATTGAGGCCGTTTTGTTGTTAGACTTTCAATGGTCTTATCTTCTCGTACTATACCATTTGAAAATGTCACATCTTTAATATTTGGTGCCATTCTTCTCTGCAATAATAAAAAAAAACAATACTTTTTAGGATTCTGTAATGTTAAAACAAATTTGGAGGATCTTAACGCACCAGATACTGAATTGAGTTGCTAAATGGCCACAACTTATTAAATGATTCACTAAAGGGTTGATGAGGTGTTCATTATTATTAGTTAATGGGAAAGGCGAACAAAACGAAATGTCATGACCTCCGAGGAAACGTTGTCATTTAATAACAGGGTCACCAGGAGCTGCTACCTACCTAGCGGTTATCAACCCTAAGATGGTTTTATGGACATGTTGAAACAAATGTTGCTGCGTGACAACTGGCAGCATATACTATAACAACTTAATGAAACTGAAGCGTATCCCTTGGGTTGGAATGGCAAAATATTTGCGCAAATGCTACAAAAAAGCCTACAAGTTGCAAAAAGAGCAACAACATTTAAGGGGCAAATGTCGGATGATTGATATAAGCATACTAACACGAAGTTCCAACAATTTTATACTTTGTTTCACTGTATGGTATTAATTTTTTAATGGCGGTCTATTGGCCCTCAGATGATGGCGCTGCAAGGAAAGTTCAACGAAAACCTTGTAAAACTGGTATTTCAAATACCGGTATGCAGCCCACGACGCCCTTTCATGCGGTCCACCAGGGGCGGATCCAGGAGGGTGGAGCAATGCAGCAATGCATTTCAACTGATGCAAGATTCAACTTTGCAACTGATGAGGCATTTTTGCATTGCTATCTGCATTTCTATACGGCCAGTCCAACAGTTGCAGTCAATCTGCAGTTGGCTAAACCACTGAAGATGGGGCACTGTACTAAGGGATTATACTAAGGGATTCTGAATATTTAAAAATATTTGGGGCCTATTTGAAGTGCTTCCCCTTGACCCGCCCCTGCGGCCCGCGGAGACCATTTAAAATCATATAGCACTTCTGCAACATAGTGACCAGCCTGAGGTCACAATTTCAATAAACCAGTCACTATTTGTAATATTAGAGATCTTGCATGTAGAAGGGACGGACGTAACGAGAGACGAATTTCAGGTCTCAAATTCGTCCTTTTATGTTTCGTCTCGGCTTGTGTTTGGCAACATGCAGTTATCCGTTTCAGATAATTGTGTGCCATCTAGTGACTGCCAGACAAAACATATTTTGGCTATATGGTAGAATCGTTAAGTAAAATGTATTAAAATCTCCTTAAAATAATGTCCCATATAATTATTGCATTGTATAAAACATTGAATATAACATATATTATATGTGCACTAACAGGTGTTGGGGATCATCACTTTTATTTTTCATTTCTTGGTGTTTTTATCTCTCTGTCGCTTCGTGTAAAAAAAAAATGGATGCCAGATAGCTAGCTTAAGAGTGATTTGCGCATGCGCAAGCGTTTGGCCAATAGCAGGCAGGCCAACTCGTCGCGAGAAACAAGGACGTGTATTTTAGATTTTGCCGTCCATGGATGGGACGAGACGAGAAGGACGGACGAGAAGGTTGATCACTTCTCGTCTTTCGTTTTGGAAACGCCCACGTCGCGTGTACCTGCAAGATCCCTATTCTAAGTTTTGAGTAGACGGAGAAGGGGAAGGTAAAGGTCTGTCGCTCCCTGGTCCCCTGTACCACAGCATTCGCATCCCGGCAACTTGCATTCCATTTACGTGGTTCTTCTTCACTGCACTTCAATATGTCCGTGTGAATATGTAAACCTTTGGAACTGATAACTTGCTAGTGGGATTTTTCATGCTAGACCCATGTGTTTAGACTTCCACCAGCACACCAGCAACATCTCTGCTGCCCCTTTTTACTCATTCTAGTCGTTCCACCTCAACACCCACCATTCGCAGGACTTCTTCCAATATGGGGTTTCCCAACCCCTCCTGCAGCGGCACAGCATTAGACATTGCACAGCATCGCATGTCTGACATCCTCCACTTGATCCCCACAAAATCCACAGCCCTCCACTCCGCGTTTCATCTTTACTATCCTGTTTCGTCCCTTGTGATCCCTCTTGCCCGAAAGAGAGGTAAGCTCCCCCATGTATTATCATAGATTACCCCCCTCTCTCTTTATCTGAAGTTTGATCCCATACATTCTCGGCGTTTTACTTGCTGCCCCTCCCTCCATGTTCTGTTGCCACTGCCTTAATCCCCATTCTTAAACTTTTCCCTGTACTTATGGGCTAAATGACGCGATGCAAGTATACAGCATGCATATGCTGTTCTCACACCGGACTTGGTAATGTTTCTGTGTTTCGCTAACGGGTTGGGGAGTAAGCCAAGCAGCCATAACAGGCCGAACCCTTAGGATGCTACTCACGGGAGATGAGGAGGTAGGTGTAAAGGATGTAGGAAAGGGGAAATTTGCAGCACCCAGCGTTCTCTACAAACCACCCATGTTGGTACTAACGTGGGTTTGCGTTGCTTAACTTCAGTGATCTCACGAGAACTGGTGTGTCCAACGCCACTTGGACTTGTACGATGAAAAATTGGACGACAGCCTAATCACTTTCGCAAGGCAACTAGACCAGACTTGCAACTGACATGCATCATGCCAGTAAACTTGATTCAAGTATACTAGCATCATGTTAACCCGCTTTATACATTATGAATGGTCCTATTCTGGGGTGATTAGCCAAAACTTGGGATGTGTTTCAAGAGGATAGGGTGAGAGTTACTTCAGTAATCATAATTACATCAGAAACGCAGACAAAAACAAGTTTTATAGTAGTAAAAGGACAAGATTTTGCGAAGATATTTCCGGTATTTTGTTCGATGAAAGTTAGGTGTTTCAGCAAACAATTTTGTTGACGTTTAACTGTCATATAAGAAAAGATGGCTAGTTAAAAAATCGGACGTGAAAAGTGTTTGCGTGATCTTTCCTTTGGGTTACTGGGTTACGAAAATGGTTCGTTTAATCTTTTCTTCATTAGAAGAAAAACTTTAATATCGTGGCCGATGAACGTCCCAAAATAGTCTACATACACACCTCGTCTACGACGTGTTTTGTCTTCATAATACGATAGTTTGATAATAAAAAGAACTTCCTTCTAGTAACTTATATCTATGTCACCTGTAATAATAGCTTTTCTTGGCTGTAATTTGGATTTACATTTGGTTTCATTAGGAAATGATTAAAATTAGCATGTGAATGATTAAGGAATGCCTCGCATTAATTGTGGGTATTACTAAGACATGTAACCACCTCCCGAAGAACAGCGAGCTCTGGGGCAAATGTGCAGCATGTTTCTTCAGGAACGTATCCACCTAGATTAAAATCATATCTATAGCGTCGCCCACGTTATAGTTTGATACGAGGGGATATTTCTATGCATAAAAAACTATAAAACCGTAATCGTTACCGTACTCTGCCCCAACTCAAACGTTACCGAACTTTACCCCAACTCACTGTCATTGGCGTGCTGGCACAGTGTCCAATGTGTGCGTCGCACACAGGCGCCAAAGATGTCAGGGCTTTTATCCTAGTGTTACTTTTGTTTTATATAGCGACTTTGTATTAGGCGAGAGGCCTGGGATATGGGGCGCCAAATAAGTCTTGCACACAGGTGCCAGACACAACTGGCACGCCGCTGCTCACTGTTTTTATTCAGGTTAATACGTGCCTTAGTGATACCTTAACTCTCAACTGCACCGGTTGGATTTCCTGGTTCTAACATACTGATGGGGTGATGTGGACTTCAAAGACAAAAAATTCTTTCATGACTAAATAGCATTCATTTGCATTTCTTTATGTCACATGTTAGCTACCTACAGTATTTAAACATAACTGTCTGTTAAATAAGACAATCTCGATTCAAAATTTGGAAAGAACACTGACTAAAATTCCAGTAAGTTGCAGGAAGCAGGGTTTGAGCCTTTGCACCAATGCATTAGTGAAAATGTTCACAGCTGGATGGGTTTGATTGTAATTTGAAATGTAGAAAAAAGTAATTAAATTAAATACTAATGTGCAATCATTGCAAAACTTTCAGTAGGATGCTTCTGGGGTGCAATTCCCCCAAACTATAAACTTACATTATCATGCTGGTGGAGTCCTAAGCACCCAAAGGCCCCATGTTTATCATTAGTATAAATGTTTCTATCTCCATCGCATAATGCATATCTATTGCCATATCACTTTTTTTTCTAAAACATTTTTAAATAAGTGCTTGGAGTCTTTTCAACCCCACCAGCACAGTTAAGGGCAATGCATGCACAATGGTGTATCCAATTTAAAAAGACTAATTGTATTTTCTTAAAGTTTGCTATCAAATTGACATTTTGTTACTTTCAGAAATGTGAATGAACTTTTTTTTTTGACAACAACTTCACGACACTTATTTTTCTTTTCTCTCATTATAATTCAGTCAACAACTAATTATGTTGAGAAGAGTCATTGTAACAAAAATGTATTTTGGTCAATGGATATCCAGACAAATCATGTCTTTTAGAGGCAGTAGAATAAATGTAATATTACCTTCTACTTTTTACAAATGTTTGTCACAACAATAAGATGGCATCTTCAAAAAGGTTTGCATGCTATTATCTAATTTCATTTTCTTATAAAAGTGAAAACATAAAACAATTCTTTTGAAAAAGGCTCCATTTGCATTGAATGAATTGCCTTTGTCCTGTGACGTCTATTGTTAATGATATGAATAGTAGTGTCACTATGCTGAGCAGGTTAAACTTAGGGATACAATTTCTGCATAAAGACTTTGGAGTTTAGCAGGTGAACCGGCGCCAATTTCTTCTGGGCTCTAACCGGAAACCGTTATGACGCATTACTGCAGGTTCGGCCCATTTACAGAGGAGTTGGACATGAATTCAGAGCGGACGTTTCTGGTTATCTGATGAAGGAAACACAACCCCCGCCCAACGCAACCCCAGCTATTACAAACATGGGTAACTGCTTGGGAACACTGGGGGAGCGGCGAGTTGCGTTGGACACCCCAGTTCTCGTCTGATCACTGAAGTTAAGCAACGCAAGCCCAGTTAGTACTGACATGGGTGGTCGCTCAGGAAAGCTGGGTACTGCTACTGTGTTTCCCCGATAATAAGCCACTGTCTTATTTCAATTTTGGTGCCAAATTGAGCACTAGGGCGTATTTTCGGGAAATGTCTTATTCTTTTCTGTAATATTATCTTTTAAAATCATAGGGTAGGCTTATTATTACGGTCAGCTTTTTTGGGCGAGAGAAACCGTGAGTGCACCTTCTTTCAGATGAGCAGTAAACCGAGGTTCTGCGTCGCATACGATGACATCTGCATGTGAAAGAACCCTCTCTATTATGGAACGGGTAGAGGAAGCAAAATTCCAGGTGTAGGACCTCACCCCCTGGGTCCCAACGAACAGTAGAGAGACGATAGAAAGGATAGGGGTTGGTGCAATGTGTTCACTCGGAGAGACAAGATGGGTACCCTCGCCTGCTACTTGTAACCTAGCCCTACGCTTTTTAGCGAGTAGTAAGAACAGTAATATTCATGCCCATTGCTTCAGCAAGTCGCTCCTAGGAAGGCAGAACTGAACGAATGACTATTCCCAGTGGCGGCACATTTCTTCAATCTCGCGGCACGGTGGTTGAGAATCACTGCTCTATACTCACCACTCCCTTTAATGAAATCACCCTATCAGATGCAGGAAAAAAAAACGGACCCCACGTTCTTTCGTTGGCGGGTTGGGCCAACCATGACACAGACTATACAATGTGTTGGGTGATTGGGAGGAGGAGCCAGCGGTTGGATGGTTTCATCCAACCAACTTGCCCGACTGTCGGAATGGTCGCACAACACGCCTACAGATTACACAATTTGTTGGGTTGGGTGGGAGGTTGGCCCAACAAGTTGGATAGTGTGTGGCAGCATTTAGGGCTCTCATAGGGCTTATTTTCGGGAAAGGGCTTATATTAAGCACATCTGGAAAAATCTTGGTAGGTCTTACTTTTTGGCTAGGTCTTATTTTCGGGGAAACACGGTAATACCCAATAATCGTCGCATTAGTGTAGTGTCTGTGCAGTGTATGCATTAGAACTATGCAGTGGACGAGTCTCTAATGACGTTGTAGTTGACGGGACCTTAAACACCAACAAACAACAACAATGG
Organism: Trigoniulus corallinus; assembly: GCA_013389805.1. Classification (NCBI taxonomy): domain Eukaryota; kingdom Metazoa; phylum Arthropoda; class Diplopoda; order Spirobolida; family Trigoniulidae; genus Trigoniulus; species Trigoniulus corallinus. The sequence goes on from JAAFCE010008833.1 coordinate 9,340,487, forward strand.
GAACACTGTGCAGGAGATCGGTATGTATGCCAAATAGTCATACACCAAATTTGTATGTATGCCAAATTATCATGTGCCAAATTGATGTAGATCCAATTAAAGGATGAAAATTTCAAATGCAATTGTCTGGTGGTAAAAGGAATTGTTTTTTAAAGTTCTTGGAAAGATGTGCTGATTTAAAATAACTTATTGGAAACATAGAAAAAAACTATTTGTACGGTAAGACAGACATATATGCAACATAGAAATTCAAATGTTTCAGACAAAATGCCGTCTAATAAGTATGGTTAAATGAATTGAAATTATTAATTTTTGATAAGTAATTAGTGATTCATATTTAGTGTCTTTTTGACCCCAATCACCATGGGGACAGTTATTATAAGGTGCCAACAACTTATACCTTGCCAAATTTTCCACCACATATATCACAATCATTGGAGAGGAAGAAACCCATTGACTTTCAAAGATAATGATGAAAACCAAGATATTAATATTACTAATTAATTATTGTTTACTTTTGCACATATTGTTAAAGTCTTAATTAATAAATTTTATAAAGCAAGATAATTTTATTATTTAAAAAAATTAATAAAAACAGGTTTACAAAGTTGATTAATTTTCAAAACAATTTTAAACGGCTCCCTTAATCTGAAGTTGACCCTTTAGAAAGGGAGTAAATGGGACAAACTGGAGTAAATTTACTCCTTTACAAGAGTAAAAATAGTGGCAGTGATTTTACCCCTTTATAGGAATAAATATACTCCTTTTCTTTTCTGTGTGATTGCCGATGTATAAACGCGAACCCTACCATATATTCCGACCTTTCATTCCTTCCTATCTCCCCACCAGGTATCCGTCAATTCAGGATCGTCCCGAGAAGTTGTAGGGCCCGTGGGGAGTTAGTGGCAGCGTGCATCCCCAATCCTGGGAATTTTATCCCTCTAATTAACCCTGGTTCACCATACACAGCCATGACCAGCTGTACCACCTCTCGCTTTCGCTTTCTTCTACCTCATCTGCTCCTGATAAGGTCCTTCTTCAAGGAGCTGAATTGTTGTAGAGGCAAAGTATGCCCGAGAAAGTCTTTAAATAAAAGGGCTTATTAAAATCTTAATTGTGATTCAGGAAACTTCGGTATGTTTTATATTTGCATATCATTATCTTTCATTGTGTCTGCTGCTTTATAAAGTGCCTGGAACACTTCTAACAAAACAAGTTGTGATGCCTTCGCAAAGGTTCGCATTTTTTCAAAGGAGTCGTCAAAATTAGCACATAACTGTGTTACCTACCTTGTACTTTACACACAATCGGAATTGTTGATTCAATTATTAGTATTTGGAGATGTGTAAATTGAACTGAAGGTTTTTTAATTATCGCATCAGCAAGTGTTAAGTTGACGATGCACTGCCTGAATTATCTATACGTTAGTGAACAAATCTTAGAAGAGACTATATATAAATAGATTTGAACGTCACAAGGGTGTAATGAGCAAGCATTACTCCGAAAAAGATTTATTATTAGCAAGAGATATTTTTTCCCTAAACAAATCGTACAATCCATACCGAACTTCATCAAAATACATTGATAACCTAAAGTTCATAGACTAATTCTCAATTCTTCACAAATCTACTACTCTTACCCACTTGTTCAGTTTCAACTGTTAACATAACAAACGCATGTGAACGCTAAATATTACCAGAAATTGAATAAATATCCTTCTGCTTAGAAAATAGTAGACTACTGCGAACTGCTCTTTGCTTCCACTTGTTTCTGATGCTAGCCCCTCGTCAACTAATATTAGTGTGCCCTTCATTTCACAGTCAAGAGACAATAGACCAGTTGATATTGGCAGGGAGGTAATGGAGTTCACAGGTTGGAAGAGTACCATGTAAAGAACGTTTTGAACAAACATTACTTGCCTCGTATCATCACATCCGTGAATGTCAAGCCTGCGAAAGGAAGGGGTTGGCAGATGGCAGGGTGTTGACGGGTTGGAAACGTACCTCCACAGAACGTTTTGAACAAACATTACTCATTTTGTCTGTTGATATCTGTCACGCGTGGGACAGGAGAGTGTTGACAAGTTGGCAACGTACCTGCCGAAGAACGTTTTGAGCACACATTAGTTTCCTCGTCTCTTCATACATGTGAGTGTTGTGCCTGGACAAGAAGGGAGAGTCTGCATTGTCATCTCTGTATGCCGGAATGGGTGCGAGGTAAATAAATCTTGTAGAGACGATACTGGGTCAAAAGGAAATTGGCTTCTTTTGGGCGAAAGAGAGGCCCCCAGTACGCCTTCTCGGATTAGAAGCAAAATCCCAGGTCCCGTGTCGTGTACGATGGCATTTGCATGTAAAAGAATCCTCTCTTCTATGCAACGGGTAGATGAGGCAAAGTATCCAGGGGTAAGAGCTTGCCCGCCCCCTAGCGTCGACCTCGGTGGCATGCCGCAATGAACAGTATACCGACGATAAATAAGCATAGGGGGTGCAGCTTTGGTCGGGAACCGCCTGTGGAAAATCGCTGTCCCATACTGTATATCGCCCTTGTGTGCATTCAGTGGGACAAGACGGGCACCCAACCGTACCATAAGGAGTAGCGTGTTTTTGGTGCACCGCAACTTTCACTGTAAATCCCCCAGCATTTCCCCAAGGTGTCCTTACGCTGGCTATGGAGCCATCATACATATCCTGGACTATTCGAATAAACCATTCCTCTACTCCCGTTTTTCGTAATAGCTCCCAAACTATCCGTCGTGGGACACTGTCATAGGCCTTCTTGAGGTCAATAAAGATGGCATGGAGATCTTTCCTTGCTGCACTATACATTTCAATCATCTGCCTCAAAATGTAAATTGGCTCCAAGGTAGAATGGGGCCAATCTTCGATCTTTATTTTATTGGAATAGTCCAGGATATGTGTGATTGCTCCATACCCAAGGGTAACGACACCTTGGGGGAATACTGGGGGCTTTCTAGTGAAAGTTGAGGTGCACCAAGGTTCAGCACTTAGCCCCTACCGTTTCATCCTTGTTCTGGACGAACTGGTGACGGGAGTATGAGATTGGGCCCCTCAGTGCTTGGCATTTGCCGACGACATCAGAAAACTTAGTGGCAGCAGAGAACAGATAGAGAAGGTACTAAACGATATATATAAGGTGAGCAATAGAAAAGGGAGGGTGATAAACATGACGAAGACAGAGTATTTAGCTTTCAATTGGGAAGGACAGGAAAATAAGTGATGTACGCTCGAATGGCGAACTGATGAAAAAGGTGCAAGAGGTAAAGTATATACTGTAATTAGGATCAATGTTTCAAAGCAATGGGAATAGACTTGGATGTGACCCGAGGTTTGTTTCAGCATTAGGAAATTTAGACATTTTGCACTGTCGGCTGACATGGCAGATAATGCATCGTTTCTTCTATGGGGTAGGCCGGTTGCTGCCTGTTCCTGACGCCTGGTTGGGATGCATCCAATCAGCACTTCTCGTTGATCAAGGGACCAAAACTTAATATGCACGTGGAAAGCAGAGGCAGTGGTGACTTAGTGAGAGAAAGGAGAGAGTAGAGGGCCACAACCTGTAAACCCGACCTGGCCACATGTGGAATAAGGGTACAGTGATACCCTGTTATGTCGATGGCATAGGGGTTTCCTAAAAAGCATAGAGATAACCAAAATCCAATATGGCGGTACATACAACACATCTGCAGTGAACTACTACACCCCCTACTGTAGGTGCAATGATGTTAATGGTTAATACAGTATTCAAAATTGGGCCCTAATGACTATCGAAGTCGATGGGCCCTAAAACACAAACCAACCAATGTATCCAAAAGCCAGCAGTCAAGGGGATTCTGAGATCGACATAACCAAAGTTGAGTGGCAAATTTGACCCTCTTTTGTGCTGAGATATTAGGGTTCATGGACATAAAAGGATCGACATAAGCAATGAGAAACTGTTAGGAGAAATGGGGAATTTGGTGGTTCCACTTTAAAAACGTCGACTTAAAAGGGTTGTCGAGTAAACAGAGACCGAGATAAATGGGTTCAACTGTATTATGATGATAGAGAGGCCCATTTGCGAGTCTCTTACGCGCTAGGCGGCAATCACTAAACATTGTTGGACTTCTTTACAATCATTGTGCCCACTTATGAATGTTATTGTTGCCATGCAGTAGTGCATACACGTGTGAATTAGAGTATATACTGTATTCCAGTTTAGCAGACAAGTTTCTGTCCTTGAACTTCGTAACTGAAGTACATTACAGTCAAAGGTTACTAGGTATTGCGCCCGATGTAAAACGAAGAGTACATCCTATAACCAAGGGCTTGAGTGCAAGTTACAGTTGAACTTAATAGCTAATAATAAACTTTGGAAGTTTTATTAGTAGTGTTAAAATATTTTTAAATGTTCACGATGAACTTTAGAATCATAGTGACCTTAGACAACAACAGTTCTAAAAAAATGCAATACAAATCGACATTTTCAGGACTTTTTTTTCCAAGATTGTACTCCATCAGTACTTCACTAGTCCCAACCATATCTGTAGGTGGGAGGCATTAGGATCAATCAGCTTCTAGTTCAGAGCACTTCACTTGAAAGGTCTATTCACACATCAGTGGCATGTCAGTTCAGTATCAGTGGTATCAGGGTCGCGCATTCACACATCAGTGACATGTCAGGTCAGTATTAGTGGTATCAGGGTCGCGTATTCCTGCACACGTGTGGATTTCTGTCATTGACTTTGTAATGAGTTAACACTTTCAGAATTGTCAGGTGTTCCCATTATTTTAGAAAATTCCGAATTAGGTAGAGTAAAAATCTAACATTTTCGGAAGACTGAAAAATTGCTTTTAATGTTATTGCTTAGCAAAATAAAGAACTTTCTTTACTTCATATACTGTACCTAACTATTTTGATGTACTGTATACAGTAAGTCCTACGATACTGTGCATTTAACAACCAGCTACCAGTGACTGTGAAGGTACGTACATCCGTAAAAATAAAAAAATAGCGGTGGCGAACACTGAACCGAGACTGAAGATAGAAAGAAGCCATTTGTCTCGGCTAGGATCAATCCTCAAAGTATGAAATCACCAAATCCAGTAACCTAATAGGTGTTTCTCACACTTCTCTGATTTAGGCTCACTTGGAAAAAGCATATAAAACGCAGTGTGTCACTAGCCCCTAATCCGGGGGGGGGGGGGCGAACCTACTTCTGCTGGCGTGCCAAAACTTTAAAATAGTTATATTTCTTGATGTGCTAACGTGCCGGATAGTTAGTTACAGGAATATATAGTAGGGTTGGTTCGTTGGTGTTTTAGGGCTCTTCAACTAAAAGATTCACTGTGTAGTTCTAATGCAGAGACTGCACAGACACTACACCAGGGGTCGTCAACCTTTCTGGAGTTAAGAGCCATTTTTTTCCAGATGTAGTTTTAGACCTGTTTTAGCTAGTTTCTCTTCCCAGATTTGAAACATCCCCCACAACAATTTACAGTCGACATTGACTTAGATCTTTCATGTCAAAGACCTTCTGCAATTGCCAAATTAGTTTTTGCTCTATTTACCTTGAGAACTGCTCAGTAGTTATTTTGTGTCTACTGTTTATAAATAAGGAGTTTCGGTCTGGAATTCCATGTGGCAGAGAAATTTGGATCATGGTCATTGATTATCCCACCTTCATCCATCCATCCTATCAACTCTCTCCACCCACCCCGTCAAATATCAGCTGCCACTGTTTGCACTTGTTACAATTCGCTTATTGGCAGGTCCTCACTAAACGGCAGGGGTGTCAAGGTGGAGGCCCGCGACGATTACCTTTTTGGCCCGCAACAACTGTTGAAGGATTTTCTTTGTATGTCCTTAAAAAATTGAGAAAGTTTAAAAAAAAACAATCGAAGTTACCTGGAGGCAAACAATTACAAGACCACAACTACTGCATATAAAACCTAGTCATAAATATTATCTCTATTATGCATCGATAATACGTATCAGTCATACTAACTAGATATACGTAATTATTTCAACAATTTCCCTTCCCTATACACCATTTTCCTTCTATTAATCCTATAAATGTCTTTGTTTTTAAGAATGGCAACCAAAAACAACTCCCAACCTTTTTCCCGCCTATGGCAGGGTCGGGTACCCATCTTGTCCCTCTGAATGGACAGAAGGGCGATATATTGGACATTGGTTTTTCTGCAGCCGGTTGCCGACTAAAGCTACAACTCCTATGCTTACTTATCGTCGATGTACTGTTCGTTGGGGCATTCCACCGACGCCAGGGTTTCCAGGTGTAAGGGATTACCCCCTGGCGTCGGTGGAATGCCCCAAGAAACGAACAGTAGACTGATGATAAATAAGCATTGGGATTGCAGCTGTGGTGGACAAGCGGCTGCAGAAAAACTGTCCAAAATATCGTCCTTGTGTCCATTCAGAGCACGGGCAGACCCAGAGGGGGGAGCAATGCAGCAACTGCTCCCCCCCTCAGTGCCGCAATGGGGCGCAATCAATGAGGCATTTTTGCAGTTGGCTAAACTTCTGTAGTTGGCTAAACCATTTAAGATAGGGCACTGTCTAAGGGGCAGTAGAGGACCTGTTGTAATTGATAGCTAATTTATACTAAGGGATTCTGAATATTTAAAAATAGCTGGGGCGCACTTTTTTTGAAGTGCTCCCCCTGATCCACAACTGATTCAGAAGGACAAGTTGGGTACCTAACCATGCCATCAGCGGGAAAGGGTTAGGAGGGGTGCTTTTGCAAAGGAAATAATTAAATGGTATATGGGAAGGAAGTACATTTAACTCTTTTTTTTTCGTACCGGAACATCAGACACTCCTGATCACTGCATAATGACTTTGTTACATGTGAAGGGTGCCATTGTTTAGAATAAACCGCGCATCGGTGCTTGATTGTATTCGGCTAACATTTATCCCTCAATGCTGTCAATATAATAATTGGCATAGTTCCTCTCATTGAAATTCAGCACTTGTTTTGCAATATAAAGTTCGCATTTAATACTTACAATGAAATATTAAATGTCCGTTTCAAATAGAGAAGAGATCGGATTATTAGGAATAAAATGCAGTCGATTAGAAAAAAATGAGGATGCATGACCTACAATCAGAGGAGCGACGTGGAACTGTCATTTTTGACGTTTAGTAACTCTTTAGACTGGCGTCCAAAATCTAACTTGGGGTTAAATTCCAAAGAGATTGATATCATTGTATAATTTTAGTTTTGTAGTACCTTGAATATCACGCGATATTATGTACTTGAACATGGCATCAGCTGACATTATAAATCATTCTATTGAAAGAGGGCGCCTTTTGGAAAAGTGCGTTTTCTGTCGGATGGAAACTAAAGTCGTGATACTTGTGAACGATTGGAACCTCTGCTGCTTAACGGCAGGATCTGTCGGACCCTTTGGCCGGTTTGAAATAGGAACTCAGCGGGGAGTTGTTCGACGGTATTTTAACGCTTCCGGCTGCAGACCTAATGCTGCAAACCACTTGGTTATTTACCGTTTCATATTTCTTATGTGTGGCACTTTTGTCCACTGACACCAGAGGAGCAGGGAGCGTTTTATTGCGTTGGACACACCAGTTCTCGTCTGATCACTAAAGTTAAACAACGTTAGCAAAGTTACCCAAAAATCGTTGTAACAACGTAGTGTCTGGGCAGACTCTGCATCAGAACTACGGCAGTGGACGGGGCTCTAATGACCACTGTAGTTGGAGGGCCCTAAAAACAACAGCGAGACAAAAACCACACAAAACTGTGCCTATTCTTCTAATTTTATGGAAGGTACACTGAGTGGCCCCTCCTAAATATACTGGGACGGGTGTATACTAAAGACCCTAGTACTGAAGACGAGGTTCTGGTCTCCAACCCTTATTAAAACTGCCAACATATGTTAGGGGTGAAGTTACTTACATTAAAATTAACAGCAAGCATTGCTCTACCAACTGAACTCTTTCGAGAGTGAACTATGAACAGAGGTCCACGGCTGACTCGCACATCGGCATTTCGTGCCTCAAACGATGTCCCCCGCCTCTCAAATTTTAAAGAAAATTTGAAATTAGAATTTTCACTGTTTAAGAGAAGTATTGATATAGATTATATTTCAATTACTTTTTTGTTAATTCTTAATCTCTGGTCATTTTCGGTACCCAGTTCCGTTATCGACAAATGGTGCCGGCAAATGTGACATACGATTTTTCAACAGAAAAAGATTTTGCTGATGTTTTGGGGCCTCAGTAATAAGTTGATAGGGTCAAGTTCAACTCAGTGATTCGATTGGACTCAGTGGGAGAATGCTTAAGTAGTAATTCTATGTTAACAGGTACGATCCTCTCGACGACGGGGTAGCTTTTTCGAGTAGGAGTTAATTCTTCAGTGCCCGGCATATGCCAAGTATCCAATGAAGTAGAATTTATGTAAATCTACAGAATTCCCAAAATGAAAGATCTCGCCTAATCTGCCCTGTCGTCAAGAATCACTTTTTACTCGTAGATAAGTCAAAATAAATAGCGAAATAAACTATGTACACCAAATCACAATGGCTCACCTGCGTAGCGTGCAACCCTTTTCCACAAATCTCTAAGTAAGTTATATCAACAAGGAAATTGAGAACGCAATGCTAATTTGAAGATAATTGTGTAACAGCAAATGAAATTAAGGTGGATAATAGCATTGTAAATGTACTTTGTAAATATATAATAATCATTTCTTAATGTCATTATTATGTTAACAGCGTAATAGAAACCCACCGGAAATTGCTCATTACAGCGACTGACATTATCCGTGTGATGACCGTGATCAGCAGTTGGTCTGCTGTTTCGACCCTGTCACGGCATGTGACGGTTATTAAGAGGGGAAACCGACGACATACCGTTGTATACAGTACCTGGGATTCAAGCTTCAGCCCCAGGCTGTTGGCCTCTAGGATAGCATGGGAGCGGCTTATTGCGTTGGACACACCAGTTCTCGTTTGATCACTGCAGTAAAGCAACGCAACCTCAGTTAGTAATGACATGGGTGGTCGCTTGAGAAAACTGGTACCGTAGTGTAGTGTCTGTGCAGTCTCTGCATTAGAACTACGCAGAGGACGGACACTAAAGGAACACTGAAGGGCACTAAAACACCAACGAACCAACCAACTAGGATACCATTTTGGTAAAAAATACAACTGGGTAACAGGGGAAGTTGCAATCCGTGGTTGCAGATCGAGGAAGAGGCTCCAAAAAGTGCTCCTTCCGTCGGCAGATCGAGATATCCCAAGTGCTCCTTCTAGCCTGTGTGACTTGCTTCCTTGAGATGAGAGGGAAGCCCTAAGTGCACTGTCTGTTGAATGGGTTCGTGTCAGCCATGGTTGCTTGTGTTTTTGTTGTTGTTTGTTGGTATTTTAGGGCCCTTCAACTACAAGGTCATTAGAGCCCCGTCCACAGCATAGTTCTTATGCAGAGGCTGCACAGACACTACACTAATGCGACGATTTTGGGTATTAGCAGTACCCAGTTTTCCCAAGCGGCCACCCATGTCAGTACTAGCTGGGGTTGCGCTGCTTAACTTCAATGTTCAGACGAGAACTGGTGTGTCCAACGCAATTCGCCGCTCCCATGGTTGCTTGTGGTCTGTACTACGTCACGTTCTGAGTATAGTCCTTTGGTACTGATAAAATATGCGTGAAAACGATAAAGTTCCAACAGGAAATGAAAGAAAAATAGAGTAACAGTCTGTCTGTCACATTAGGTCAAGGGACTTCTTTGCCTTCTACAGACTGTGAAACTGCTTACCTCAAACTGAGAAACTGTTTACCTCTCAAAAATGAATTGGGATTGGAAATGTGGGAGGGGGACTATAATAAAGTACTTAATCGGCAGGCTTTCGTGTTTTGTTTTATACATAGTGTTCATACTGTCTCACTCTCAGACAAGAAACCACATGCTGTTACAGAAAAGACAATGGTTTCCATCTAGTGACCTTCTTATTTGGCACAGTTAATTGCGGTAGAGATTGAGTTAAAGCTGCAGGTACTGTAAGCTGCCTGGGATATCGAGAAATAATGACTTATAATTTTAAGAGCACATTTTTACCTTATGGTTCAATAAACGTTCTAAAAAAACATAACTGGTGGGTTTCGAAGTTCAGTACTAGGTAAGATGATCCGAAAATGCACCGCCAATACCCGAAAATTGTCGTTGTTTGTTTGTTGGTGTTTTAGGAGCCTCTAGAGCCCCGTCCACTATGTAGTTCTTACGCAGAGACTCCACAGACACTGCACTAATGCGACGATTTTTGGATACTAGCGGCACCCAGTTCCCCAAGCGGCCATCCATGTCAGTACTAACTGGGGTTGCGTTGCTTAACGTCAGTGATCAAACGAGAACCGGTGTGTGTCCAACGAAATTTGCCGCTCCCGAAAATCGTCGCAACAATGTAGTGTCTGCTCTGTCTACATTAGAACGACGCAGTGGACGCGGCTCTAATGACAGTTGTACGTAAAGGGCCCTAAAACATCATAAAAGGATTGGCATAAAACAGGGACCTAGGTTTCTTTGGAATTCTACATTATACAGTATTTAGAGTAATTTTACTTGATGCTGCTTCTATTTAATTACTGAGAGCAAAATCATCTCCCTCTCAATGGACACAAGGGCGATCTATTGGACAATGTTTTTCCGCAGCCGGTTGCCGATCAAAGCTGCAATCCCTATGCTTATTTATCGTTGGTCTACTGTTCGTTGGGGCGCTACACCGATGCCAGGGGGAGAGCTCCTACACCTGGCAATTTTGCCTCATCTACCCATTGCATAGTAGAGAGGGTTTTTTACGTGCAAATGCCATCGTACACCACACGGGACCGAAAGAAGGCACATTTGGGGCATCTCTTCCTCTCCCGAATGAAACCAACCTACCTCGGTCCAGTATCGACTTACCGAGCGTGCTACCCCCTGCGCCACCGAGGTGGGTATTTAATTGCTGTGAGCCATTTTTATATTATTCCTTCTGGTTTAATTTTCTATTCAGTCCAACAACGTCTGTCAGTCACGCGAGAGTGGTTTGGATTGGGGGCTCTCACGAAGAGCACTTGGTTAGTCGTAACCCAAATGGATTATTTAAGGTGACGTGTTCACAAACTTGGTTGTTGAATTTCGTGCATGCAATGTATGTAATACAAAAATAGGGACTGCTGTCCCATCGTATCAGACAAGGAATAACTATGAAATGACCTCATAAAAATGCCTTTAATTGACCCCACATTTGCTAAGTATGGCACTGAGAAGGGGTTAACAGACTTCACCTAAAACAAACTTCACGTGATATCTGATAGTGTGTGATTTTTGCACTACAGGTGCTGAGATAAAAATTTTCAAGCATCATTTAACCTGCAAAGGAAAGTTGAATTCTAACGACGAAAGGGGTGGCAGTTATCTTAATAAATATTGTATAAAATTTTAATGCAAATGTGTAGCACAAGAAAAGGCAAGCATCTCTGACTTGTCCAACTGACATGTTGAATTACGCCCAGTAGGATAGTAGTTACATAGGTGCCTAGTCCTACTGACATAATGTGAATAAACCTCTTTTAAATGGGAGCACTTGCGTGAATTCATTCATCCGTCTGTCGTCAGTAAATTAAATTAAAAAAAACTCACCGAAATAAAAGCAAAGATTAATGCGCAATAAAACCTTGTTATTATTATCGTAAGCATTGTGACTACTTTATGAGAAATGAAATTTCTGTGTTTTTGGTATGACCCGTTTTTCCACTCCCTCCCCCTACACTAAATATCCATTTAACATCACTTTATTGTAAATTTTCTGCAGTATTATTACGTTAAAATTTCTATTCAACTCAATTGTTAGTTTCCTTTTTCTGACATTAAGTTCCCAAAACGTGAAAACGACATTCCTTCAAATAAAATTTTAGGTTGGTCATGGCATACAATGTTACCTCTATTGTATGAAGGTGTGTACTTCTTTGTTGCATATAAGATTTGGTTTACTTGGTTATTTATTTACCACAGGCCTCTACATAGGCATTCACTGATGCTGGGAGGCAGGCATTGACATCTGGGAATTTTACCAATCCCTCATTTGTTACTACGTGCAAGAGAAGGGTCTGCTTATGGTCATGTCAAAGCAAATAGACAAAAATTCCGTCAACTTTCACGCTAAAATAATCAATTAACGCGGTCATTTGAGGTTCAACTCCTTTGAGAACATCGGAGTTTATTACAAGATGCAAAGTAAAAGCAACTATAATCCTTTTCCGGTCCAGGGTAAGGTCAGGTACCCACCTTTGTTCCTCTAAATGGATTCATGGACAGTATTCAACTCTAAATGGACAGTATACAACCGCTATGCTTATTTATCGTCGGTCTACTGTGTGTTGGGACACTCAACTAACGCCACAAGGGGCGTTTGTTTCGTTGATGTTTTAGGGCCTTGTAACTACAAGGTCTTTAGAGCCCCGTCCACTGCGCAGTTTATAATGTAGAGCCTGTACAGACACTACACTAATGCGACGATTTTTCGGTATTAGCGGTACCCAGTTTTCCCAAGCGACCACCCATGTTACTGCTAGCACCTCCTCCTTCACGGGGAGCGGCGAATTGCGTTGGAAACACCAGTTCTCGTCTGTTCACTGAAGTTAAGCAACGCAACCCCAGCTAGTACTAACATGGGTGGCCGAAAGCTAGTACCAACATGGGTGGCCGAAAGCTAGTACTAACATGGGTGGCCAAAAATCGTCGCATTAGTGTAGTGTCTGTGCAGTCTCTGCATAAGAACTATGCTGTGGGGGGCTCTAATGACCTTGTAGTTGAAGGGCCCTAAAACACCAACAAACAACAAACCCTTCTTCACGGGAGGGGCGAGCTCCTAACCTGGGAATTTTGCCTCATCTATCCGTTACTTAGTACGGAGGGTTCTTTTACGCGCAAATAACATCGTACACCACACAGGGCCACTGTTTTACTTCTCATCCGCCAGAAGGGGCACTCGAGACCTCTCTCACTAGAAGGAATTGAACATCGAACCACTCACGCAGTAATCAAGTACCTTATCTCCTTCGCCACCGAGAAGAGTTTGTTACAGGATGCATTGCAAAAATAGTTAATGATGAACACTTCTCATTATATTTAAGGCAAGCTGTTTGGGAAGAAGTTAGATAATTCCTGATTAAGTTTTGGGAAAAACATGGCTCAAGATTATTAGACTTGCAGTATCGCAATGGGACGACTTTTGAAACAACATTCACAAAATTTCAACTGAGAGGAGATTTCGAAAATAATCACATGCACGGAAATGTAGAGACTGATGCCAAATTTGGGGAAAGGAAAAATGCTAGAAACCTTATGATGAATAAAAGCCTAAAATGCAAAATGCCATAAAGGCACTTCATCTCGTTAATAAAATCCTACCCTAGCCAATGGTCATGAGTGGGGAAAATGCCAGCAGGAAATTGGAAATATCAAAAATATTCCAAATTTTATGAAACGCCACCATCCGATGACTTGAAATGTCCACACTAACACAGGACTTCAGCCCAAAATGTGACGGTTAAGGCTCCTACACACTTGTTTAGTAATTTAGTCCAGTAGCAATTAATTTAGTAACGAAGTGTGTCGAGTAGGTTACTAAAACTCGACCTACTCGACTAAATTTCAATGTTCACACACACTTCGTTACTAAATTAATTGCTACTGGACTAAATTACTAAACAAGTGTGTAGGAGCCTTTATGTCCAGTGTCATTGGAAAGGTCGACTGAGTTCCATTGTAGATATCACATGGGTCTAACGCAGGAATTTAGCCCAAAACGTGACGTCTGAGTTATATGCATTGTAATTGGAAAGGTCGACTGTGTTCCTGTCTAACAACATTGTAGATATCACATGGGTCCACGAAATTTGCACTCATGACTTTAGCACGCAACTAGTGCGGAACTGTGCCCTTGACTGGAAAAGGTGTTTGAGGCGGGCTATAAAGCAGTATTATGCAGCAAGGAGTTTCATGACTGCAGGAACAGCATAGCACAAGTACTAAAATAGGAAGCCCTAAAGCAGAAAACGAGTTAGAAATTTAAAGGACAGTGAAGTGCCAATTTCCACTTCCCCTTTGCAGATTTCTACTTTGTGTATTCCGACTAGATATCTCAAATTCATGGACGTTTTCAAACCACATCTCGTTTTCTCTGAAAAACTCCCAAGGACAAATCAAATTCTTTGCACACCTGCCAATGACGGTAATTAGACAGGTAACAAAGTGTTTGCATCAAAGATCATGATTTCAGCCATCAATTATACGGACAGGGAGAGGAGACAGGGCCGTGGTTATCGACGTCATAATTCTAATATTCTCATGTCATGGCCAAACAAAATTTGTGTTGTCATCCCAGCGTCTTTTGATGGCGCATCCGCCAATATTCCTCTTTATGACGATGATAACGTTGAAAATACCACTAATAATACATGTTGCAAATTCCGTAAAAACCCACGAAAGTTTGAAGTGTGCTGTATTGTGTTTGCGGTGACATTTATATTACTTTAAGTCAGGCAAAATTCAGGAGGTAGGGGGCAAACAAATCAAATTGTACTTAATCGTGTTCTGGAACATAAGGTTGTTAATTTAATTACATCACATTGTCATTCATCATCATAATTATGCCCTTATCCCGCCTGTTGCAGGGTCGGGTCTACAGGTTCTAGCCCCCCAATGGTATGGACTTAGTGCTAAACCGTGGTGAAATCCAACCTTCAATGGGAATTCAAGGAGTCCTTACCCCGGCTATCGCACCATCATAATATCCCGCATTATCCTAATCAACCCTTCTTCTACCCCACTATTGTGTGGTACCCCCCCAAACTACCTGCCGCGGAAAACTGTCATAGGCATTTTCCAAATCAATGAAGATTGCACGGAGATCTTTCTTTGCTGCCCTATGTTTTTCCATCATCTGCCTGAGAATGAAAATTGGTTGCATTGTGGATTTATTTGGCATGAACCCAACTTGACAATAGTTCTATCCCGAAAACGGCATTCCATTACTCTATCCCAGAGCTGCTTAGAATGGCTCATAAGTTTGATACCACAGTCTTCGACATCACCTTTGCCTTTGAAGAGTTGGTACTAAGCAGGTGTCACGCCATGAAGAAGACATTTTATCTCCGCAAGCTATCCTATTGGAAAGTTTCCCTCGCTACCTGATTCCTGTGATTCCTAGGATACGCCACAATTCAATGGGAACTGTCTGGGCCTACAGCTTTTCGACCTTTCAACTTCTTAACAGCCCCAGTACTTCCTCCTCCGTTACGCTGTACCCCACCCCAGAAGGTGTCAATGCTGTGCTTTCCCTTTGCAGCATTCAAGAGGTTGTGGAAATGCTCTTCCCACCTCTTCTTTACCTCATCAGGGAGAAACAGGACCCTACCTTTGCTATCCTTCACTGTTATGACTCGCAGTATATATTTAGCTGCTCTAACTCTAGCCTGGGCCAGTTTAAAAACTTCTCTCTTCCCTTCCTTTGTCTCTAACTGATCATAGAGAACCTCATACTTGTAGTGTGTGGTCAAGGCAATGATCCTCCTAGCTGTGGTCTTGGCCTGCCTATAGTGTATTTTAGACTCCTGGTCTCTTATCTGAATCAACCTGTGGAATGCGGCCTTCTTTTGTTTAATGGCTGCCTCTACCTCGTCATTCCACCACCTTGTCTGCCTGCCCTAGGGTGAACGTCCTACTCTAGCCTGGCCTAAATGACTTTCTCACATTTTATAATTTTTCATAAAGACCAGATTGAGGGGGATATATGCACCTATGAAGTGGAACATCAAATATTGTGATTGGGATGCCAATAATGTTCTCGATCTAAATATTTCTGACAGTACAAAACGGTTACATTGAGCCCATATTGGGCCAAGGAAACAAATGCGGGGTCAATCCTTTTGCCATTTTTGGTGATTAAGGGGGTACGATTCAAAAATGAGTTACTAACTTGTAACTTGGTTATCTTCAGAATTTCCTAGTGATTCCCTTCTCAGTACGTATACTGTTCAATTGTGCCATGAACAAGTTGCCATTTTGGCTTCATCTCGGGAAAAATAGTTCACTTATAATAATAAGAAATATCTACATGTCACCATGGGGCACAGGATTTTAGGGGAACTTACTTGGGACATGACAAAAAAAAGTTGGGAAACAGGGAATTAGAAAGTAGCAAAGCACGGTATTAACGAAGAAAATAGGCCGACTTAAATTAAGAAAGGGCTTCAGCTTTAAGTAGGCAGTGGGCTGCGTAAGAATCCCGTCCGAGAGATCTTCCTTGTGTTTCCAGTTCCAAAGAGACAAGTGGGCACTTGACCCTGTCGTAGGCACGAAAAGTGCTGGGGATGATGAAGTTGTAGTACGGTGTTACTGACAATTGGCAAAAAAATAATATTCAGTGGTCCTTGAAAGAATTATGTTATTAGAACAGGTGTCTTTGAGCATGGGCGTCCATAAATAATTTCCTCTCCTGAGGCAAGAACCTAATGGCCACCATTTTTTTCTACTTGTGAAATTGGGAAACAGATTCATTTTTTTCTGTAGTGTCCTACACGCAACTTAGTACGAGCAGCCCTGAATAAGATTTTTTCAAAAATGACATTGGAGATTCTGCCTAATTAGTGATCTTAGCCGAGCCTAACAGCTGACATTAATTACTATTTTGTTGCACTTTTTTTTGTCCTTCAACATGTCAAGGAGCAAAAACAATAAGGAAAGGAAATTGGTGGCATCACAACCATGACACTATGCTGGGAATTGAACTAGGCCCTTCTGCACACCATGCGGATGCCAAGTCATTTCCTCCACCGTCACGAACTTTATGCTGATATGTAGGCCTATTTCAAATGACTGTTCAAACTGGATTTATAATTATGGAAGAGCCTTTATTTTGTTACGCTACTGTAGCGATGGGGTTTTACCAGTTTCTCGACGTACGTCACAACAGGTGCCATTTTAACACATATGTTTAAATAAGTAAACTCTGTGCTTTAATAGCTGGTTATTTTACCTTTATTATTTCACCTGTTTTGTTACGCAGACTCTCGGGACGCTAGGGAAAAGAGGAAGGGCTTAGTGTTCACGTTACTTTTGCACTTCCTTTTCATATTTTGATATTCCATGAGTGGCATCCGCAGAAAGTTGCAGATATAAGCATGTCACTTATGACAACCACATAATATAATCATAAATCATTGGCAATTAATTCAGGTGCGGAATTAATTGCCCGACCTTTTGAGCTCAGGGTGCAGGTTAAATGCAGATTTTGACCAAAACTATTGTTACAGTGAGGGGTTGGGGAGTAAGCCAAGCAGTCATAACAGGTCGAACCCTAAGGAGGCTGCTCGCGGGTGAGGAGGTAGCTGCAGAGGATGTAGGAGAGAGGTAATTAGCAACACCCAACTTTCACTACCAACATGTTGGCACTAACTTGGGTTTGCGCTGCTAAACTCCAGTGATCTGACAAGAACTGGTGTGTCCAACGCAACTCAGCCACTCAACTGTTAGGTTAAGTTAGGTTAGGCTAGGTTACCAAGTCATCCTAAGCCTTTCTACATAACCACGTCTACAGTGAACGCAGGAACCATTCAATAGGTTAGCCATCCACCATTAGATAACAAACATTTTCGTTCTTTCGTGAGCATCATTAAAATTGGACCATATTAGGATTGGGTAGTTGATGAAAATGTTAAGCGGTGACTGAAAAATTCTGACGTCTCCATTAAACCCTCGCAGAATGCCAAGAATTACAAAAGCTTTCTGATGTTATCCAGCAACGTTGTGTCAAGTTTGCAACGTTTGCATTAGTATTCACGAAGGTTTACCAAACGTTTCTTGAAAAATTCACGCATTCCAAACATTTCTTGAAAAATTCACAGATTCCAAACATTTCTGGGATCCACTATGGTTTCCAAGCATTCCTTGTAAAATTTGCAGTTTCCAAACATTTCTGGAATCCACGATGGTTTGCAAACATTTCTTGCAAAATTCAGTTTCTAAACATTTCTCATAACATTCGCAGTTTCCAAATATTTCTTGCAAAATTCAATTTCCAAACATTTCATTTAAAATTCGCAGTTCCCAAACATTACTTTTAAAATTCGCAGTTTCCAAACATACTGGGATGCATGATGTTTTTCAAACATTTCTTGTAAAATTCAGCTTCCAAATATTTTCTTTTTTGAGATCCATGGTTGGGATGGTCAGGAAAACAACGGGGACATACGCTCGAGGGGCGAACTGGTAAAAAAGATGCAGGAGGTAAAGTACTTAGGATCAACGTTCCACAGCAATGGGGGAAATAGACTCAGATGTGACCCATAGAATCAATGAGGGTGGTTGAAATGGAAACTGGCAAGCGGAGTTCTGTGCGATATGAGTGTCTCAATCAAGTTGAAAGAGAAGTTTTACAGGACAGTGGTTAGGCCAGCTATGTTATATGGATCAGAGTGCTGGACAGTGAAGAAAAGCCATGTAAATAGAATGCAAGTAGCCGAGATGCGAATACTGCGGTACACGTGTGGCGTGTCGAGAGCAGATAGAATTAGGAATGCGTACATTAGAGGTAGCCTGGGCGTGATGGACATCGCCGAAAAGATGAGGGAGAATATGATGAGGTGGTATGGACACGTTATGAGAAGAGGAACTCATTAGGTGCATCTCAGGGATGCAGGTGGTTGGCAGCATCAGGGGTAGGGGAGACCTATACAGACGTGGGAACAGGTTGTCCGGAGGGACATGGCAGTCTGCGGGGTGGACTGGGACCTGGTGGGAGACAGACGGGAGTGGAGCGCTAGAACCCGCAGACCCGACCCCGCCACAGGTGGGACAAAGGTATGAAGATGATGATGAGATCCACGGTGATTTTCAAACATCTATAGCAGTGGTCTTCAAACTGTGCTCCGCGGAACCCCGGGGTTCCACAGTACAACTCTGGGAGTTCCACGAGTCAAAATAAAAACACGCCAAAAATTATGAAGCACTCACACTAGTGTTTACTAAATAAAAATATATATAACAAGCATTTAGTTATACACTGTATTTGAAAATTAATCAGAAGCTTCATGTGTGGACTGGCGATTCGTTCTCAGCGGCAAGATATACTTTTCTAAGGCTGGGATACGGTTCCACCCCCAAAAAATCTTGGTTTTGTCGTGAGTCGATAAAGTCTGAAGACCACTGATCTATAGGAATCCAGGGAACAGCGAATTGCGTTGGAACACCAGTTCTCGTCTGGGCACTGAAGTTAAGCAGCACAACCCCAGCTAGTACTGACATGGGTGGCCGCTTTGGGAAAATGGGTACTGCTAATACCCAAAAATCGTCGCCTTAGTTGAGCGTCTGTGCAGTCTCTGCATAAGAACTATGCTGTGGACGGGGCTCTAATGACTTTTGTAGTTAAAGGGCCCTAAAACACCAACAAACAACATATAGGAATCCACGGTGGTTTTCCATCCTTTTAGTATTTACGAAAATTCACTTGCCAAACATTTATGTATTTTAGCATTTCTGACGGTTTTCTACTAAACATTTTTTTTAGAATTCGTGAAGGTTTCCTAATATTTATTTTAGAATTTACGAAGGTTAGCAACGATTTGTTTTACTATTTACAAAGGTTTGCAAACATTTTGCGTTATTGATAGTCCTGTCTTTTGATCTTTGCAATTCTTGAATAATCCACTAATAACAACAAAGTCGATCAACTTCACGAGTAAAAAATTTTCAGAAAGGTTATATTGACAAAGTCTACAACTGTCTACAAGTTCCACAATAAACCTTTTAAGAAATAAATGGCTTATTTTTCCTGTCGTGAAGCTACGTAAATATTCGTACTCGATAACTAAGGGTTATAGATTCCATTTTTAACAGGAAAATGTCAACAACCTAGAGAACATATTCGACAAAAATTATGCATATAGCTATCACCTTATTGCCATAATTTGCCTCTATAATTCATGCAAATTTGTTCCAAATTCAGACTTGAAACTTGATGCCGAACTAATGAAAGGTTGTGCGCCAAAAAGAAAAGCCAGAATTTCCACTTTAAATTTCTTCAACTCTTTTTCATTAAAAATTGAAAGAGACTTTTGGAATAATAATATGATTGTCGTAACAGATTGAAACGGAAGTATGACAGGCTAATGACTTTTGTAACCCGATAATTATTTCATATGCCCATCGTATGATATGGGTGTTGTGTACGTCGACTGGTAGGGACATCGCCCCCTCCGCACAACTCGCATACACAAATAGCACTATGGATATTGTAATATGACGGAAGCCTTATCAGAGAGGGGGTTCCACTGACCACGACCAGGGGCGAACCAGCGTAAATTAGCTGAAGAGGTTGTCGACCTGTTGTCCAGGAGTCCAATGAGCTGTCGAACTTAACGCCTGTTACCGCATTTACACGTTCGCGAATAATCGTGAGGCGAGACTTTCGTCGAAACGTTCGCATTCATGCTTTCGATGCGAATGACTGTTTCCACATTCGCGAATGTCTCGTCAGATGGTCAATTTCCAATCGCCTCGGGTCACTCGCGCCCTTTGACTCCTGTCAAAAGATCGCTTTCAACGCGAGCACCACGAATGGCGAGGCGAATGACGAATATGGTGTTCTCACCTTCGTCGAACAACTGGCTTCGCCCTTCGCCTTGCGATTACTCGCGAACGTGTAAATGCGGTATGTTTTATGTAGTGCAGGTTTCTCGAAGTGAGGTCTGCGGCCCAGCGATGGACCACAAATTTTATTGCTACATATGCATCTGTACAGGTCTCCTCATGTAAGCACTGGATTCAGTTAGGGGCTAGTGAGCCACTGCATTTTATATGCTTCTTCCAAATGGGCCGCGATCAGAAAGGTTCACGCATCTAGCTCGCGAGCATGGTCGATTTTATGCAAAACAAAATGATGAATTTAAATAACTCAGCCGCTCTCGCTCTATACATTGGATAATAAGGTGCAGACTTGGTGGTGGAACGAGGAGGTGGAAGCTGCCATCTGCCAGAAGAAGGCAGCTTTCCATAGGTGATAGGAGATAGGGGATCAGGGCTCAAAGTCAGAGTATATACAGGCATAGAAACATGCTAGGAGGACCATTGCTCAGACCAAGCACCAAAAGTAAGACGCTTTATATGAAAGCTTAGGGACTAAGGAAGGTGAGAGGGAGGCTTTTCGACTGGCAAACACCCGAGATGTAACGCGTAAGGATGTCACCAGGGCCATAACAATCAAGGATACTAATGGTGGGGTCCTTTTCAGGCCAGCAGAGACAACAAGGAGGTGGGAGGAATATTACCACAAACTCGTAAACGGGGACACCAGTGAAGGGGTCATGGACAGCACACCTGCCGCCTCAGTAGCTGTAGCTGTGGACAGGATGTGGGGCAGAAATAGTCAGGGCGCTCCAAAAGATTAAAGGTAACAAAGCAGTTGGTCCAGGTAAATTCCAATTTATGCTTGGCGTAGCTTGGGGACCACAGGAATTACATGGCTGGGGGAGCTTTTCAACAAAATAGCCAGTGGTGATCGACTGCTATCTGCAAAGGAGGGAGAGTTGGATTTTTTAACTAAAGTTTACAAAACTGTAGTTAGGCCCGCTATGCTATACAGCTCTGAGCGTTGGACAGTGAGAAATAACCAC
The DNA here is from genome assembly GCA_013389805.1 of Trigoniulus corallinus. Taxonomy (NCBI): domain Eukaryota; kingdom Metazoa; phylum Arthropoda; class Diplopoda; order Spirobolida; family Trigoniulidae; genus Trigoniulus; species Trigoniulus corallinus. Next base: position 9,362,182 of record JAAFCE010008833.1, read on the forward strand.
GAGAGGAGAATGCAAGTGGCCGAGATGCAAATGCTGCGCTACAAGTTGCGTTGGACACACCAGTTCTCATGAGATCACTGAAGTTAAGCAGCGCAAGCCCACGTTAGTACCAACATGGGTGGCTGGTAAAGAACGTTGGGTGCTGCAAATTTCTCCTCTCCAACATCCTTTTCACCTACCTCATCTCCTGCGAGCAGCCTCCTAAGGGTTCGGCCTGTTATGGCTGCTTTGCTTCCTCCCCAACCCGTGAAAACTAATCAATCAATCAAAACATGAGTTGAGTGTCGCGTGCTGACAGAGTCCGCAACGAGTACGTTAGAGGTAGCCTGGGGGTGGGCAACATCTCGAGGAAGATGAGAGAAAATAGGTTGAGGTGGTATGGGCATGTGATGCGAAGGGGAAGGAGGAACTGATCCGGTACATTATGGGACAGCAGTAGGAGTAGTGGGTGACAGGTGGTCAGGAGTAGTGGGTGACCAAAGCGGACGTGGAAGTACGTTGTACAGAGAGACAAGGTTGTATGTGGGGTGGATGGGGGCCTGGTGGGGGATAGGCGGGAGTGGAGGATTAGAACTCGCAGACTCGACCCTACCATAGGCGGGATAAGGGTATGATGATGATGAATTATGCCTTATCAAATCATGTATCGAAGCATTAATGTCACAAAAGCGATGCCAGATACCCCCACTGATTTTGTTGAATTGAATTTTGTTTTACTCGTATATGTGACCCGAGGTTGCTTCTTGCGGCCTGAAGATGCGACCTGAAAAGCCAAAAATTGGACACCCATGGTTTACAGCATTATTTCCATTACACATTTTGTGATCATTCATTGAATCATCATAATAATTTATGTCTATTGCTTCTAGGTTACACATTTAGGCAACTTTTTAACGCTTATACAAATCATCATCATCTCATCCTTATCCCGCCTGAGGCAGGTTCGGGTGTGAGGGTTCTAATACTACACTCCCGCCTATCCCCCACCAAGTCCCCTTCCACTCCCCATGCTTTATGTTCTTTTGCACCACCTGCTCCCACGTCCGTTTTGGTCTTCCTCTAATCCTGGTGCCCACAATTGCCTGCAGTCCCATAATGGACCTAATAAGTTCCTCCTCTCCCCTCCTCATCACATGCCCATACCACCTCAACCGATTCTCTCTCATTTATTTGTGATGTCCCCCACCCCTAAGCTACATCTAACGTAGGTTAGGGCTAAGTTAGGGCCTAACGACAGTTCTGTAAACTTTGTTTTCAACTTTATTGGGGCCTGGCGGTCGCACAGGACTCCACTTGCCTGTCTCCACTGAAAATCTATAAATGACTACACGATTTAAATGATCTCAAATCAAATAAGAATGACCCTCGATTGTGAATGGAACGAGTACTTAACGCTATGCAAACACTGGAAACCCTACCAGTTTTGATGAGTTCAAGTTGTATGTTAAAATGCACTATTGTTGTCAGGTGAAATGACCTCCACATGTATGCATTTGTGCAGTGAAAGGAAGTCAATTCTTGAATACAATTTAAAAATAATATGCATTTTGTAGACGTCTCTACGGTGGCAGTCAAAGTTTATATAAACTAGTAAGTGAAAGACAGCATCAGTTTACCTTCCTCAAATATTTCAGGAGTTTAATGACAGGAGATTGTTGAACTTTTCTCAAGCACACTATTAGTAAATGTCCACCTTCTTATAATAACCTCTGAGGTCATTATTCAAAGTATTTTATCAATAACTTATCTCCTACTTGCTACCAGACAAAATAATTTCAACACCTTTCAAGTTGTTCTAGGAAACGGAGTAATTTGCAATTAGTTGCTAATGTATTTTTGTTTTTCTAAAGTCAGCAGTTATTGACTGCACTGTTTGCACATCATTATCATTCCAAACCCCTTTTCCTGTCAAGAGCAGACCAGGTATCCTCCTAGAACCCGGAACACACGAACGAACTGTAGGACGGTATTTTACACAGCCGGCTGCGACCTAAAGCTATCATCATCGACCTGTTCTCCCCAGAGGATCATTTTTCCTCAAGAAATGCCAGGGTGAGGGCGAACTGATACACCTGGAACTTTTGCCTCATATTTTACTCAATATAGACTGAATTTTAATAGATGATATTGTGCACACCAGCAGTTAATGATTATACAATGATCTGAAGTTAAGGATAAAATTTAGGAATCACTTTTGAAATTTGAAACGTACTATTGTCCTAGATCTTGCATGACATTTAATAAATTGTAAATAAGGACAAATTGGGCTATTCAGACACGAAATTGATTAAATACTATTATTTGATTCTGAAGTTTTAAGTAAGCAATTGTACTTGGAGAACAAAGCAATTGACGGCCTCATTGTGTCATTAAAATAAGTATTTCTTTCGTTACTTAACGGCGGCCTCTCTCATGCTAATGGTAGTTTACCAAATTCTCATATTGCACTCCATGTAGCAAAGGAACGTGCAGGTGATATCGTACACATCACACGAGGCCACGGCTTTATAACTCATCCAAAGGAATATCCCATCTTCTTTGTCCCTCTCTTACATATCTCTCTCTCCCTCTGTCCTTCTCTCTCTCTCTAACTTTCCTCATCTCTCCCTCTCTCTACCTCCATCCTCTTCTCTCCTTCTCTCCACCTGTTTATCTCTCTCGACTCTCCTTATCTATCTTTCGCCCCACCTCTCTCCTTATCTCTCTCCTTATCGGGAGCGGCGAGTTGCGTTGGACACACCAGTTCTCGTCTGATCACTGAAGTTAAGCAACGCAAGCCCAGTTAGTACTGACATGGGTGGTCGCTCGGGAAAGCTGGGTACTGCTAATACCCAATAATCGTCGCATTAGTGTAGTGTCTGTGCAGTATATGCATTAGAACTATACAGTGACGGGTCTCTAATGACCTTGTAGTTGACGGGACCTTAAACTCCAACAAAAAACAACAATCTCTCCTTATCTTTCTCACTCTCCACAGTCCTATTCTTATTTCTCTTGCTCTTTCCTCATCTCTCTAGCTCTCTGCACCTCCCTCCCTATTTCTCTCCACCTCCCTCCCTATTTCTCTCCACCTCCCTCCCTAT
>JAAFCE010008833.1:9371811-9396902 GCA_013389805.1 Trigoniulus corallinus
GAAATGTATAACAAATTTAAAGTGGAAATGTATAACAAATTTAAAGTCCGCTAAATGTTGAGGCCCTAGGCTTCAGTCTAGTTATAAATCCGGCTCTAAATAGATCCTAATGGGGTGTCGAACCGTAATTTGGAATAAGTGCATTAAAGGTAGCTTTGGGTGGGGTGAATAGACTGAGGTAGTATGGACATGTAATGAGAAGAGGGGAGGAGGATCTCGTTAGGTCAATTATGGGAATGCAGGTGTTTGGATTTCTATTTTTGTTTCTGTTTTAGGACCCTTCAACTACAATAGTCGTTAGAACCCCGCCCATTGTGTAGTTCTAATGCAGAGTCTGCATAGACACTACGCTGTTACGTCCATTTGGGTATTAACAGTATGGGTGTGTTTGGCAGCACCCGGGATAGGGGAAGACCAAAGAAGTGAGAGAAGGTTGTGCGTAGGGATATAACAGTGTTGGGGTGGATATACTGTATATCTGGTGAAAGATGGGTAGGAGTGCAGGGCTAAACTCGCAAACACGACTCTGCTACAGGTGGGTTAAGGATATGATGATGTTGTCTCCAACTGTAACTCAGCGTCATTAAAAATACTGTGTTGACTCTGTTGATGGGTCTCCGTCGATTTCAAGTATGGCAACTTTGCATATGTGACAATTTGGAGCATATGTCACGAATGGCGATAACGAATGCAAAATATATTTGCAAATAATGTACCGAACGTCTCATTTGCCAACACAGGTGAGCGACTGTATTGCGTTGCACACACCAGTCTCCGTCTGAGCACTGAAGTCAAGTAAAGGAAGCCCAGATAGTACTAGCATGGGTGACCGCTTGGGAATACTGGGTACTGCTAATACCCAGCATAGTGCCTGTGTAGACTCTGCATTAGAACGACGCAATGGACGGGGCCCTACCACTGTGGTTGAAAGACCTTAAACACACACACACACACACAAAATACAACCACATGTGGCCTCAGGAAAGTAAAAAGACCCTGTAATTCAAAATATGATCTAAAAAGTCTAACCTCATCATAGTTTTCTATCCGAACATACAGTAACTTGACCCAAAATCTCTAACGGAAGAAAATCTAATTCAACCTGGCCAAACCTAACTTCAAAAATCGAAACAATCATTATTATTATTATGCCAAGACAGTTAGGTATTAAATTTAGTGTGCGAGTCATATTGCGCGAGGTCCCTGAATTGCAGTAACTCCCTCTCCTCCATTCTGTCTTTTAATTACAGTCAATTCTGCTGATATCTTTCTGTCAGAAACTCGCAGTAGACTGCAAGTGGCTGAAGGAGTAGAGGTTGTTGTTTGTTGGTGTTTTAGGGCCCTTCAACTACAAGGTCATTGGAGCCCCGTCCACATTGTAGTTCTGATGCAGGGACTGCACAGACGCTACACTGATGCGACGATTTTTGGATACTGACGGTACCCAATTTTCCCAAACGGCCACCAATGTCAGTACTAGCTGGGGTTGCGTTGCTTAACTTCAGTGATCAGACGAGAACTGGTGAATCCAACGCAACTCGCCGCTCCCAAGGAGTAGAGGTAGGTAGTAAACAAACATGGGAGTAGGTGGTAGAACGAGGCATGACACTGTGATACTGACGGTAATCTGGTTGGAAATAAAGGCCAGAATTAACAAACCCAACACTACCACAGGCAAGAGAACTTTGTGATGATTTTCATATGCTAAAATTGGTTTGAAGTAGACGTACAGGTATCGCAATTTCACAATTGGTCTGCCAAGCGTCAATAAATTTTTTAGACTGCTGATTAGAGCTTTGTCATTTTTACTTCTTGTTCAAGGTCAGGCTCGTACCTCCACACCTTTGGATGTTTACGATATTAGTAAACGGTATAACTTGTAAAAGCTTAAATCACGATTTGGGTTGAAATAAAGTTGCCTCACTGAAATTTGAATTGCAATCGAGTAGGTGGTGGGGGTCACGCATTTTTACCTAGACTTCAACAGACAGATAATTCAGACAGCAGGGAATTTAACCTCGGGGTCATCTGCGTGCCTGATGGAAGCTAGGTTGTCTTCCGCTAGCCGAGTTATAAATCGCTGGTTGGAACCACTTTTAGAGACTTCCGGTTGTCATCTGGCCTTTCTAAACTACTCGTAACCTTACTTAACTATACTACACTCAAAAGGTGCATCTGAAATGAGGTCAGTTCTCGTTTGATCACCGAAATTAATCCCCAGTTTATACTAGCATGGGTGACCCCCTTGGAAACCCTGGGTGCTACCGATGCCTAAATCGCCATAACAGCGTAGTGTCTGAGCAGAGTCTACAGTAGAACTTACGCAATGAACGGGCCGCAAATGACCACTGTAGTTGAAGGGCTCTAAAACATCACCAACACGAAATCAAAATGCGATACACGGCCCAATTGTGGGCCACTACTCTGCGCCTGTGTTAGATTATGAGCGAATGTTCCACTGATGCATTGACTATAAGAATCACGATCAGAAATGTTTGATGCTTTGGTTGGTTTGTTGGTGTTTAAGTGCCCTTCAACTACGAGGTCATTAGCGCCCCGCCCTCTGCGTAGTTCTAATGCAGATACTGCACAGACACTACACTAATGAGACGATTTTTGGGGTATTAGCGGTACCCAGCTTTCCCAACCGACCACCCATGTCATCACGAGCTGAGGTTGCGTTGCTCAACTTCAGTGGTCAGACGAGAACTGGTGTGTCCAACGCAATTTGCTGCTCTAGAAAAGTTTGAGAAACACTGCTCTAGATGACGAGGTTCCTTTTCAAAGTTTTTATTTGTAATTTGTAAAAGGTAGAACGGAAGTTTTGGAAAAATAGTGATGCACTGTCATCCAAGTATTGTTTTTAATCCTTAAGAATGACTCTATAGTTAACAATACCAGAAACTGGAAATCGCCTACTTCTATTCGAAATCAATTCATGTAACCTTCTTCAGGAAAAGCTTTTCACAAAGGATGTTTTAGTGACCTTGATTTTAAATACACGTTGCCGAATGCTTATTTCTTTTCATCTCCATCAATATGTTTTCCGCGAAAAGGTGGCCTGTTCTTATCATGGATTCACATACGGTACTCAAGGAAAAGGGGTTGTGATCTTCAGAATTCAATTATATTTTCTTTTGATGCACAAAGAAGAAAAGAAGTACAATTTGGGCAAGTAGTTAAGGTGACAAGGTAACTTTTTTAATTATGCAGATTTACTTGTACTGTTTAACGAAAATCAGGCCTGGATGCCTACTTTTCAGTTCAAGAAATCAGTCAAGAGAACCAAGCAGTAATGCCCCACATGTTTAAAAACTCATGGTTTTAGCTACTTGAGAGGGGGAGAGAGACAGATAGAGGGAAAGACAGAGTAATGACCCCCCATATGGTGTGTACGTATGAATTCATCTGCGCGTAAAAAAACCCTTGCTGCATAGAATAAAATATGCGTGTAGTTCTGCAAAATTTCCAGGTGTTGATTTGAATTGTTGGTGTTTCAGGACCCTTCAACTACAATAGTCATTAAGCTGGGTTTACACTGCGCGCAACATACTCGCCGCAACTGTTTCGGCAGGCTTTCGCCAGTCTCGCCCGCACGTGTTGCAAACATGCAACACGTATCTATAGGAACACTACACGAAGTGGGAGTGGCGAAGTCCTTTGATGCGCGTCCAAAAACCAACAATGCCGTGGATCACCACGAGGCTGCCTCGTGCAACAAATTTCGGCGCGAGTCCATGTCTACACTGTGCGAGTCTTTCCTCATGAAACAGTTGCGTATGTTGCACGCAGTGCAAACCCAGCTTTAGATCCCCGTCCACTGCGTAGTTCAAATGCAGTCAGCACAAACACTACACTGTTGCGACGATTTTTTGGGTTTTGGCGGTACCCAGTTTCCAAATGGTCACCCATGCTAGTACTAACTACGCGCTGCTTAACTTCAGTGATCCGACAAGAACTGGTGTATACAACGCAATACAAACGCTTCCAGGTGTTAGAAGCTTTGGCGTCAGTGAAGCAAAAGTATCCAACGAAGAAAAATGAGGCAGACGATAAATAACAATATGGGTTGCAACATTAGGCTGGCAGTTGGCTGCGTAAAATACTGTCCGAAAGGTCGCTACTGTGTCCCTCTTTCCCGCCTTTGACAAGGCGGGAAAGAGGTTAGTAGTGATGAGTGACTCTAGACCAGTGTAGATGCCAAGGAGAAGGATAATCCTGGGTCAATCCTTGCTCTGGTGTGACTTTTGTGGATAGTGTTAGTGCTTACAGATGAATTTCTAGGATCGTACCAGCATTCACTAATTCAAAATCCATTCATTAAGATAGGGTTTTGGCAGTGTCCAGTGTTCCCAAATGGGTGATCAGTGATCAGACAGGAACTGGTGTATACACAACGCAATACAGTCGCTCCCAGGTGTTAGTCACTTTGAACTCTTACATTGGGGAGACGATTTTGGTCCAGGAGTTTAAAAATGTGTCAACTGAATGTTTTATTAAACTGGGTTCAGTCTGTAAAGCTTTTTTTCATTACATAAGTGATGAACAGCCTTACTCTTTCGTAGAAGAAAAGTGTAACACGATTTTCTTTGATGAAATTGGCTGAACTCTACTCGTTTTTGGGTGTAGCACATCGTTGTGAGAGCGGCAGTGTTTTTTTCTGATTTCAAGGAGGGGTTCAACTATTGAAAGATTGCCAAATAATAATTAGGTAGCCTGTTTGCAGGCATTATCATTTATAATTTATTCTTCAATTCTCTACTCAAATATTTCACTTAATATTTATGCGTGATATATTTACTTTATATAACTTATACAGTTTTCACATTTGAAGTGGGGCCTCTAGGTCTGCCAAGCTGGATCCACCACTGTGCTGGATCCACCACAGCCCCTAACTTGTCGTCTTGAGTGAAGAGACCAAACCAAATATTTATTCATAAAATTTGCTGTCTAGCAGAGGGCTACGGTTCACATGTTAAGAAACCTTAGTAGATCACGCTCAAGAGTAACGTTACCGCCACTGTTCTGCCTGCAGAACTGGGGATTTAAATTTCGAACGCACCTGTATGCCGATCTGTCTTATAAGCAGATGAATTTATGAGGTAGGCAGGCTGTCTTTACCTAAAAACGTGCTGCATATTCCGTTGTAAATTACTGCAAGCCTGGCTGGGGCGTAGGACTATCAGTGTAGGGCCTAAATCAGCAGACTTTCAAGTGAGAAGAACCAAGTTGTCACCAACCCCAGCTAGTACTGACATGGGTGGCCGCTTGGGAAAACTGGGTACTGCTAATACCCAAAAAATCGTCGCATTAGTGTAGCATCTGTGCAGTCTCTGCATTAGAAGTATAAAGTGGACGGGGCTCTAATGACCAAACCAAGTTGTTAAGGAAAGAGGATATTAGAGGTATCAGAGAACCATATCACCACTACCTTGACTGTTCTACCAATCAAACGCTGCACGAGCGCAGACAGCTAACGTGTTTGAGGTTATACGGGCCCTGTTGTTCCCTCCATTTTTAAACGTTATTTTTGAGTGAAAATGAAATTAGATTTGATGACTAAAGAGTCACAAACCCCTGGGGCCTAAGAAAATTTGTGCCAAGGACAACATTGAAAAGAAGAAGCACATGATATTCATGGATCAGAAGCATGAGTGTAGTGTTAGGGTAGTGGCCATTGCCCACAAGTATGGTCGTAGTCAATGCCAGATTTAGATATTGAGATGCCCTAGGCTATTTCAATTTTGAGGCCTTTTTCTTAAGTTTTGAAGCCGACTAAATATTGAGGCCCTCGGCTTCAACCTACTTAGCCTAGTGGTAAATTCGGCACTGGTCGTAGTACTGTACATGTACGAGTTGTAAAATTTTGAAACAGAAGGACCACCCCATGAGCATGACACTGGCCAAAGGGTCAGTGAATAAAGACGTAAGATTGATAAAAACATGTATTCTTTGCACCTTATAAATTGTGTTGTGGTGGGAGGGTTGGAACGCATTAATCTTATTTCCTTTATTTTATATGAGAAAAATAGTTTCGACTTACGAATTTTTCAACATGCGAGCTGTATTTGAACATTGATCAGAAGCTTCATGAGTGAGCTGCCTATTCCTTTCGCAGCGATGAGATATATTTTTCTAAGGGTAAGATGGGGTTCCCAGAAAGAAACCTTATAGTTCAAAGGGTTCCGTGAGTCCGCAAAGCTTGAAGATCACTGGTCTAGGGGAACTAAGCTGAATTTGACTTTTGTACGTGGCACTGCGTGGAGTAGACAAGGATCTAGAGCATAGGTTCCCAAACTTATTTGTTCTACTGCCCCCTTTACAGGAAAAAGAATTACTCACCTCCCGTGGAAATTAACTTCAAGTGAACAGGCAGAAAGATATAGTTAAAACATTTGTGTTCTTGTAAATAAGACACTTGAAATCAGCCAGCCTTCCAAATTAGGAAGCCCTGGGTAAGTACAATTTGGGAAGACCGGTCGGCCATCGTCATCGGTATGGCATAGCAACTATCAGTGCCTTATTACAGATTATATTCTACAGGTGAACCCGAGGCGCCCCCAATGTACCCAAGGCTACTATCGCCCCCCTGATCAAACCACTGCCCCCTAGGGGGCGATGTCGCCCACGTTGGGAACCACTGATCTAGAGAGAAATAAGGCGGAATGAAGAGTCAGAATTCGCAGACTCGACTCTGCTATAAGAGGATTAAGGGATGAGGAAATTTTGATGATATTGTACGCGATAATCACGGGGTGCTCCCTAAATGACTTTCTGCAAAACAAAAATTTGCACAGGTGGCACGCGCCTGAATTACTGCTTTGGACACTTGGCATCGATAAAACAAAAGACCCACAATAAATAACTTGATGACATAACGCCAGTGTGAGATATGACTCATTTGTTTATTACTAAAAAAGCTGGAGAGTCAAATGTCAAATAACTTAATCAAATATGCCACTAATGAGAATTTGTGGTACTGTTTTTCGTTCAAACTTCGTTATTAGCTCAGACAGAAAAAAATAATCAGATGAACCATGGAGTGAGGATATTTTTTAAAGAGAGGGCTTCATTCGTTGGCTTTCACTTTAAAATTTAAGCCTGGTTCAATCAGCTACTCTTCAATTTTTCCAATTAATGTCTAATGGCGAATGTCCAAGTAAACATTCAGGTGATAATGAGGCTAGCTACTTACCAACTTGGTTAGTTTAATTTAGTAGGTATATGTACACCACTCTTGTATCCACGTGCACCCTAAGGTCACACTAAGTGACTGACCTATTTAACAACTACCGCTGGTAGACCGTAGATACAACCATACAGGTGATATGGTAATTTCGTGGGCCATTCACATTATGTAAAGGAAGGATTACCCTGACAAACATCTGATCATGGGACAGACATATCCTTGTTAAACGTGCAGCGCATGTGAGAGCAACCCTTGACAGGTCACTCTTGGAACTCTTGGTAAACTTCATCCTTGGCAGTTCCTCCTCCGAAGACTCAATTGCATTTTAGTGCTTTACATGTCAGTAATTTGACGTTAAATTTTAAAGCAAGGTGTTGAGTCGGCGGCCGGCTGCATAAGCCCCCATTTAGTAGATCCCCCGTTCTCACATCGGATGGGATAATCTCTGCTAATCTTTGATCATGAAGCATCAGCCTATTTTCCTCATTTGGGCTCTTTTCCGTTGCCGGAAGACGAGCTCCTTGACTTGGAAAATTCGCCAAACTATAAGTATCCGTGTAGAACGTTTTATGTGCAGTTGACACCGTACACGCCACACTGGGGGCGTCTCGCTCATGCTTTATAATTCTAATGGTATACACTACAAGCAGCCCTGATAGGCCAAATTGGCAGTGGAGAGAATGGTTCTCATTCCTAATTTCTAAACCAATGTGTGCCTATTTAATGTAGACTTATTTCCTTCGTTGGGGGAGCGGCTGTATTGCGTCGGATACACCACTTCTCATCTGATCACTAAAGTAACGCAACCCCAGCTAGTACTAGCACGGGTCATCACTTGGGAACACCGGGTATTGCTAATACCCAAAATCGTCGTATCAGCGTAGTGCCTGTGCAGAACCAATGGACTCAAAATGCCCGTTGTAGTTGAAGGACTCTAAAACACCAACGTAACAAAGTTCTTCGTTGGGGCTCTTGTCCTTCACCAACACCAGGGAACGAACCTAAAAATCAGGTTGATTTATTAATTTATTCCGGGTAAAAAGGATTATTTTGTGTGCAGGAGACGTCGTATACATCACACGGAGCCACAGCTTCACTTCCCATCCTGTGGAAGAAGCGTTTATTGTGCCCCCCTGTCATTTAAAAAACGTTGTTTGTGCGTAAGATTTATCTCGCCTCTGTGGCGCAATGGGTAGCGTGTCTGATAACTGCGTCAGTAGATCTTCGTTCGATACTAGACCAAGGTGGGTTGGTTTCTTTGGCCCCGTGTGGTGTACGATGGCATTTGCACGTAAGAAACCCCTTTCTACTATGCAACGGGTAGATAAGGCAAAATTTCCAGGGCCCATATTTACGAAAGAGATTAAAGTCTATAGACTGGTTTTAATTCTAAGATCTAGAGCTAAATTCTGTAGCCAGTTTTTGGTCTACAGACTTTAGTTTCTACTGTGAATACGGGCCTAGGTGTAGGAGCTCGCCCCCCGGCGTCGATGGAATCCCCCAACGAACGGTAGACCGACGATAAATAAGCTTAGGGATTGAAGCTTTGGTCGGCAATCGTCTGCAGTTCTGTCCAATTCAGAGTCATCCTTGTTTCCATTGAGAAGGACAAGATGGGTACCCGATCCTACCATAGGCGGGGAAATGGTTAGGAGTTGCTTTTTGCCTGGGCATGAGATTTATAATGAAATTTTTAAAAGAAAATTGTAACACTCGTATTAATGAGCTTCACTGTACTGCATCCAACTTTTTGGAGTTGTTAGGTGGCTGCAGTGGCTTTCACATCGTTTCCATGCAAGAAATCGATAATGTGGCAGACGGTTCACCTGCCTTCTTATTGTACATCATACCAAAAATAACCCACATGTGTGAGCGCACCTAAACATCGCCAGCAATCGCCAACGTTAAGTCATTAAATTCCTTCGTTGGTAATTCGTAAACCTAAGGAGACAGTTGTTTGACAAAAAAAGCTGCTTTTCAAGGTTATATTAATTTTAAGGTTATTGCTTCGAAGGCGTCCCCTTATTCTACAAATCAAGTATTTTACCACCAAAACAAATAATGGTGCATCGAATAAACTCTTAACACATCTTTCCCACCATTGTAATGGATATTCTCTACGACCTCAGGTGGGCTTTTGTTTCTCTAGTAGTCTAGTTGATGAAGCACAGGCCCGTAGTTTGTACCAGGAGACGAAAAACTGTTAAATATACTGTTTGATGGAATTTCATGGTACGTGTAAATGTCCCATTCTATGTGAAATATTTCCAGAAATTGGAGTGCCTGAGGTGTAATAACTAAGGTAACGAAACTCATCATTATTCACACCCTATTTCAGAGTTGGGCACTTCATTCTCTACTATCCAATATAGGATCTTCCGTCAACCCCACCTTATAACCTCCTGCACTGTTAGGTTTGGCCTGCGGCTATCCCATTTGCTTCCTAGTGCCTATATCCCTATCCTGAACCTAACCAGACCCACTTCCTTCTCTCCTCTTTCTGAGAGAATAACAACAGTCTATTCTCTTATCTTTTCAACTAACGTCTCACCAGTAAACTACCCCGAATATTTATGACTACAGTATCTGCTCTTCTCTGCCTTGATGGGCCAGTGGGCAAGCCCAAAGTGCGCCTTTGGTTCAGATATGAAAGCATGTCACCACTGCACGGAAAACCCGTTTCTACATGGAGTAAAATATGTATAGAGTCAAAATTGCAGGTTTAGGAGCTTGTTTTCTAGCACTGGAGGACGGAATTCCATTCCTCCTTACCCCAAAGAATAAAATAGGTTGACGTTAACCTTCCGTCCACAAGGTGGGGTTTCGGCAAACCCCAGACCTACAAAATTGTGTCTATACATGTACCACTTTCTCCAATCTTAACCAACCTGGTTGGCTGGTTAGAAACACTGGTTTCTAAGGCAGAAATGGGAGCAGGATGTCCATACGGATATGGTAGTGTCTGGAGACCTGGTGGGAGATAGGCAAGAGTGGAGGACTAGACCCTGCAGATCCGACCCTGTCATAGGTGGGATGAGGGTATGGTGATGATGATGTCTTGTCTTCTTGGGTAATATAGAATTTTTACAGCATGTTTACAAATTATTTTCTTTGCTAAAGCTCTATATGGATGGTATTTAATTCAATATCCATAATTAATCCATAATATTTAAGCCTTGAAAATCAAAAAGTCTTTTTGGGGTAATGACAGACCCCACCTTGTAGTGTGTGCCAGAAATCGTCACGTTTTGGACGGAAGGTTAAATAAGCAGAGTTGTGGCATTAGGTCGGAAACCGGTCGGAAATTCCGCTCAGTAGTTCGTCCATGTGCTCTTCTGAACCGGGACAAATGGGTATTCGACTCTGCTAAAGACAGAAAACTGATTTGACTTGCAATCACAAACATCAGTATGGTGGGGATATGTTTGGGGGCACGGAACAGTAATTTTTTTTAGTTTTTCTAAACTTTTAGTGAAATATTTCATGGATAGTTACCTAGTATACTGTAAAAAGTTAAAATTAAACAAAATTACTGGTGATCACTTCACATTAGCGACGATAAATCTGAATGTTTCAGAGACAAATTTCGGTTTTTAGGTAAGGTTATGCTGTCTTAAGGTTTGCAGTTTTTCAGGGTTGAGAGGGGCTCAAAGTAGGTTTACACGGTGACAGAGAAAGAAGTGAGGCTTGTTCGGAGGCATTGGTTTGACCATGAAAAAAACTATAACATTCGGAGTTGTTTTCAATATCGGACACTAAATGCTGTAGTAATTAGGAGAAACACTTTATCGTTGTGAACTAAATTTAACGTAGGGTTGAAAAACTGAATACATGACCTCATCAGGTAAAGCTTTATGAGCGGCTGTATTACATTGGATACACCAGTTCTCGCCTGGTCACTAAAGATAAGCAACGCAACCCCAGCTAGTAATAGCATGGGTGCCCACTTGAGAACACTGGGTACTGCTAATACCCAAAAATCGTCGTAACAGTTTAGTGTCTGTGAAGACTCTGGATTAGAACTACCCAGTGACCTTTGTAGTTGAAGGGTCCTAAAACACCAACGAAGCGAAAAGGTAACGTTTACAATCAAATTGTCATATTTCAGGAAATTTAACACACTTTCCCGGTAGAGGAAAAAGTTCCCACAAATTCTTACGTTTCTTTAAAATGCAATGGAGAAAGAGTTAATCCCTTTTTTTGTTATGACCTCGTTTAATTATAATCCGAAGATTAAGTATGACGTGGTACTTTCTCATTGATGAAGCAGTACATCCAATCACGTGCATTTCACTCCTATCACGAGACAGCAACCCTCTAGTGAGGGGTCAGTAGGGTAGAGTATGTAGCTCGTCAGTGTGTGCATCTTTCTCGATCTAAAGGGTGGATTACATTTTCGCTGCTAGATTCTTAAGGGAGCAACAGGAAAGTCACGAAAGAGCATTTTCCCTGTCAGGATGGATTGTACAGCCCGCCAGCCGATGTGGTTCGAGCTGGGCGTATCACAGCTCCCATTTTATAATCAATCACTACACTAACCCCTTTTCCGGCCCATGGCGAGGTCGAACACTCATTTCTGTGCCGTTGGGAAATATTGGTCTAACGCTGCAAAGCCTATGCTTATTTATCATGAGTCTACTGTTCGTTGGAGCACTCCTTCGACCCTAAAGGGCGCGCTGATACATCTGGAAATTTTGCGGAACTACATGTATCTTTTACTTCAAGTAGTAAGGCTTCTTTTACGTGCATATACATCGTACTCACTACCCGGTAGAGAACCGACGAAGGCGTATTGGGGACCCATCCCCCTCTCCTGAAAGTTCTCTTCTGATCAATGAAGATGAGCAACGCAACCCCAGCTAGTAGTGGAACGGATCACCACTTGGGTACACTCGGTAATGCAAATACCCAAATCGTTGTCACAGCGTAATGCCTGTGCGCGCACTGTACTAGAACTAGTCAGTAGACGGGGCTCTAATGACCATTGAAGGGCCCTAAAACACCAACGAAAACAGTCGCAACCCAACAGTCGAGCACACGTCACGCGTCAGTGGAGGACCAAACTTGGAGAAAATGCTCCAGAAATCGGATGAACCTATGTAGCCCATCTAGGGAGGGTAGGGGAAAGGCAAGTGCCCTCGTTTGTCTCCGTCTACGGACGATCATACCTCGTCTTGTCTTGGATCAGGGTTCGAAGAAACAAGTGTCTTAGGCATACATCCTCAGCATCTATTCTCTAGAGGCACTTTTGAGGTATATAATAATTGTATGAAGTCAAATGTTGGCGATTTAAGTATTGAGTAGTTTGGGAGGGCTTTTTGTTACCGAACTGAAGGTGTCAGATCCTTGTAAGAAATTTTGAAGAACTACGTTTAACGAAATATATACTGTAAGTTAGTTGGTTATTAGTAATCCTTCTTCGTTCATTTTACCAAAATTAAATTTGAAGTTTCATAGTAAGCCACAGATATCTCATAGTGGTACTAATTACTTGTCATCTATTTATTAACAGTAATTGATAGACTGTAATTGATGACTGTCTCGACATTTAAAGTGTTTAGTTGATGGCAGGTGTTAGAAAAAGAAATAACTTCTACTCCGAAATATGAAAGTTCCTCAATATCATCTTCACAACACACTAACAGAATCTTAGTAACTACCAAAGTGATGTTTTTTTTCTTTCTCGGATGTAAATTGCGGTCATAGTGAGCAAGCAATCTTTTACCTGTCCTAAATTCGACAACAGTTTACAATCGATTCTTGGAAAAGAAAAAAAATATCACCATGTCTTTTCCCCACCTTCAAAAAAAAGCAATGACATGAAATTCAAAATTCACCACAACAATTTTTGTAAAATTCAATTACATATTCAGTAAAACTGAGGTCCCGTGTGGCGTATGATGGCATTTGCACATAAAAGAACCCTCTCTATTATGCAAAGGGTAGATGAGGAGAAATTCCCAAGTGTAGGAGCTCGGTCCCCTGGAGTGCCCCAACGAACAGTAGACTAACGAGGAATAAACATAGGAGTTGCAGCACGTCCACAGCCGGCTGTAGAAAAATACCATTCAATAGATCACCCATGTGTCCATTGAGAGGTACGAGATAGGTCCCCAAGCCTGGCATAGGCGAAAAAGGATTTAGGAGTTGATATTCAATACAGTATAACGATTTGCCAAATTTAAACCACTAATTTAACCCATTCTTTGCGAAAAGCTTCCCCCATCAAAGTGGTATTCCAGGGGTGTCAAACTCATTTGCCATAAGCCATATTTCAAGCAATAAAATTCGCACGAGCCGCATAAGAATTTGTATTGCTCCTCATTCTACTTTTCAAATTTCAGTTTCTTTCAATATTTATTGAAAGAAACGTCAAAATTAAGAATAAGCCACCTCTTAAAATCAATTTGTGTTCCCCAGGAAAAATTAATTATGAAATGAAAGAAAAACGTGAAAAAAGTAATTCCTAACGCTTTTCCCGCCTATGGCAGGGTCGGGTACCATAAAGAAAAATCTGAAACCAATAACAAATAGTGGAGTAATAAGTAAAAATTATTGAAATTCTAATGTGCCACTGTTTTATCAGAAGTTGGCATCGGTTGCCTTCAGGTAATTTCTCAAAATTGTTTAACTTTATCAACATTTTGTTAAAACGTTCAAAAGACAGTGTGGGGGCCATCAGTTTGGCACCCCAGTGAGTATTCGAGGAATCGATTTGTACTAGATTCGAGAATAACTGTCACTGAATAGTATCAAGCATTTTTTTCAATAAAAGAAAATTAGGAAATTTGAAATGAAATCCAAAATTTGAGTCTGAAATACCTACAAAATACCTTGAAAATATGAAATAGAAATGGATATCGTCAGTTGCAGATAAATGGAACTCTACACTCCTGACATAATAATCCAATTCCGTTAAAAATGAATAGAAAACAGACATTAGCTTACCTTAGAACGCTTACAAAGTTTAAATTTCCAACAACAATGAAAGACAAAAATAAGCTTTTCTTTGACAAATTTGAACGAAAGTTTAAAATACTGAGCTGAATTGTAGCTTTTTGACTTTCTTTCTCACTGAAAAAGCCTTTCTGATGAAAAGGAATTGATACGAAAATGACCGAATTAAAACACGAGCCTCGAACCCGTCACTTTCTACACTGCACGATTATTCTATAATACTGAGCACACCGTGTTGGTCATCAGTTGTTAATCGCATGCCACAAACTCACTTGAAAGCGAAACACAACTGGCAGTTCGAGTTATTTATATATTAAGGCTGTGTTGTTGTGGTGGAATCAACTAATCAGTAGTTGGCGGCGATAAATGCAACTACTTCCACCACCACTACTACAAACTAACAACATGCACACACAAAAAAAGAATTATTATTCAGTGTACGTGCACCATTCAGACAGAAGCATCTCCAACGTCACTTCCGTTCGAAAGAGCGAGAACTAAACACGTGCTTATTAGTACACCAGTGATGAGAACGACGACGAGTGTTATTTAGATCTGGCGTCATGTGCCGCTGCTGTTGCGAGGAGACATTTTTTTCCACTTGAATCTAGTGTATGTAGTAGTGGCGTGACCTACATGGCGTGATGCGATAGTTGAATTGCTATCGTCTGGCCAGACGTTAGACTAAGTCAGCTGAACATCTCATGACGTTCAGTGGCAGCCACTCACAGTGGAGAAAACTTGAAAGCTTGGAGGAAAAGGGAGGGAGGGTCTCTAGAGAAGGAGTGCTTCGATCTTTTTTTGGATGTGTGTTGGTAGTGCGTAGGGTAGGTAAAGGAAACTAGCTTCGTTACTAAGATTACGTGTCACATCATAGAAGTGTATGTAATTTCACGTGGAAATCACGCATTTTACATTATGTGGACGCTGCGGAAAGGCGCAGACGCAACAAACCGTAAATAGCACACAAAAAAGAATGACTAAGAATGGATTTAATGTTCAAAATGACCTACGTTGAAAGGTCATGCGCATCCATTACGTGTCTTTCACTCTTTCCATTCCTCTCTCCCTCTCTCTCTCTCCCCACAGATTTATTGCTAATTAGCATGGCTGAGGCAGGTGGGTTCTTTCGAGTGAGAGAGCGGTCGTTAGATGCAGAGCCAGGAAGGAGTGGGTGGGTTCATGTGAGAGAAAGAGAAGGAAGAGGCTTATTGCGTTGGACACACCAATTCTCGTCTGATCACTAAAGTTGAGTAGCTCAACCCCACTTACTACTAACATGGGTGGTCGCCTGGGGAAACTGGGTACCATTAATACCCAAAAATTGTTGCATGGGCGGCTGAGTTCCGTTGGACAGGGCGACTGAGTTGCGTTGGACACACCAGTTCTCGTCAGATCGCTGAAGTTAAGCAACGCAGCCCAAGTTAGTACTGCCATGGGTGGTCGGTTTAACATTGGGTGCTGCTAATTTCACCTCTCCTACATCATCTCTTCCTACCTCCCTCTCACCCCCGAACAGCCTCAGCAAGGTGTGACCCGTTATGGCTGTTTGGCCAACTCCCCAACCCGTTGGTTTACACACTGACACTAGCTTCAATAGCATTTGTGTGGTGTCTGTGCAGTCTCTGCATTACAACTACGCTGTGGACCGGGCTCTAATGACCTTGTAGTTGAAGGGCCCTAAAACACCAACGAAACCAAGAAAGAAAGAGAAATAAGAGAGAGAGAAGAGGGAGAGAAATGGGGCCCCAGTATGCCTTTCGTCAAATGCAGGGCCACGAAAAAGCGGTTCGGTTCTTGGGAGAGAGACAGAGGCGTCCAGTGGTTCTTCTGTCGGATGCACTGTCCGGGAAAAGGTGTTAAAAAAGAATTTCTACTGTGAAATTTTGTTAGAAATTTGGAAGTCCTCTGGGTGGTGTCATCTCCTCTTAACACAGGACCTCGGTCTTAGGTCTGATAACTATTATACATCTTAGTCGACCTTGGTATAACGTTAAAGGGGCACCGTGTGGTATGCGCGATAGGGTTATAACTATTACACCTAAAAGAACCGGATGCCGCAAATTGCGTTAGACACACCAGTTCATGTCTGATCACTGAAGTTAAGCAACGCAACCCCAGTTAGTACTGATATGGGTGGCCGCTTGGGAAAACTGGGTGCCGCTAGTATTCAAAAATCGTCACATTAGTGTAGTGTCTGTGCAGTCTCTTCATCAGAATAACACAGTGGACGGGGTTCGAATGACCTGGTAGTTGATGGGCCCTAAAACACTAATAAACAAACAAACAGCCTAAAAGAACCCTTACTATGTGGCGTGAAACTTGATTATTAATTTATTGACGTATAGTCTGTACAATACCATAATTGCACCAGGGAGGCAACGTCTCAGTCTTAGAACAGTGGTATAATAAAAGTTTGTTGAATGGCAGAATGTCAGCCTTAGTACAACGGTGGGGGAAGTTAGGGGGATGTAGGAGTTCGCTCCCTCTGACGTCGGTAGAGGAAAAATGCCCCAATGAAAGAAAAAGTAGGCCTACAATAAATAAGCAAAAGGGGTTTCCAACGTCAGATAGGCAGCCAGCTGCGTAACAAGTACTGTCCAGCAGATCACTCGTTTGTCCCAATGGGTAGGGGATCAAAAATGAGCCCTTAACCTTTCCGTTTGCAGGAAAAATGTTAATGGTTACATCCGTGATATGAAAGAATTGTGCCAAAATAAACATTGGTGCAGGATTAGTGATGAACAATATCTGCTAATGGTGACCTTTTGGCCCTCCGACGATGACAGAAAGCTAAGTGCCACAAGGACCAGTCCAATCCCGAGCGGGTTATCTGGGAGGCACGATACTGTGTGAGATGATCCTGTACCTCATAAGTGAATAAAGGGAGCGGGATACCAGAACTGGCAGAAGTGATTCTGTTATATCGAGATTAAGGATCTCATAATGAAACAGCACGTCTCAGCCTGTATGGTGGATGGGTTTGAGGTGGATAATACGTTCACTTTGCACCTGCATGTTGTCTGGGTCGGGTGAGATGCGTTTTGGCATGATGGCGGGAAGTCACAGAGGCGTTGGCTACATTGGATAATTTCTACAGTATACATACGTCTAATAAATGTTTAATGGTTGGTTCATGCCGGTTATTAAAACACGTTTACATTTCTTAAGCGAAATTCATTTCCTACCCCACAAACAACCTGTCCAGTACTTTTGTAGGTTCCAGATGCCTAGCTGGGGTACCACAGTCAGAGCACTTTCATCAAGCATAAGGGTTAATCATAGATTAGGCACGTGGAATGTGGGGACCCTTACAGGGAGAACATGGAGATTAATTAGAGTTGTAAAGTGTAGGAGGATTAGGGCACCTTTCTTTGCAAGAAACGAGGTGGAAGGGGTATAGATCAAAAGCTCTTGGTGAGGGTACAAGCTTATATATACTGCTAGTGAAGGGGGTGAAATTGTTGGGTATAGTATTAAATAGTGAGCTGCAGCAAGGGGTCACCTTAATGAAACGAATAAATAGCAGGTTAATGGTGGTTACCTCATTAGTGCGTATGCCCCTCAAGCTGGCCTTGATTAACCCACTGAGGTGGGTTTCTGGAGGGACTTTCACGAGTTGGTTCACTCACTAGATTGTTAGGTATGGCAGTGTAGAGTGAACGAGCGCTTAGTTGTTGGTGGGTAGTTAATGGCCATGTGCGCAAGGATAGACAAAGATATGAAAAAGTTGGGAATAGATCACTTAGCACAAACGGGCAGTCAATTCTTGAGACAGCAAGAGCACATGGCCTTGCATTGGCAAAAACGTGGTCAGGAAGAGGGAGAGCACCTGATCACATTCAAGTCACCATAAGGGAGGTCACAGACAGATTTCATTATGGTCAAAAGTCAACATAGAGCAGAGGTTCATGTTTCCTGGGCACTAAGTGAATATTTTCAAAAAGAATGTGGCCATTGGTTACTTACGTTAGAAATCCTAGTGCAAGCGGCAGGCAAAGCCCATTCATGGAAAAGCGAGCAGGTTATTAGGTGGTGGAAATTGCCCACCAAAACTGAGGAATTTCAACTGGAAGTACACCGGAGGTAGACTGAGATTGGGGAGGAACAGCTGATGCCATCTGGGCAAGCCATTCTAGACCAGGTTGGAGTAGGTGGTTCATCCCAGGGCAGACAGAAATAGTGGTGGAATAACGACTAGCGGCTGTATTACATTGGACGCTCCAGTTCTCGTCTGATCACCGAAGTTAAGCAACTTAACCCCAGCTAGTACCCAAAAATCCACGCATTAGTGTAGTGAGTGTGCAGTCTCTGCATTATAACTACGCAGTGGACGGGGCTCTAATGACCTTGTTGAGTTGGACGATATTAGGGTGTTACAAGAAGAAAAATTAAACCACTTTCTTTTTGAGAAATCAGTCTGCGGCGCCGAGACTTGTGAGCTCGCGCCGTTCGCACCTTGCTCTGTCGCAGTGACAAATAGGCCATCATTATCATACGTTTATCCCGCCTGCGACAGGGTCGGATCTACGGGTTCTAGCCCTTCACTCCCGCCTATCTCAAACTATGTCCACGTCCACCCCACACACTAATATATCCTTACGGACAACCTGCTTTGTCTCCCCTGTCTCTGGTGTTGCCAACCACCTAATGGAGGCAACGACAAATAGGCCGATGATAAATAGGCCTAATCATAGGAGTTGTAGCCACAGGTCGGGAGCCTGCTACATAAATATATCGTCCAAGTGATCGCCCACATGTCCTAGTGAGACAAAGATGGGTATCCGACAGCCCCACAGGAGGAAATTGGGGTAGTAGTTGCATTTTGCTTTAGACAAATTACCAACTATCATAATGACCGTAGATAAATGCGGATGTAGTAGCCACAAAAGGCCGCAGCTTTGCTTCCCATCCGACGGGGAAGGATCGATTCTGGTCAAGGTTAGTGAATGGCTGCGAGATTAACGGAAAGAGTACATTTACTAGAGTAGTCATGGGTTAGTATGGGCTGTGTGACCTTGACCGTGATCTACTTACAGTACGTTGGAGACGAGAACGCCATGTCAGTGTGCTATTAAAACTAATCCTCACCGATGTCCTTGAAACATGGGGTGACACCATATTGATTTTTCTTGTCAACTATGCAAGTTCGTTGTTTCCCGATAGGAGTGTTTCAATATTGGAAGGTAATATATTCTTGGCTTATGATGATATCTTCCTGTCGGCCGCAGTCATTACTACTTATGAAAAAATTTGTGACTGTCAGAGGGGCGTGGTGGCGTTTACACCCCCGGAAATATAATCATTTTACCTGTCTATATTTGTTTATTATTTAAAAATGGCAAAGTTGCTTGCAAGGGATGCCACCTATCATTGTTGGACCCCTGAATTGTTCCACTATTGATTATTTGCTGGCGTCAGCTCTCTTAACGCTGAATTTTCTAGATTTTTAAATTTCTGACTGTACAGGGTGATCTGTTTGTAGTAATGCTGGGACCCATCTGAAGGAAGACACGTTTGGGGCCTCTTCCTAGCCAAAAGGAAGCCAATCACGTAGGGCAAAGGAACGGCTGAATTGCGTTGGACACAAAAGTTCTCGTCTGATCACTGAAGTTGAGCAGCGCAACCCCAGCTAGTACTGACATGGGTGGCCGCTTGGGAAAACTGGGTACTGCTAATACCCAGAAATCGTCGCATTAGTGTAGTGTCTGTGCAGTCTCTGCATAAGAACTATGCTGTGGACGGGGCTCTAATGACCTTTGTAGTTGAACGGCCCTAAAACACCAACAAACAACAACTTGGGAGCCCTAGATACTGCCAGCACCCTAAATCGTCGTAACAGTGTAGTGTACATGCAGACTCAACATTAGAACTGCGCAGTGGACGGGGCTCTAATGACCATTGTAGTTGAAGGGCCCTAAAATACCAACGAAACAAAAACTCCGCTAGGTTCACATCCATCCTGCACACTATCACTGTTGTTACATTTGTTTCCTGTATCCCTCTAAGACCAGGTGCACACTATAGCTCTGTGGTTGTCAATGAGTTTTGTCTAATAGACGCCTTGTTTCAAGTGTGCGGCTACCCTATGGTTTTCATTGCCCAAGCTGAGCACAAGAGGGACCCAAGCTGAGACTGTCTCACGACAGTCTTTGTGCTCCTAGCCCTGTAGTGTGAGTTTAGCCTAATGGACGAAAGCAACTCTTTCTTTCTTCTTATACCGTTATATTCGGCATGCCCATACCACCTCAATCTACTGTTTTATTACAAAAATGCAAGATTTCTAAATGATCAAATAATTCATCATCATACCCTTATCCCGCCTGTGCCAGGGTCGGGTCTGTGGGTTCTAGCCCTCCATTCCAGTCTATCTACCACCACGTCCCCGTCCTCCCACACACCACCATAAGGGTCCCCACATTCCACGGTCCTAATCTAAGATTTGTCCCAATTCTTGCTGAACATGCTCTGACTGGAGCACCCCAGCCAGGCGTCTGGGACCCGTAGGCATATTGGCTGGATTGTCTGTGGGGGATGCTGGCCTACCCCACAGAGAACTAAAAGATCAAGTTTGTGCGTCCCTCTAAGCCAGTGATTCTCAACGCGATTTCATCACATTCGCCACGGTACACTTTTACTAATTTCAAAATTTGGCGGCACACTAAAAACGACACATTTCGGGGCACACAAACGCCAAAGAAAATATATAAGTTGTAACCTAACCCTATGCAAAAACTTGCCTCGGTGGCGCTCGGTAACTGTGTCAGTAGTTTTTGGTTCAATACTGTACCGAGGTGGGTTCGCTTTTTTCGGGCGAGAGAGAAGCCCTGAGTGCACCTTCTTTCGGGTGAGAAGTAAAACCGCAGGCCCGTGTGGTGTACGATGGCATCTGCACGTGGAAGAACTCTCTCTATTATGGAACAGGTAAAGGCCCGAAATTTCCAGGTGCAGGAGCTCGTCTCCTGTCTTCGGTGGAATGTCCAAACGAACAGTAAAAAGACGATAAATAGCATTGGAGTTGCAGCTTTGGTTGGCAACCGGCTGTGGGGAAACACTGCCTAATATATCGCCCTTGTGTCCAGTCAGAGGGACAAGATGGGTACCCGACCTCGCGGCACATTCTCGTGAATCTCGCGGCACACTAAAGTGCCGCGGCACAGTGGTTGAGAATCACTGCTCTAAGCAGTGGACGGGGCTGTAATGACCGTAGTAGTTGAAGAGCCCTAAAACACCAATGAAACAAAAAATTAGACTAGAGTCGAACCTGCAACATGAACAAGTCAAGTAGTGCTACCGTTCCATCACCGCCAAGCACTGCTACCGTTCCATCACAGTCAAGCACTGCTACCGCACATGGTGCAACTCTTAATTACTACAGAAATAGAATCCTAACGCGGGACCTTAAAAGGAGATAAAAGGGGCTCAAGAATGGTATACGGTAAAGCCATTGTCATTGAGTCCAAGAAAGGTCGATAGTAAGTAAACATTACAGGTGATGAACCTTTTTATGTTCACGTGTCAACGATTTAAAGGCAAATCACTGGCGTTCGAGGAGTTTATTAAATGGGAAGCCAGTCTTTTAATAAGAGGTTAGCATTCATTGCAAACATTTTTATTGAGATCAGTTAGAAAATTAACACAATTTCACACATACGTACTAAAAATGCTCACATATTTCTACTAAAACCCACAGTTGATCACTGGCGTGCCGGCATGGTGTGCAATGTGTGCATCGCACACAGGCGCCAGGATATTAAAGGTACCAAAGATGTCAGGGGAGAAGAAGACGTCTATTGGATACTGCAGATTTTCCACTTTATTCTACATTCTGTGCTGCTACAGGTGTGTAGTACAGCATGCTGTCCATTGAAACTTCCCTAATCAGTCCACCCCTGTGGATATACAAAAGTGGGCCCATGAGAGTTTTGGACAGATTAGGTGGTTAACCGAAATACAGTACATGTGCCAGGGAACGTTCTGTTCTTTCAAACAGTGGACCTCTGTGGCGGTGGATCAATTACTGAGGGGGACTGATAGAGAGGTTTCACTGTAGTTGGTTTCCCTAAAGGGGCAAGGGCCAAAAGTTAAATAATATGAAATAAAATTGTAAAAGGTGTAATTCACAATGATTTCTTTCCAATTTTTAAATTACTGTTATTATTATTCTTGGGGGCTTGACGTCAACCTTACAGGAGAATCTGAAAATGAGGTTGCATTGGGGAGGGATATAGGAGGGGAAAGGCTTTTTAGAAAACCACCAAATTCCAATCCAAACCCATGGATACCAAATCCAACGTTTTATTAAAATAAAATAAAATTTAGTGCCTAAGAAAAGGCATTGTAATAAATTTGAAGTACATAAATTAAGTTGATTGAAAAGTATAGGGCATCAAAGAAAGATCTCCATGCCATCTTTATCAACTTGGAGAAGGCTTATAACAGTGTTCTACAACAGGCAGTTTGGGAGGATGTGTTGATGGTTCCATAGCCAGGGTAAGGACACCTTGGGGAAATACTGGGCACTTTCCAGTTAAGGTTGGGGTGCCCCAAGGTTCAGCACTTAGTCCATACCTTTTCATCCTGGTTATGGATGAGTGGCTGATGGGGGTGGGAGAGTGGGCCCGTGTTTAGATGATATCAGAAAACTTAGTGACTGAAAAGAACAGGTAGAGAAAGGACTAAATGATATTAGAGGGGTGATAAAAAAGAGAAGGCTAGCAATAAACATGAAGAAGACAGAGCATTTAGCTGTCAATTGGGAAGCACAGGACAATACTGGTTATGTATGATTGAGGGGCAAACTTGTGAAAAAGTTGTAAGAGGTAAAGTACTTTGGATCAACGTTGCAAAGCGAGGTTGAGGTAGACTCTGATGTGACCCATAGAATCAATGGTTGATGGTTGAAGTGGCGACAGGCAAGCAGAGTACTGTGTGACAGGAGGGTCCAAATCAAGCTGAAAGGGAAGTGCTACAGGGCAGTGGTTAGCCCGGGTTTGCTATGTGGCTCAGAGTGTTGGACATCGAGGAAGGTCCACATCAATAGAATGCAAGTAGCCGAGATGAGAATGCTGCAAGATGATGTGTCAAGAGCTCATAGAATTAGGATTGTGTTTATTAGAGGTATCCTGGGAGTGGTGGACATTGCCAAAAGATGAGGGAGAATAAGTTGAGGTGGTATGGGCATGAAATGAGAAGAGGAGAAGACCAGCTCATTAGGTCCATTCTAGGAATCCAGATGGTCAGAAGCACCCGGGCAGGGGAAGACTGAAGCAGGTTGTCCGTAAGGACATGGCAGTGTGTGGGGTGGGAGATAGACGAAAGTGGAGGGCTTGAACCCGCAGGATAAGGGTATGATGATGAGGATGATGATGCAGTATGTGAATTAAGCAAGTAGTTATTCAAATTATTTGCATTGCTTTTGTTTTATATATATCAAATTTTATTAGGCGAATGGACTGGAATTGGGGCGCAAAATAAAGTTTTGCACACAGGCTCCAGACACTACAGGAACGCCACTGCAGTTGATCGTTGCTTGTGTCCTCAAAATGTTTCTACATGCATGGCATACGTGAATTGCATGACTTAATACCTGAATAGCAACTAGCAACTCCTAACCCTTTCCCGCCTATGGCAGGGTCGAGTACCCATCTTGTCCCTCTGAAAGAACACAAGGACAATACATTGGGCAGCTTTTTTTCACAGCAGGTTACCAAAGAAAGTTTTCCCAAGCGGCCACCCATGTTAGTACTAGCTGGAGTTGCATTGCTTAACTTCAGTGATCAGACGAGAACTGGTGTGTCCAACGCAATAATCCACTCCCGTTTTATCGTCGGTGTACTGTTCGTTTGGGGCATTCCACCGACGCCGGGGGGGGGGGCGAGCTTCTACACCTGGAAATTTGCGTCATCTACCCGTTGCATAGTAGAGAGGGTTCTGTTACGTGCAAAAGCCATGGTACACCACACTAGACCTCAGTTTTACTTCTCATCCGAAAGAAGGAGCACTCGGGCCCTCTCTCGCCTGAAAGAAGCCAAACCACCTCAGTCCAGTATCGAACATAGAACTACTGACGCAGTCACCGGGCGTGCTCCTACTACACCACCGAGGTGTGTCTTAACTTAATAGCTGGATATCCAACCAAAATACACAACATAATCAACTAATGTCAATGTTTGTAAACCGTTTTAGGCATTGTTTTAAAATACATTTCTTGAATTCATAAACGTTAACAGTTATGCACAGCAGGTGGATACCTGGCTTAAGATGGTCTGTGTCTCTGAGTTCAACAGTGGCAATAGCAATTTGTTTTAAACAAACACACATAACTCAGTTACCCTCGTGGATTTCAGGGTTTGCCCATAGGTGTTAGCTTTGAATTCCTCCTCCTCTTTCTTCGAAGCTTTCTTTCCCTGCAGTTTCTCTCCCATGTTTTTACATTTTCTTTTTGTTCTCAGGAACTCATCAGTATCCGGCCCAGGCGGAGGCGGGAAATGGGTTTATTAAAGATAAGCAGCAGCATGTATTACGCAAACCATCTATAACACCAGCTGTGAGCTGTAATGCAGAATTTGGCGTTGTTACAAGAAAACCAGAAGAGATACTAATATAAAAAGTTATGTCCTTGAATTTACTACCGGCAAATCCATTCGTTATCAGAGTCTGATTTTTGCCAATTCAAGTTTTACTCCCTCCTAAAAACCACATATCAAACTACTCTTGGCAGCGGCGCTTACGTACATCCATCAGCGCCGTCACTTTCTTGTCAAATGTCCAGATATTAATGTTGGCATATGCACCAAAACGGTAGACAGTGAGAGAGGCATAAAGACTTAAAGAAAGAAAGAATTTGAGAGAGATGGAGGGCGAAATAGGCAGAGAAACAGGAAGAAACAGGGTAAGAGGCAGAGAGGTGGTTAGGAAGAGTAAGAGGCAGAGAGGTGGTTAG
>JAAFCE010008833.1:9396912-9472133 GCA_013389805.1 Trigoniulus corallinus
AAGAGTAAGAGGCAGAGAGGTGGTTAGAAAGAGTAAGAGGCAGAGAGATGGTTAGGAAGAGTAAGAGGCAGAGAAATGGTTAGGAAGAGTAAGAGGCAGAGAGATGATTAGCAAGGGAGAGAGAGGCAGAGAGATGATTAGCAAGGGAGAGAGAGGCAGAGAGATAGTTGGAAAGAGAAATTATACAACAAACCCACTACACTGAGCGAACATGGCTTGGAATTCGAAGGATTACGGATACTTCATGTAAATAAACTTTTCTATGTGGAAAATGAGAAGGAGCAAAAAATTATTATTTTAGGGTCTCTTTCTCCGAATAGGTGAATCGGCATTAAATAACACAGAAACCAAACAAACTAGTCGTACACTCCCAAGATGTAAACAAGATGTTAGATAAGACTTTGAGCAATTGGAAGCTAATTGATTACATTCTCTGGCAAACGTGACTCTTAAACCTTGTTTTATAACTGAACAACTCCAAGAATTTTCAATTTCTCCACACCCTCTCACTGAATAATGTTTTTGCATCTTTAATTATCGGAGGAGCTAGTACACAGTCGGGAGCGGCTTTATTGCGTTACAAACTTCAGTTCTCGCCTGCTCACTGAAGTTAAGCAGCGCACCTCAGTTATTACCCAAAAATCGTCGAACAGTGTAGAATCTGTGCAGACTCTGCATTAGAACTATACAGTGGACAAGGCTCTAATGACTATTGTAGTTGACGGGCCCTGAAACATCAACAAATCAACCAATCAAGTACACAGTCACATGCAGTTGTACGCGTCGTCAAGTACTACTGGTGACTCAACACTGGAAGGGTTCTAGAGAAATTAAAATGAAACGATGTTAACCCGCCTGTTGTGATCTAGCACTTGATCGACATCTAGGAATTTAACCGATCCTGATCTATTACTTATTGCACTCCATTTAGAAATGGAATCTATGCATACAGGAGCTATGTATTCCATCCCATGGAAGATTCAGTTGCTGTACCACTTCGCCACTGAAAGACCACCTACAGTGAAACTCACATGCATGGACTCATCGAGGCCCCTATGAACGCATCTCTTGAGCCACCGAGGCGAGGGAGGGTTGTGTTTCGGGTGAACGATGGCTTTTGTGTTATTTTTTGTGTCGTTCTACAGCTCAGAATGAAGTAGTAATGTGGAGCACTGGGCACTGGGTAACAGGGCTACCCAGTATTCCCAAGCGGTGACCTATCCTAATACTACCTGGGCTTGGGTGAAAGAAGGAACCCAAGTTCCACTTCAAATTTTGCACGTCTGTAGTATTATGGGTCGACAGACTGATTGATTTACTGTACATTTAGGCCATGTTTTTGGTCGTCACCTGTGGCAATTAATTTGAGAAATATCTGTTTAATTTGTGTATATTCATCTGGTTCAAGCTTCCAATATACAATCTATCATCTATTTCAGTTGTACCTAAAGTAGTAGAAAAGCGTCACGTGAATTGTTTGTTGTTTTCCATCATGAATTAACGAATGATCATTGAGTGACTCACTGTTAGATAAGTAGGGAAATAAAACATAGGTAGTAGTAACCACAGACCTAATATTGATAGATCGAGTGTGAAAGTGTTTTTCGTTGAGGATGTTGGAGTAATAAAGTACCCTCCATAAAATGTATTTGTTTGATATTGGCCAGTTGTTAACGTGAAATGTGTAGAAAGAATGATGATAAATTGTATGGAGTTTTCCAAGGGTTTAAAGTTCGAAAGGTCATTTAAACCTAGAGCGGGATTTACCACTAGGCTAAGTAGGCTGAAGATTAGGACCTCAACATTGGGGGAGCTTCAAAATTTAAGACAATGTATTTATATATTTCCCCAAAAGTCTGTTATTGGAACAGTTAATGTGTTTGATGTGTGTTGAGTATGCTTGTGAATTTTACAACATTCATAGCAGTGAGGGAGATAATTGAAAAGGGCCTCAAAATTTATATAGTCTAGGACCTCTCAATATCTAAATCCGGTACTGTTTAAACCTAATGTTGACTTGGGTGGCATTGAAATGGTAAGAGCCTACTGTCTTTATTGAAAGCCAAAATCCTACGGCAAAAATCCAACCTCACATTAGCTACTCCCTAAGAATCTTACTTTAGAAGGAAGTCCCAACAGTCGAAATTAAAGAAAACCGTGGTCCCGGTGGAACGGCTGTATTGCGTTGGACATACCAGTTCTCGTCTGATCACTGAAGGTGAGCAACCCAGCCCCAGGTAGTACTGTCACGCAGTGGCGTCGCTAGGGTTGGCGTCACCCGGTGCGGGGAACACCATGGTGTCACCCCCTCTCCCGAAAAACGCCGCTTCTTCTACTTTGGAGTCACCCCATTCCTCATGATGTGAGTGGTGTCACCCGGTGCGGCCAGCACCCCCTAGTGACGCCACTGCTGTCACGGGTGAGCGCTTGGAACACTGGGTACAGCTAATACCCAAATAGTCGTAATAGCGTAGTGTCTGTGCAGACTGCATTAGAACTGCGCAGTGGACGGGAATCTAATGACCATTGTAGCTGAAGGGCCCTAAAATTACAACAAAGCAAAATCAGCAGCCCCGTGTGGTGCAGAAGCTTGTCCCCTGGCGTGGACAAGCCAGCGAAATATATATAATAGCTCCCGCGGACCAAAACTAGTAGTGGATATCTCGAAATAAAAACCCAACAATGAAATATATGCCCGAATGGGAAAAAAAGAAAGCATGGGAATACCGGGCGACATTTTCAACATCAAATCGCCACGCGCAATAATAATCCCATATTCACATTCTCTTATCTCTTATTTAATCTTCAGTCTGGAGAGAAAGTTTTCGTTAGAGCAATTACACATACAGCATCTGTTTGTGTGGCATTTTGACAAGCTGATAAGTGAAAGGTCAATCTCGCGTACCTCTGACAGATCCAGAGTGGACAATTCAGAATGGCGAGGTAGTGCGTGAGACACTATAGACAGTAGGATATTGCATGTATGTGTCAATTAATATTTACCCAACATTTTCAGCACTAACTTAGCATGCACGTTATTTAACAGCACTTTACTTAAGCATAAATAAGTTAGCCGTATTAATAAAGTTTATACAGTGTTCGTAAGCTGCTCGCCCATGGTGACTGATTGACAGGGTGTCTGAGCCGTGAGTCTCGAATTCTGTTTGAGACTGGTAGCTTATTTCGGCCAAGAGGGAAGTCCAAAGTGCGTAATTCATCGGATGGTTTCAATTTATGGCAATTCATATTAGGTCGGTTTCCCGACTTTCAGAACGGAATGCTGGTATAACTTAAAGCATAAACGTCTTTGCTGGGGACGTAACCAGGGCATCGAACCGGAACGAAACCGAAAACCTAAAACCGGTAAACCGTTATTTTTGCTCGGAACGAAAACCGGAACCGAACCGAAAAAAAAATATCGCTCTTATCGGTTCGACACCTGTGGAAAGAGGGGAGAGAGGTGGAGCTTAAGGTGAATATGAAGAAGACTGAGTAGGCCTATAATCTACTGTATTTTAAAATTATATTTAATACATATTAATTTTTTTTTAAATTAATATTCGGAGTGAAACCGAAAACCGTAAACCGGAAAAACCGATATTTTTACTGGAACGAAAACCGTAACAGAACCGATGTATTTATTTGACGTGAACCGTAACCGAAACCGGAACGAAAAAAAATAACGGTTCGATGCCCTGGACGTAACCTTCCAAGTGATTGACCTAGACACCACAGGCCCTACTTTCATTGTTAGAGCACTTTTTCCTCCGTTGATTCCAAGGAGGCAAGTTCTACACATTGTAGTCATCCGAACTTATTGTATCTATGCAGAAAGAGTTCTGTTATGTACAGGTGACAGGTCCCACTTGAAGTTTCTC
This sequence comes from Trigoniulus corallinus, assembly GCA_013389805.1. NCBI lineage: Eukaryota > Metazoa > Arthropoda > Diplopoda > Spirobolida > Trigoniulidae > Trigoniulus > Trigoniulus corallinus. Next base: position 9,400,791 of record JAAFCE010008833.1, read on the forward strand.
AAACCCAGTGAAGTAACTCACCTCTGACGAGATGGAACTTGCATCCATGGACACAAGAGCCTCTCGCTTACTGAATAGAATCGAAAAACTACAAGGTTTTGGCAAAGTGATCGATACCGATTCTCCAAGGTCAGATTAAAAAACAAGTATCTAAGATTGATTTTTCGTTGATATCTTTCGATTAAGAATTATCTCGGATGATGAGTTTGCATAAAGGGGATTTAATATTAAAGGGGTCGTTGAGATAAAACGTTTGGCAACCCCTGCTCCACGGTCATCAGGATATATAAGGTGTGTTATTTATTTGCTTGGCGACACCATTTCGGCCGGACATTCACTTTTCTAAGGAAAAAAATAAAGTACAACCACATGTGAACGTGTCCATCTACAACTTTTTCTAGGTCTGTCTGCCCTACTTAACTTTGAAGAGCTGTGAGTGTGTGCTTTTTGTCATGATTTTCCTGCTACTTAATATTTACGAAAATTCTCAGTTTTTGTTGGGAAATATTGACTCTGGGGGTTGTCATTTACACAAAATTTCATCCAGGATTGTAGGGGACAGAAATGACAATTATGGAAGGGGATACTGTATTTAGATGCATTGCACTACTATTGAATAAGTAGTGCAGTAGGGTCAGTAGTTCTACAGTAGGTTCGATACTGGACCGAGGTAGGTTGGCTTCGTCCGGAGATATCGAGTGTGCCTTCTTTCGGATGAGAAGTAAAACCTAGGACCCGTGTGGTGTACAATGGGATTTGCACGTAAAAATCCCTCTCTACTACGCAACGGGTAGATAAGGCAAAATTTCCAGGTGTAGGAGCTCGCCCCCCCTGGTGTCGGTGGCATGCCCCAAACGAACAGTAGACCGTCGATAAATAAGCATAAGGGTTAAAGCTTGGTCGGCAACCGGCTGCGGAAAAGCAATATCCAATATATCGCCCTTGTGTCCATTCAGAGGGACAAGATGGGTACCCGACCCTGCCATAGGCGGGAAAACGGTTAGGAGTTGCTTGTTCTGTTGATAGCTTTTGACCAGTGCCGGATTTAGGTATTGAGAGGCCCTAGGCTATTTCAATTTTGAGGCCATTTTCAAGCCCTTTTGAGGACCATATCTTAAGTTTTGAAGCCCGCTAAATGTTGAGGCCGTAGGCTTCAGCCTACTTAGCCTATTGGTAAATCCGGTACTGCTTTTGACTGGGTAACGGAATGCATTCTTTTAGGCTATTTAAAAGGCACGTTTACCGTATATACAGCACCCTCGAACTGTAAGAAAGCAGTTGCGGATCCACGGGTGGATCAAGGGGGAAGCACTTAAAAAAGTGCGCCCCAAATATTCAGACAAGATACAATTGGTCCTCTCCTGCCCCTTAGACAATGTCCTGTCGTCATTGGTTTAGCCAACTACAGATTGGTCTGCAACTGTTGGACTGGCAGTATGGAAATGGGGATAGCAATGCAAAAATGCTTCATCAGTTGCGCCCCATTGAGCCACCGAGGGGGGGCCAATTGCTGCATTGTTCCCCCCTCTAGATCCGTCCCTGCAAGAAAGCCAATAATGACAGGAATTTCGGGCTACAGAAACAACATTTAAATTTCAATAATACAAATCCTAGGAACTAGATCCTATAAATAATGGCACAATTCCAAATAATGATTTGAGTATTTAAGCCAAATTAGGCTAGCAAGTAACAGCTAACCAGCAACTACGAGAAGTAACAAGTAAAATTGATAAATACTTATTGGAATAAATCGCATTTTTACTATTGCACTTTCTTTGTGTGGTAGTTACGTAGAATGTCCTCATTTTTAACCTGCTAGAACAGGGATTCCCAACGCCAAGCCCCCCGGCGTCATAGCGCCCAATGACCACCACTATTCTTCCGCGACAAGTTTTTTTCACAATAATTTTTATATTTTAACATTATTTTTTATTCGTTAATCATTTATAACTTACGACCCGCTGCAGTGGCGTAGTGGTTAGCACGCTCGGCGTGCTTCGGCCGCTCGATACTGGACCGAGGTGGGTCGGTTTCTTTCGGGCGAGAGAGACCGCGAGTGTGCCTTCTTTCGAATGAGCGGACCCTGCCATAGGCGGGAAAAGGGCTTTTTTAATCATTTATAACTCTTATCCAATTATAAATCTCCTTAGAAAAAGCAAGTTGTGTCCGCCGCCCTACTGATATTTTAGAATGCGCTCTAGGGTTGGGAACCCCTTGTGCTAGAGCAGGGTTTCCCAACGGGGTTGGTATCGACCCCCTAGGGGTCATTGGAATTTTAAAGGGGGTCAATGATGATCAATGGGTCGATTGCGGGTCGACATCTAAAGATTTACAGCATTTGAGTGCATTAATTGTTCATTACCGTTTCCTACCTATGGCAGGGTTGGGAACCTATCTTGTCCCTTTGAATGCACTCAAGGGTGATATAATTGATAAGGGTTTCCCCAGTCAGTTGCCGAAATGTCAACCCCAATACAGTCGGACCTCATTATAGTGGACGCCACGGGACCATGAGCAGTCGTCCACTATACGCAATTGTCCACTATAATGGGGTTTTTGAAAAACTACATTATTCCACTGGCCATTACTCAAAATGCTGTAAGTACACTACTGTATTATACAGTAGTACAGTCAACAATGTTAGAAATTCCAAAAATCCAGAATTCCTCAACAATATACAGTACTGATTTATGACTGCTGCAGTTAGGGGTTGATGAAACTGGTGGCAATAGATGGTGAGAGGTTTGGCTGTGGATACAGTAATTGTATTTCCTTACCATCAACATACAGTACTGTATTTATAGGCTCAGCAAACAAATGCATAACAGAGTGAAAATTAATTACTGGATTGCTGGATTAATTTCATGGGTTGGGGAGTAAGCCAAGCAGCCATAACAGGACGAACCCTTAGGAGGCTGCTTGCAGGAGATGAGGAGGTAGGTGTAAGGGGTACAGGGCCGGCCTTCTCTATAAAGGGGCCCGGGTGCAAAAATCCTTTTGGGGCCCCAAAATATTTTTCCAAAAGTAAAAATAAAATGATTTAGAGTAAATGGACTCCTCTTTGATGCCCTCCTATCCCATTCTGAGATCCTTCCTAATTTTGGAAGATATTGGGAGCGGTGAGTTGCGTTGGACACACCAGTTCTCGTCTGATCACTGAAGTTAAGCAACGCAAGCCCAGTTAGTACTGACATGGGTGGTCGCTCGGGAAAGCTGGGTACTGCTAATATCCGATAATCGTCGCATTAGTGTAGTGTCTGTGCAGTGTATGCATTAGAACTATGCAGTGGACGGGTCTCTAATGACCTTGTAGTTGACGGGACCTTAAACACCAACAAACAAACAAAATTGGAAGGTATTACATTTTTGGATGATGCCATGTGCCATAATATGTCGCCATTGCATTTATGAGTTGGTCTGAGACCTTACGTGGACGTCCACACCTTGGAACATTTTCAGTTGGACCAGTGTCATTATATTTTTTTTATTACACTTCTGATTATTAAAGGTATTTTGGTTTTAACAACCCCAAAATAATAGCATTATTAAATTATTGACTCTTAACCTCTAATTCTGGGTTGTCCAACCTGTGGCCCATTGAGGCTTGCAATGTGGCCCATGGTGCATCATTTCTAATTATGCATTATAGCATACCTGCTATGTAACATCTAAAGTTATCTTCACCCGTTTTCGCTATGACAGCCTGTGGCTGGCAATCAGTTCATGGGGCAGCCGCGTGACCCACAACTCCAGAAAGATTGTACAACCCTGGTGTAGTTCAATGGCAGGGTTGTTAGGTTACGTTTAGGTTATGTTGCATTGGCAGGGTCGAATGAGGGACGTTGCCCCTACAATGCCGTATTAAACTTAATATTAGTAATGATCTGGGCCCTGATGATGGGGCCCCCCCTCAATCGTGGGGCCCGGGTGCAATGCACCCTCTGCACCCCCGGATGGCCGGCCCTGAAGGGGTATAGGAGAGGAAAAATTTGCAGCACCCAACGTTCTTTACCAACCACCCATCTTGGTACTAACGTGGGCTTGCACTGCTTAACTTCGGTGATCTCACAGGAACTGGGTGTGTCCAACGTAACTTGACTGCATCCAACACAACTTGGCTGCAACAACGCAACTTGGCTGCACAATACCTACTGTATTTTTAGTCCTATCAACCAAAGGCCACAAGACTGTGAAAACAATAGGCATATGTACTGTACACTACAATCCTAACATATTGTGACTTAAGGTGTCCCATATTGGGAAAAAGATACTGTAAGAGGCATTTCTTGGATGTCAGGGGTTTAAGGGTGCAACAGCAACTTTAACGATGTTTAAAGGCTCCCTCACACCAACGCGAAACAATCGCAGTCGCAGCGGAATTTTCGCCACAAGAACACGCACCGAACAGGAGCACGCGCTGCGACGAGGTGGATTCGCCTTGATATGCACACCAACGCGTCAGTTTAGTTATTTGTTGACCAGCTTGTTCTAATTAATTCTATTATTTTTTAGGTGAACGCCATCTTGTTCTATCAGAATTCGAACAACGATGACGTTTAAAACCGCGCGTGCAGCGATGTTAACTAAATCGCTGCACTTTCGCAACCGCGGGCGCGATACATTCGCTTCGGTGTATGCATGACCATTGCTCTTCATGGGTAGCGTTTGATGCGAATAATTCGCCGCGAAACATCCGCGGCGACTGCGATGCATTCGCGTTGGTGTGAGGGAGCCTTAACACTGCAATTTCTTCATTATTCAGATTGCAAAGTCACTGATTCAAACAGCCATCAAACAATGAAAGTGTCCGTCCACTATAATGGGCTTTCTTTAACATACAAAATGTTTGATGGGGACACATGAATCGTCCACTATACACAATAACGGGGATCCTCTATAACGGGTTCTTTCAGTGTGGGTGGTATAGGAACTTTGGAAGGGACTGAGGACATCGTTCACTATAAGCATATCGTCCACTATCATTGGGTGCATTATAACGAGGTTCGACTGTAGTTATATAGCATTAGCCTTTGGTTCATTGGGGCACTTAGTCGAATTACTACACCTGGGTATTTCGCCTCATCAACCCGTTCATAATAGAGAGGGTTCTTTTACTTCTCGTCCAAAAGAAGGAGCACTTGATCAACCTCTCTCCCCCGAAAAGAAACCCATCTACTATTGAACCGAGAACCACTGACAGTTACTGGCTACCTACTGCGCCATCAAGGCGGGATGTTGTATGCTGTATATCTGGTGCAAATTATAGAGAAAAGTGTAAGGGGGGGGGTCACTGAACTGAGCCCATACTTTTAAAAGGGGTCGATAGAAGAAAAAGGTTGGGAACCCCTGTGCTAGAGATTGATTGGCCACACAGATCTCCAGAAGGGAATCTTATTGCACCTGGGAAGGTAATTGCAACTCAGCAACCTCCTTCCAGACCCACACAAGAGCCAAGAACGGGTTTGATGCAGGAGTGCAGCTGCCTTAAAGACTCGTCAACTGACTGTGCAACCGGAGTATTTGTTAGAGGAGACCTTATTAACCTCATTTTCGCCACCATCTTCAAAATGTGTTTTCAATATTCCTACTTCATGTGAATTACTCATGCATTTTCAATGTTATGTTTTCCCAGTTGTTGTTAATTATTGTCGTGTTCATATGAAATTTTACTAAACTCTGTCCGGCAGTTTTTGAGTAATTTCAATAAATGCTCTTATTCTATTAATTTTGAACATCGGAGTAGTTTGCTTGCACTCGGCTCTGGCATAAGCAGAAAAAGAGCTATGGATTGTGAAGGTGAAATAAGAATCATTACTTTCTTGTGGTATGTGATGAAAATAGTTGTGCTGATGTGTAGGAGCCTACATTTAAATATGAATAATTTTGTAATTAGCCAGAGAACATTATATTGTCGTTTTGAGCCCAAATCTTATTTTTTGTAATTTCTATAATAACGGTTTGCCTGGAATTAGGGCAACTCATTTAATGCAGCATGCATAAAATGGATTATCTTTTGAGAGATTTTTGTTGAATGATAGCGTGTGAAGAAAGACAATTCACAGAATTTGTCATAAAAGCTGTATTTTTTTAATTAGCGGGGAAGGAGAGAATTAGGGGGTTTGCCTAGCAATCTTGTTAATATGAGGTACTGACCTGATACTCTTCTTAATCCGAAATTGCAGCATTCATTGATTTACTAACTAACCGCTAACCTAAAGGGAAATATCAATAACATGTTATTGAAAGTAAGTTAAATAGGTTGATAACTGAATATTGACAAGTTGCAGTTTAAATTCTATATTCCGGTCATAACTCTCAAATGACATTTGGGACTTCCATTTCTTAATTTCACATAGACACACTCAATTTGGCATTCTGCAAAACACTAGAACATACCCAGACCACATTTTTACAAGTTATGGAAGAGGTACAGAATGGGGAAACCGGTATTGCCCTTAGGAGGATGGTAAAACGAAGTGTGGTGGAGTGCTGGTATCCATAAACTCCAGGAATCAGGAGGAAACCGAGAAACTTTTGGAAACAGGAATCAGATAAAGCCGACCACACACTATCCAACTTGTTGGGCCAACCAAACAGATTGTGTAGTCTGTAGGCTTGTTGTGCGACCATTCCAACGGTAGGACAAGTTGGTTGGATGAAACCATCCAACCTCTGACTCTTCCTCCCAATCACCCGACACGTTGTATAGTCTATAAGTGGTTGACCCAACCGGCAAACAAAAGAACCTTCATTCTTTGTTTCGCTACCTCACAGCGAGCATGCCACCCTGCCTCGGTCTTGCAGTGGGTGTTGTAGCATGACGCGAAATTTGCATGAATGCCTGACGAATCTGGCCGCCTCTGGCGGCCTCCATGAAATCCAGCGAATTTCAATGTTATTCCCCCTTTGCAAGAGCTCGCCCCCTGTAGTCGGTGGAATTCCTCAAAAACGAACAGTAGACAGACGATAAATAAGCATAGGGGGTTGCAGCTTTGATCAGCAGCCAGCTGCGGAAAAACCCCGTCCAATCCTTCATCCGTGTGTCCATTAAGAAGTAAAAAATGGATACTCGACCCTGCCATAGGCGGGAAAAGGGTTAGGAGTTGCTTACAGTGGCCATGCCATATGCTGAACTGAAGCGTGGTAATGGCGTCATGATGATTTCTAATGTAATGCCAATCTTTTTGTCTTTTTGCTTGTTGGAAGATCATGCTTGCAATGACAAATTGGGTTATTTTGTCTGACAATGTGTAGTCTACCTCCAAATTGGTTGTACTGGCTGTCGGCCCAATAAGTTGGATAGTGTGTGGCTGGCTTAAGAATCAGCACTAGCCCTACGGGAAAACCAGTTAGAATCATGAGAAGAAGACAGGTCTTTCCTGTTATTGTAGAGTTGGAGAAAGCTTATAATAGGGTGTCATGTGGAGCCATTCCTTGGCTTTCTGTGACAATTCCTAAAGCTTATGGGGAGCGGTTGTATTGCTTTGGACACACCACTTCTCGCCTGAACACTGAAAGTTAAGCTGCACAACCTCAGCTAGTACTAGCATGGGTGACCTCCTGGGTGACCACTGGGTACTGCCAATACCCAAAATCGTCGTAACAGCGTAGTGTCTGTCCAGAATCTACATTAGAACTACGCTGTCGACGGGGCTCTAATGACCATTGTAATTGAAGGGCCCTAATACACCTAAGAAACGAAACCTAAAGTTGATGTACAGACAAACCTCTTATCTACAGACCCCGCCCCCATCAACGGACTTCGGCTGCAACGAACGCGAAGGCAGAGGTGGTAGTGAAACCAAAAATGTCTCACGTTTGAGATTCCATTGACACTCTCTTATAATTCGTTACCAATGAAAGTTGGATTCATTTGTTTAGGCCCAAACCCACCCCAACCGTCTCTCCAACACCTGGTCAGAGCATCCCAAGCACCGGCGCTGAACAAATATCTGTAATAGTCAACAGCAATGCTTAACTACGAGTGCACAACTACTGATAGTTACTATAGTGGTGTTATAACTCAAAAAAAAATCCCTTCCCATCTGCGGACAATCGGCTTTAAAGGACCACCCGTCCCACAATTAGTCCGTAGATGAGAGGCTTATCTGTATTTCTTACAGTAATGCGTAGTGAGAGCAGTTGCATAAACAAACCAGGCTAGCACACCAGTAAGAAGTGACACTTCCAAAAGACTCATTCAGAATTTTCAAAGCGGTAAATATTCTTTGATATTCAAATAAGCATTGGTTCAATAGATGTGTGTGTTATTCGGAAACGTGTTCAAATATTTACCTTTGTTGTTCATTCAAACAAACGTGATTGGATACTGGTGATAATAGGACGTGATGATGGCGATAACGGTGTATGGTAAATCCGTCCCCTGTCCTAAATCCGTCCCCATTCCGAACCACTCAGTTTACTACTGGCTCTGATCCAGTTGCTTTGTTCCGCTTTTAACTATTAAATTTTTCAAAAACTAGTTTTTGTGTAAGTTTACTGCATTGTGGAATCGAACCTTAAACAGTTACATTGACACTTCCGAGTAATTTTTTTCATCATTTGGCAATTGATAATTAAAGATTACTCCTTAAATATTGTGTTCAAGTTGTCAGAGCCGTGTAGTTGTGGTTGTTTGTTCAAGAGATGGAGCTTTTTCTGTTGTTATTGCTGGGATCCTAAATCCGTCCCTTTGAAATTCTCAAATTCGTCCCCGGGACGGATTTAGGACCCTCATAATGTATTGCTCTTTTTTATGTTCTATAATTTTCCAACCTCTTAGACTAGTTTTGATTCATATATGATCACATGTTGACCAGTTTATAATATGTTTACCACTTCTATGCCTTATTATTATAATGTAGTAGAGCTGAAGTTCTATGAAGAATATCATTCTAAAATTGATATTAGGCTATTTTATTTAAACAGTGAATAAAAACGTTTTCTCTCAAGAAATTTATTATGAGAGATGTCAACTGAGTTTTAATGAAATTTCCCATAAAAATAATTCAGTAGATGTTAGCAAGAAGGGGGGGACGGATTTGGGACACCTTTTTAGAAAAATCAAAATCTGCGTTCTTATAATTTTTAATTTTTTTATGGTTTAGAAAGTGTTATTTAATATCACACTAGCTATCCAAGTAGGTAAGGAGTTGAGGAACTTAAATCAGTTTTTAAATTATTTTTCCTGTAAATAATTTTTTCAGAATGGCAGATTTTGCTTAGGGGGACGATATTTGGGCACTTTACCATATAGAATTGGGAAAAATAATAGTGATGTAAGATATTCTCAAAATTTTTATGCGTGTTTCTCTCATATTACTGATACAGTATGAAAGGAATGCTAATGTAAAACATGTAAAAATGTTGTTCCCGGTGAGAGCTATGAACAAAACGTGATTTTGTTAAACTAAATGAATAAAATGAAACATCAGGATGCTATTTTCTCCAAATCCCTAAACCGAAGGAAGGCGAAAGGCAACAATTTTAGACGGGAGAGGATATATAAACTTGGCGACAGGATCCAAAAGCAATTAGGATATACCTACCTGTCACCAGGTAAGTCAGGTCGAGTTTTGTCTAGGTTAAATTCACTTCTTGCAATAAAATAGTAAGTTGAGATGATATGGGTATATTATATGAAGAAAGGAGGAGAGGGACTTGCTTCTGTCCATTAGAGGGATGCAGGTGTTTGGAATCACCCGGGGCAGAGAAAGATGAAAACAAATGTGGGAGCAGTGATACTCCCGGTGATACGTACGTTCGTTGGTGTTTTAGAGCCCCGTCCAGAACGTAGTTCTAATGCAAAGCCAGCACAGACACTACGCTGTTACGACGATTTTTGGGCATTAGTAGTATTCGGCGTTCCCCCATGCTAGTACTAACTGTGGAGCGGCTTATTGCGTTAGGGGGCGAATTGTGTTGGACACACCAGTTCTCGTCTGATCACTGAAGTTAAGCAGTGCAACCCCAGCTAATACTAATATGGGTGGCCGCTTGGGAAAACTGGGTACTGTTAATACCCAAATATCGTCCATTTGTGTAGTGTCTGTGCAGTCTTTGCGTAAGAACTAGGCTGTGGACGGAGCTCTAATGACTTTGTAGTTGAAGGGCCCTAAAACACCAGCAAAACAAACAAACTTATTGCGTTAGACGCACCAGTTCTCGTCCGATTTCTGAAGTTAAGCAACGCGACCCCAGCTAGTACTAATACGGTTGGCCACTGCAGTCTGAGCAGTCGCTGCACTACAACCATGCAGTGGACCGGGCATAAATGGCCTTGCAGTTGAAGGTCAGTAGTGATAAGATGAGAACAGGTGTGACAACGCAATACACCCGCTGGCCGGAATCTAGTTGAGGATAAGAGGAAATGGAGGGCCAGAATGCGCATACCCTGGCTCGGTCTGGATAAGGTCATGATGATGATGATTCCTTTGATAATGTGAGTTTCCTCATAGTTTAAGACTTCTCTCTTTTTAATACTCTCTTTTTGATGAATTTAACGTGAAGATTGGCTGAATTGATGATTATTTGTTTACATTTCCCCGTCCTACTCTGCATTGACCATAAACCAGGCATGCTAACATGAGTTCGACAAACCACGATAGAAAAACGTTAAACAGGAAATAAATTGTCTAATAACAAAAAGTAGGGGAAGCGTTGATGGCAAACATGAGAAACCTAAAAAAAATATGGGTGTTACGTGACTGCCTATCATCTTGGCACGGCAACCACTTTTAGTTGCCGTTTATGGGCGTGAATGACAAAGTGATCTTTTATACACACGTGAATTTTCAATATATGCTTTAATAATGTTTTAAAATAAGCATATTGGGAGAGAATGTTATATCTGCGGCGATTAATGAACCTCTGAAAGGTGTTTGAACGACTTTATATGTCTTTTCATGAAATTGAATAGATTTGATGAAATCAGGAAGTTTCTATTTCGAAAACCGTATTCATACAATAATGAAAATCTGCAACAATAAGGGCAACTGCAATCCAAAAGCTTCTCTATAGCAGGAAATATTAATTTAGTTATTCAATCTTATACAAGCCATTTAGGATCGTTCTCTACAGTAATTCCTGTTACCTCTAATAAGCAAGAAGGGTTGGCGCTGGGGGTCTTCAGCGCCAGCCGGAAGGACTCAACCACCCTGTCCCATATTTTAAATAACGTTGAATGATTGTTGAAACATCAAAATGTCACCCGTCCTGTAATGGCACCCGCCCTGAAGCGCAGGAAGCCAAATGCTTAAAATATCATCCAAGAGATTGCTCTAGTGCTGGCATGTCAAACTCGAGGTACCCCCGAGGGCCACATTGGTAACATGGACGTTGTCATGAGGGCCATGCAGTGTTAACATTTTTTTTTTAGTAATTTGACTTTAAAAGTATGAAGAGGCCCAGGGGCCTAACGGTGTGAAGTTTATTTGATCTGACAGTGGCCGAAATGGTATTTGATAATAGTCTTAATCAAGATATGGCACATGGCACCCCATTCCATCTACGCCCAGAAACAACTGTCCCCCTCTCGTTACACCGCTGAGCAGCAGACTGTATACTGTATGTATACTACATGATAGCGATTGTGAAGGTTGCCAGTTTGACACCCCTCCTCTAGTGTCTTAATGGAAGAAAACTGGGCATCCGACCCTGCCATATGTGAGGAAACAGGAAGTGATATTGATGAATGGGCCGAAACTACTACGCCAACAGATTGGCCAGGAAAATGGTAACCTGCATGCGCGTCTTTTTCCTGATAGGATGTTGTTCTGAGAACAAAAATTTACCCTTTCTCCATTTGCTCTACATACAGTAAAGTATCTGCTAACTCTTTCAACCTATGGCAGAAATGGTCAGGTACTCATTTTAATCCTTCTGGAATGGGCACAGGCGATCTGCTAGACGGCCCCTACACTTATTTATTGTCAGTCTACTATTCGTTGGGGCACATCAACAACTCCAGGGGGGGCGAGCCTCTACAATTGGAAATTTTATCGCACCTACTCGTTGCAAAATAGAGATGTTTTTCGAGTAAAAGACATGGTGTACACCATACTTAAGACGTGGCAACGTATGGTGCTTCTCTTCCGCCGGAAGGCAGCTATTTGCTGTGAAATATTTAAATTGCTATTGAAATGTCTTAAGGAGGGTCCCAACAAGTTAAAAGGGAAGTTCTACAGGGCAGTGGTTAGGCCAGCTATACTATATGGATCAGAGTGTTGGGCAGTGAGGAAGAGCCACGAAAAAAGGAATGCAATAGCCGAAATGCGAATGCTGCGGTACATGAGCGGTTTGTCGAGAGCTGATAGAATTAGGAATGCGCATCTTAGAGGTAGACTGGGGGTGGTGGACATCCCCGAAAAATGAGGGAGAATAGGCTGAGGTGGTGTAGACACGTCATGAGAAGAGGGGAAGAGGAGCCCTCTGCATTCCAGGAATGCAGGTGGTTGGTAGCACCCGGGGTAGGGGGAGACCGAAGCAGACGTGGGGAACAGGCTGCCAGTAAGGACATGGTAGTGTGTGGAAGATGTCTTAGGTTGTACGAGTGCTTGGTAAAGAAGTTAACTCAGAGCTAAATTAATACAGTAACATATGCTACGGGCCCCGTACTTCTAGGCGCCTCTCTCTCGCCTGGAAGAAGCCAACTCATCTCGGTGCAGTATCGAACCTAAAACCACTGACGCAGTTATCATGCACCACCAAGACGTGGTAAACAATAATTAATTTTGTAGACAGTCATGCCATTATTTCACAATAATTTTTAAAGGTGAAATTAAGAGTTCTTTCAGTTGTCATCCGTCACACCATTTCTGAACTTTGTAACAGGTAGCAAATTCCATACTAAGTGAAGGGTATTCTTATCAATTTGAATCTTATCGAATTTTCTGTCATTCAACTGATAACTTTATCTTGAGCATTGAAATTTACAGTAGAAGTAAAAACGTATTGCAGAAGTGGACGTCCCAAGAAAGTTGATAAGTTTGCCATTAAATTTATTTTATGAAAAGTTTGGAAAACTCCCCCTGGAACACTTTCAAAATTGATACTGTATCTGACCTGCAATTATATATGGGTAAAAATTACATCATTAACATTTTGCAAAGCACTCCACAGGGCCCAAGTACAAATCATACAACACTGTGAAACTGTGCAGAAGCTGTTCATCAGCAAAAGGAGCTGTAAAAAGCGAGTAACATTTTCGCACAGTGTTGTACGTTTTGTACTTGGGCCCTGTGGAGTGCTTTGCAAATTGTTGATGGATGTAATTTTTGTACCCAGATATAATTAGAGGTCAGATATTAATTTTGAAAGTGTTCCAGAGGGAGTTTTCCAAATTTTTCTTAAAATAAATTTAATGGCAAACTTATCAACTTTCTTGGGACGTCCACTTCTGCAATACGTTTTTACTTCTACTGTAAATTGCAATGGTCTAACAACACTCTGTAGAGGTATTTTCAAAATATTGAAAATGAATGAATATGATTTTCCATAATTTTGAGGTCTAAAATAGTTTTTCTCCCTGCAGACTCAATTTTCTTCCGTTTCGGTGGGCCGATCATCGATAACTTTCTACCAAATTCTATCTAAATATTTTTTTCTCACCAAAACACGTATATTCAACTTCGTTAATAAATAAATTATAATGATGAAGAAAAAAGTTTGGAAATTCAGAAAAAAACTTACAATTTTAACTACAAATATCTCCCCTTGTATTCAGACTTTCTCAACGCCGATTTTCTATTCATTATGACTATTTTGAAAATTTTAATTATTAAATCGAAAATGTCAATGAAAATTACTACCGGATTGTAAGTAGCAAAACCCAATAAGTGTATCAATTGATGTATTTTACAAAACACCATAATAATTTTGGAATTTTTGATAATTTTTTTAGAAAAACTGTAGGTGTATTCAGACTTTTTCAAAGCACTGTAGATGGGTTTCTATCGGTTGTTACTGGGCCGCAATTCTTTGTAAACAATGTCCTTTTTTTAAGTAATGGGACACTTTCTGCGGAAAGGTGCCTGATAGGCAGAATACAGTGTAAGTTACATGAAGTGGCAGGTTGTTCTCTAACATCAATACATAGTTGGGATTTGAAATTTGGATGCCGAGGCGTCGTTGAATTGCTCATTAACTGTAGCCTACGTGACTTGCAATGTGTAGGCATAATTCAAAGGCATAATTTATGCCTTTGAACACCCTATGGTATGCCTCACCATAAGTAATAACCTTTCTAATTTGAGAATAGACAGTGGACGTGATTTTATACAAGAACTTCAATATTCGAACCCCTAACGGGAGAATGAAGAAGTTTTTAATACTTCATTAATTCATGCAAACGGCCGTTTTATCAGTACTTGCAATAACAGTTTGGGTTTTACTGCACGTAGTACTGTAGATTCAGCATTTTGACACTGGTTATAAGAGAAGAAGGCCGACCTAAAACAGGTAATAATTGGCAAGCAAGCCTAATAACGTATTAATTAGTCAGTTAGCTCTTAGAAAATAAAGACATAAATGGATGTGTAAAATAAAATTCAACATAGACACGTGCAGTCTCCTTCCTCTTCACTGGAAGTGCAAGACGACAATATCTACAATATTATGATTACATTCCTTTGACCAGCCTATTTTGGTTTCATGCTGTTGTTATGACGTACCCGGTTAATGTGCTTGACTATGTGACTGCAAAGAAACAGTCCCGGCCCGAACAAGGCCTGGATGCAGTGCAAAATTGACTAGCGGGACCTGGCAGAGGCGTATCTTGGGTACTTCGGTGTACAAACTCTACAACTAGCATCACCATCATCATCATAATACTCCTATCCCACCTGTGTCGGGTCTGCGGGTTCTAGCCCTCCACTCTCGCCTATCCCACCAAGTCACCGTCCATCCCACACACTACCATAACCTTACGGACAACCTGCTCCCACGTCTGTTTTGATCTCACCCTGCCTTGGGTGCTTCCAACCACTTGCATCCCTGTAGTGGACCTAACGAGTTCCTTCTCATTACGTGTCTATACCATCTCAAATTACTCTCCCTCAATTTTTCCGCGATGTCCCCTACTCCCAGGCTATCTCTAATGTACTCATTCCTAATTCTATCATGTACCACAGCATTCGCATCACTACTACTTGCATTCTATTTGCGTGGCTCCATATACTGTAGCATAGTTGGCCTAACCACCCTCCTATCACACAGGACTCCACGGCAACCAAATAGCAAAATCAACTCCTAACCCTTTTCCCGCCTATGGCAGGGTCGGGTACCCGTCTTGTCCCTCTGAATGGCCACAAGGGCGATATATTGGTCATACTTTTTCTGCAGCCGGTTGCCGACCAAAGCTGCACCCCACACGCTTTTTAAGACGGTTTAGTGTTCGTTGGGGAATGCTACCGACGCCAGGGGGCGACCTCCTACGCCTAGAAATTTTTGCATCACCTACCCGTAGCACTGCAACCATCCCCCATTAATTCTATGGGTCACATCCGAGTGTAAATCCCCACTGCTTTGGAATGTTGATCCTAAGTACTTTACCTCTTACACCTTTTTGCCGGTTTGCACATACAGTAGAGAGTACGCTTTGTGCAGGGCCGATTCTGGCTGAGAAGGATGGACTTCTTCGTACATGGAACCCTCATTATGCACTTTTCATCGCATGACAAGTAAAGCTGCGGCCCCGCATGGTGTCAAAGCTAAAAGAACCCTAGCATCAGTAGAGAAAGAGTGCTCCACCCCTCTTCTTTTATTAGGATGTACAGTACACTCACAAAGTTCTATAGGAGTGGTCGCATTGCATTGGACACACCAGGTGTCGTTCGATCACCGAAGTTAAGAAGCAAAAGCTCAGATAGTACTGAGGTGGGTGACCGCTTTGGAACCCTGGGTACTGCTGCTACTCATTCGTCTTAATAGTGTAGCGCCTGCATACACTCTACATTACTATCCCTGTAACTCTAATGACCAAGTGATCTATTAAATGAATATAAAATTAGGTAACACTTCCATACCTCCTTTACTTGCTCCAGCAAGTTGGAGCATCGTCTCACTTTGCTGTATTGGTTCATATTTGTTTTGATAACAAAATCTGAACTCCTAACCCTTTTCCCTGCTATTGCTGGGTCGGGTCCCCATCTTGTCCCTCTGAATGGACGCAGGGGTGATCTATTGCATGGGAGTGGCGAGTTACGTTGGACACACCATTTCTCGTCTGATCACTAAAGTCAAGCAACGCGAGCCCAGTTAGTACTGACATGGGTGGTCGCTCCGGAAAGCTGGGTGCTGCTAATACCCAATAATCGTCGCATTAGTGTAGCGTCTTTGCAGTCAATGCATTAGAACTATGCAGTGGACGGGTCTCTAATGACCTTGTACTGTAGTTGAAGGGCCCTAAAACACCAACAAACAAATGCAACCCCTATGCCTATTTATCGTCCGTTTATTGTTCGTTAGGGCACGCCACTGACGTGACAGCAGGGGGTTGAGCACCTACACGTGTAAATTTTGCTTCCTCTTTTCGTTGCTTAGTAGAGAGGTTTCTTTTACGTACAAATGCCGTCGTAAACCACTCGGTTTTACTTCTCATTTGACGAAAGACGCACTCTGGGTCTCTTTCTTGCCCCATAGAAACAAACTTACCTCGGTCCAGTATCGAATCTAGAACTACTGACGCAGTTACCGAGCGTGCTACCCAAAACGCCACCCACTCGGGTTAATAATAAACTATAAATAGTAATTAAAATATTAACTTGACACCCCAATGAGCGTTAATATCGTCTGATCGTTCCCTATTCGATTTAAGTAACGTTCTTTTTTTAGGGTCGGCAAAACAATTTAGTCTAGGCGCTGCAAAATCGGAAATTTGACCCTGGACATGACTAAAGAACAGTAATGTAGATGTGAGAATCTCCCGCTATTTAATGTCATTTTATGGCCTTAGATGGCCTTAATAATGATTAAACCAATTTCAACCTGCAACATTTGGCTAAACATGTAGCAGCTGCCTGAACTGCCTAATTTTTAGAGGTGTAGAGGGCACTACGTACTTGAATTTTTTTCACATGTGATTAATGTAGTTCATCATCAACCTACTACACTGTATATGCAAATATTACATGAATATGTTTAAGATTTAAATATGTACATTTTGTACATGGGCATGAGCCTGACTTGTTGCATTGTAGTTATTGTGCAAAAGGTCAGACACCATGCAATATTATAACCAACAAAGCATTAATTTACCTGCCAAAAATTTATATTTTGGTTGTGTAATGCGGTGTTGGAACAGTGGGGGTAGGCCGGCATTCCCCCCAGACAATTCAGCCAATATTTCCTGCGGGCTCCAGACGCCCGGCTGCGGTGCCCCCAGTCAGAGCATGTTCATTGCACCCGCAGACCCGACCCTGCCACAGGCGGGATAAGGGCGTGATGATGATTATGTACATTTTGTACATAACGTAAAACTTGAACTTTTACCGTATTTATTCCTATAAACCCCACGCCGTTTATTTATTTCGTGGCGTTTTTGGTGCGGCGCTTACTAGAGGGCGGCGTTTATTAATTTTGTGAACCCTCATAGATGATAATGCTGGATGGTAAAATAACAGTGCCATATTTTCTAGGGGCGAACTACATGAATAGTGTCAAGAGCTGATAGAATTACGAATGAGCATATCTGAGGCAGCCTGGGGTGGTGGACATCACCAAAAAATGGACAAATAATAAAAATATTAACACACAATGAGAAAAGGAGAGGAAGGGCTCATTGGGTCCATTTCAGGAATGCAGGTGGTCAGAAGCACCCAGGGCAGGGGAGACTGAAGCAGACGGGGGAACAGGTTATCCATAAGGATGTAGCAGTGTGCGGGGTGGACAGGGGGGAGTGGAAAGCTAGAACCTGCATACCTGACCCTGCTGCAGGTGGGATAAGAGTATGATAATGATGATTTTATAGATGATAATGATAAAATCTAATACAGTATTTGGGATGAGAATCCTTCAATAAGCGCCATAAGTGCTGCAAGCGGCAAGCGCCATAAGCACTGCAAGGGCAGCGGCGATTATTAGAGGGCGGCGTCTGTTGTTTATTTCACACTGATGATGCGGCGCTTATTAGAGGGCGGCGGTTATTGGAGGGCGGCCTTTATTGGAATAAATATGGTATTATATTTGGCACAACAGACTGGTGATTTGAAAGGTGTCGTTAACGAGAGGAAGAAAACAACAGTGGTAGTAGCTATTCACCACGGCTGGGAATTGAACTCAGTCCACTTGCCCACCAGGCGAATAATAATTTAATTTCTCCTCTCGCTGTAGGTTTCCACTTGTTTGGTAGAAATGAAAAAGGTAACCTCAAATTTGTAGATAATTGTGCACTCATTTAGTAGGGGGAAGGGGCCACGGTTAACGTAGAGAGAAGAGGGAAAGAAGAGATCTTTGGAAGCGCCCGGGGTAGGGGAAATCGAAGTAGACGTGGTAGCAGGTTGTCCGTAAGGATACGGTAATGTGTGGGGCGGACGTGAACCTGATGGGAGATTGACGAGGGTGGACGGCTAAAACCCGTAGACTCCCGTTGGGAGCGACTGAATTGCGTTGGACACAGCAGTTCTCGTCAGATCACGCCCACCCCAAATTAGTACCGACATGGTTGTGAACACTGGGTACTGCTAATTGTACCACTCCCACCATCCCACTCCTACCCCCCCTCACCCGCTAGTAGCCTCCGCAGCTTGCGGCCCGTTATGGCTGTTTGGCGGACTCTCCATTCGTTGGAGAAGCAAACTAACAAACGAATGCTGTAGAAATACCGACCCTGCCACAGGCGGGATAAGGATATGAGGATGATGAAATGCATAGGATGGTGAATAACTGTTTCTACATAAACAGCTTCCGGTGCCTTTGGAGTCCTAAATCTGGGCTTAATAGCTGTAGGAACAATTAGTTGTGATTTGAGAAAAAATCATCATTGGGAGTTTAGGTTAGATGGTTTTGTGCTGTTTGAGGGCCCTATAACTACAGTGGTCATTAGAGTCTCTTCCACTGCGCAGTTCTAATGCTGTAAGCATAGATACTATTCTGGTGGGATGGCTTGAGTATTCGCGGAACCCAGTGTTCCCCAGCGGTCCCGTGTGTCCAACGCTGTACAGCCGCTACTGGGAGTTCAGTTGAAAATTTCTTCGTTACCCCCTTAGTTATAGTTGATCTACTACTTATTGGATAAGTAGTCCCCGTTATTATGATGCACATTTATGAGAGACCCTTAATCACGCGCAGATCTAGGATGGGGTTTTTGGGGTTGCAATCCCCCCCCCCCCCCCCCCGACGAAAATCCTTGATTCGGCCCCTCCCCTAATTTAGTTATTGATTTTGTTATTGGCCTCTTGCCATTACAAACTCTACGGATTGTCTGTACACGGGACGTACTTGGTACAGAACATAGGTCATAGAATTCGTAGTGACATATAAAGAATGCAGTCTGATCACCAAGCTCGTGATATTAAATCTTTGATATGATGCGTCATTAATTTATTCTTATAACTATTATTGCGTTTTATGTCACGATGTCATATGATTTTAAACCTAATCATGATCCGTTAGGTTATCACTGTCTATCACACCACCTATTATTTTTATTGCAGTTTGAACCACACACCGACGTTTAAAGGTCTAAAAGTGGAGTAGTTCTATCTTCCTGGAACACAGATTAAAATTTGCGAGGTAGCAAATTTCGTCTGAGATATTCTACCGTTATCAAAACTGCATCTCTGGACGCGGAGGTAACGTACTGGAGTCCTGGACTACTGCGTCAGTGGTTCCAGAATCGATCTTGCAGGTAACTTCTTTTGGTCTGTAGAGACCTGTTCTTACTAGTTTATATTCATGGCCACTAGTTCATGAGTTATTGATCCGAAAGTAGTTGGTCATAAGGTCCTTACTCATTAGGTCATCAGCCATGAGATCATTAGGCATTGGTCATCAGTTGGTGAGTCATTATTCAGGGTGAGTCATATATATGATGCTGGGATGATGAAGACTTAGGCTCGCTTCACACAAAATGAATCTGGATCACTCAGAATCAGTCCGAAACAAGGTGAATCTGACTCACTGGGATTCTGCTTGGTTCTCCACCACTCAAATATACACAGATGCAGTCTTTCCTTTCACACCAGATCAATCTGATTCAATCCACCTTGATTCAAGATTGACAGTGATTCGGCTTGTCAGAATCTTCTACCTTCAGGCATTCATGAATCAATAAATAGTTAGGGCAAACGACATAAATGTAAACGTAAAACTGAGCATACTAAAAATTTTTTACGTTTACGTTTTACGTAGCTATAGCTAGGGCATGTCAATTTTATGTCGTGTTGCCAAACTGGTGCGCAACACTGTGGCACTTGCCGAATAAAGCATTACTCCTACAACCACGTTTGCTCATCATGACACCTGTACTTCGTGGTGCAGCATTTTACAAGGGGCAGCCTATGTTTTCTTGGCATATTCTAAACAGTTGAATCATTGATAAATTTCTGTTTGGGGACAAGCTCAAATTCCTAAATATCTAAAAATTCATTTTACCATCTAATAAAAAAAATTTATATTAATTAAAAAAACCACCAGTCCCCTACTAATCGACGTGCTTTAGCCTATATCTTTACCGACTCCGTTTGACTTAAAATTCAAACATAAGGTAGCGAAACGCGCATGCGCCAAATTTTACGTTTGACTCGGATTGAGTTGGTGTGAAAGCAATGAGATTACAAATCAGACTCACCTTCATTGGATTGAGTCTGATTGATTCGGATTCATTTGGTGTGAAGCGGGCCTAACTCTCACACTCACTCTGACTCACTCTCTAAGGCAGACACTCGGTCTGCCTCTCGTTCTCTGGCATCTTCAGTGACCCTCAGTCTCCTGACAGCTCAGACCACTGGTCCCATTGTACACAACATCCCCCAGTCTTAGTTGGTACATTGTTGCACATTGTATATCGTGGGTCTACAGTTCAAAAGAATGCACCCAGACAATCTTCAGCCAAAAATAAAATCTGTGTTCATAAACTGCTAATTGTGCCTCGCGTCATTAATCATCTGCGCACCATATCACGCATCTTAACTCTAACAGCCAGTCACAGACATCAGCCGCCAAAGGTCGAGAGAGAGAGAGAGGGAGAGAAAGAGAAAAAGAGAGAGAGAATAAGTAGTTCTAGGTTCGATACTTGACCGAGTTGGGGTGAGAGTCACCGAGTGTGCGCTTTCTTTTGGATGAGAAGTAAAACTGAGGTCCCTTGTGGTTTACGATGGCATTTGCACGTCAAACAACCCTCTCTGCTATGCAACGGGTAGAGGAGCTTACCATGCATACTGAGCGTACTGTGCTTAACGACAGATTCGACAGCTAATGGGTCCCTGATAAGGAATCCAAACGAATGTTCCTGCTAATAGTGACATTGTTTAGTACCTATAGGTACCCAATTTGACTTTGTTCTAATTAATCAGACAATTGACTTTCTGTGACTTAACCAGAGGCCAAAATATACAGCCCATATCGAGTTTACAAAACATTTTCAGGAATATTTTGTAGAGCCGATGGCCAATCGAATTAGGCTGATCACTGGAATTATGGTCATCCAAATGCTGTTACGTCATCTCTACATGATGAAACCATTTTTGGGCTGATTTACTTAGCCTATTTCACGGAGGGAACTCCCACATCTAGCATTTAGGCCGACTGTATATTTCACTCCTCCAAGAAGGGCTGTTTTATGAGGTGACAACGTGGTATACACCACTAGTGTTTCTACATTTTTCATCTGCAGTTTCCTCCTGACCTGAAAGATGTTTTCCCGCGTAATTCAGGATAGGTTCTGCAAATAGGGCTCACAATTGAAAAACTGTTATTGAGAAACGGAGGCGGGCTGTAAAACCTGGTATACACCTTTTATTGAAGTCTACTGTCTTATTTTTGGTAAACATTTGTGTCCCGCATACTCAATAGAAGGTTAATGGCATATTGAATAAAATATAGTACCATGTAAATGCTAACTTGTATCTTTGGAGTGCCTGCAAATACCTGTTTCCCGTATCCCTAGACATTCTCTGCACTTCCTTCAGGAAAGTTGAAGTAAACATAAAGATTTAACAACAAGTTAATGATGTCCGACAACGTAATTAACTCAATTGTTTATAAGTGCCCATTACTGTATGCATCAGGTTCAGCTATGAGGGAGAGCGACAAAAACACCATGTTCCCATCACCCCGCCTCGGTGGTGCAGTGGGTAGCACGCTCGGCAACTGCATCAGTAGTTCTAGGTTCGATACAGGTGAGATGGCTTCTTACGGATGAGACTGAGAGGCCCCGAGTGAGCCTTCTTTCGGATGACAAGTACAACCAAGGTCCCGTATGGTGTACGATGGCTTTTGCACGTAAAAGAACCCTCTCGACTATGCAACGGGTAGATGAGGCAAAACTCCCATGTGTAGAAGCGTCGGTGAAGTTCCCCAACGAACAGTAGATTTCCGATAACCGACTGTAGGAAACAATGTCCAATATATCGCCCTTTTGTCCATTCAGAGGGACAAGATGGGTACCCTATCCTGCCATAGGCGGGTTTTGTTTCGTTGCAAAGTCATTCAGCCCCGACCACTGCCATAGTTCTAATGCAGAGGCTGCGCGGACACTACCCTAATGCGACGCTTTTTGGGTATTAGCAGTACCCGGTTTTCCAAAGCGGCCACCCATGTTAGGATGTCTAATTGGATCGAATCAGATTCGACTGGTGTGAAGGCAGAAACTGATTCCGGGCATATTTGAGTGGTGGAGCACGTAATGAGAAGAGGGGAGGAGGAGCTCGTTAGGTCCATGTAAGGAATGCAGGTGGCTGGAAGCATCCGGGGCAGGAGGAAACCGAAGCAGACGTGGGAACAGGTTGTGTGCGGGTTGTTGTTGTTTGTTGGAGTTTATGGTCCCGTCAACTACAAGGTCATTAGAGACCCGTCCACTGTATAGTTCTAATGCATATACTGCACAGACACTACACTAATGCGACGATTATTGGGTATTAGCAGTACACAGCTTTCCCGATCGACCACCCATGTCAGTACTAACTGGGCTTGCGTTGCTTAACTTCAGTGATCAGACGAGAACTGGTGTGTCCAACGCAACTCGCCGCTCCC
Organism: Trigoniulus corallinus; assembly: GCA_013389805.1. NCBI lineage: Eukaryota > Metazoa > Arthropoda > Diplopoda > Spirobolida > Trigoniulidae > Trigoniulus > Trigoniulus corallinus. The sequence goes on from JAAFCE010008833.1 coordinate 9,423,978, forward strand.
TTGTGTGCGGGGTGAATGGGGACCTGGTGGTAGATAGGCGGGAGTGGAGGGCTAGAACCCGCAGACCCGACCCTGCCACAGGCGGGATAAGGGTATGATGATGATGTATTAATATCTAGTCGTACTTTACTCACATTTGTGAAGTGGTGATGGTTAAGGCGCACAATGTTTAACGATGTCTGGAAAGTTTTATAATGTTTGGATTGCTTTTATTTTGGTAGGAATCTGTTTGAATTGTGGTATTTTACTTAAGATTTCAAGAAAATCTTTTAAGTAACATGGTGAAGTTAATAAAACTGTTGTTGATATAGGACAGGAAGTCTGATATGAAAAGGAGTATTCACCTTCGGGAGGGATAGAAATGTTTTAGTAAATAGAATTTTTGACGTATTGGTTAAAAAAAATTGACTAGTAGTTAAAAAATGAAATGCAGTTCTTAGTAATTAGTTTTTCTTCAGCACGCACAGTTTGTCCAAAAATCAATTTTAAATTTTTCATAAGGATGTCATTGTACCTTATGAACCGCAGTATACACCAATGGTCCTGCACTTTTCAGTGTACTACATTTATTTTGTCTATAATTATCTTGATAAGTTGTACTACCGTCTGTTATAATTTTTAGCTAATGAAAGTCATTTTAGTCACTTCATAATAAGTTCAACTTGGCTGAAGGATCGCAAGAACTTGTCACGCAATTTATAAGCAAAAAAATTCTTTCTGTCATACACATGGGGAATATTAAATTACATGTTCAAACTTTTGGTTTTCCCTGGGAAGCAGTAAGTGATAAGGTGCAGCTTAGGATCTTTGGAGCGCCTGTATTGCGTTGGAAACACCAGTTCTCGTCTGATCACTGACGATAAGCAACGCAACCCCAGCTAGTACTAACATGGGTGGCCGCTTGGGAGAACTGCGTGCTTCTAATACCCAATCGTCGTAGCAGTGTAGTGCCCAGTGCAGTAACGATGGCGTGGAGAAGAAGGCACCCGCCACAGGCGCAACTGGGTTTCGGGCACAAAATATTCAAGTTTTTTTGTCATTATTGAGTTACGGGGAGGCGCAAGTTAGACACTTGCCACAGGCGCTTCATACCCCCGTTACGGCACTGGTAGTGTCCATACAGGCTCCACATTACTACTACTCTATGCTGGGCCCTGATGACTAATTTAGTCGTGGGCGACCTAAGAGGTGGCAAACCACTGTTGTAGACCACAAACCAAGGGGCACTATAACAGTAGCAGTATTCAGGTTATCTTTCTCTTGCCAAGTTGTAAATCTTTGGTTGGAACAACTTTTGAGGCTTCCGGTTGTCATCTGGCCTTTCTAAATTACTCGCAACCTTTCTTAACTACTGCACTCTCAAGTTGCATCCCAGCATGGGTGACCGCTTGGGGACACTGAGTACTACTAATACCCGGAAAAATCGACGCAACAACATAGTGTCTGAGCAGACTGCATTAGAAGTACGTAGTGAACGGGCCTTTAAAAACCGTTGTAGTTCCAGGGCCCTAAAATACTAAAGGAACGAAACAAACCCAAAAGAAACATTTAGTTCAACTAGAATTGAACCTACAGCCCTATCTCCAGGAGTCATGCACCCCTTATTACATAGATACTAGGGCGGGAAGTTTTTTCAGGGAACTAGGTCTAATTGTTCTGAACAAGTGAGTGATCCGTTGGTGTAGAACAGTGTTTCCCAAACTATAGGTCTCGACTTTTCCACCTTGTAAAAGATTATACTGTTGGCACTTCTCAATGTTTATTTTTTCTCTTCTTATTTTTCATTCTTAGTAAGTAGCAGCAGTAATTATTAATCTGACAGCAGTACGTATATTGTGTGTAAAATATACAAATTGTATTTATTTTACTATACATATGAATTTTTTTGCGTTCCATTACATACTTTAAAAGTTAAGAATTCAAGAATTCACCATATACATTCACTTGAGTAGTTAGTGTTAGAGCTTGCCAGCAGTATACGACTAGGATATGGTTTTGTGTTATATTTTTTGTTTTGTGTCCAAATGTAGTGACTGTTCATTAGCACCTCCTCCTTTTCTCTCTCATCTCGCTCACATTTACACGATTCTTTCTGAAGGCAAAGTACAGTTAATTTGTTTTATATTTTTTAATTTGTACTGTATTTTGTATTAATTATTTTTATTTGAAAACTTTTTGGTTGTAGAACGAATTTCTTAAGGGGAAATTTGCTTTGATATACGAGTGCTTGGGATTACAAGCACTTTTCTGGAACGAATTGTGCTTGCAAACCAAGGTTCCACTGTACTGGAAAACATCTAAAGCCCTAAGCTATAGTTGTTGTGTCCCCATATAATACTTCCATTGGTCGCCTTCTAGCCATTCTCCCCAAGGGTATTCCATTGCTGAATGGCCCTTGGCAAAAAAGGCCACTTGTATGAGTCTGTCTGTGCCCTTATTTCCTTCAATTTATATGAATGATCCTTTCTCCCTTGTACCCAGCCAGGGACACACTTCCAACCAGAGGTCCATTACACACCATTAGCAACAGTTTCATGAAAAGACCAATGAGATACATGCCTCTGGCTCAGTGTGTCCCACCCGGGATCCGGAACGTTCGCCCCCGAGTACTTTTCGCCCCCACACATTTCGCCCCTCGGACGTTTCGCCCCCGAACATTTCGCCCCTCGGACGTTTCGCCCCCGAACATTTCGCCCCTCGGATGTTTCGCCCCTGGGAGGGCAAATGGCCGGTTTTTTTTTGTTACTTTTTGTTATTCTGTTTTTGGTAAGGTAAAATGCCAGCGTAAATATCGTAAATATCGCAAATAGTGTAAATTAGAGTAAATATCGTCATTGCCAGTTAGGGTGGCCTGGCCGGTTTTTTTGGTTATTCTGTTTTTACGTGGAAAACAGCATTGTTCGTTTGGACCTTCTTCCTGAGTGTTTAAAAGAATAGGTAAGGTAAAAATTCAGCAATTTTGGCAAGAATTCTACGCATTGTGGAGGACATCAACGATAGAAATTTAATAGACTTTCTGAATGAATAGCCTACAATTTCGAATTTTAGGTTATGTTTGCATTTTTTTATGTGACTGTCTTGCTTAATGTTTGTGTTTTTTTTTTATTTTTATTAAACTGTAGCACTTGCCGAATAATGCATTACTCCTACAACCACGTTTGCTCTGTATGACACCTGTACTTCGTGGTGCAGCAGTATATAAGGGGCAGCCAATGTTTTCATGCTGAATCATTGATAAATTTGTTTGGAGACAGCCTCAAATTTCTAAATATCCGTTAATTCATTTTACCACCGAATTAAAAGAAATGATATTAATAAAGAAAAAAACCACTAGTGCCCTAAAAATCGACGCGTTTTAGGCTATATGTTTACCGACTCCGTTTGATTTTCGGACATAAGGTAGCGACACGCGCATGCGCCAAATTTTACGTTGGTCGTTTTAAGCATCGACGCTGCCGCTATTTTTTAAATACAGTTTAGCAGACGAACATCATTTAAAACACTTTGACGACGTAAATTTTACGTTTCAAGTGTTACGTTTACATCGTTTGCCCTAACTATCTATTATTACAGTGAACAGCGCAACAAAGGGCGAAACATCCGAGGGGCGAAATGTTTGGGGGCGAAACGTCCGAGGGGCGAATTGTTTGGGGGCGAAAGCTCCGGGGGCGAAAAGTACTCAGGGGCGAAATGTCGGGGGCAAAACGTCGGGGGCGAAACTTCCGTAAACCGTCCCACCCCAGTTCCCTAATCATGTCAAGCACACTTTCCCTGCACAAAAGCCTGTGGAGTACAATTCTTACTGCCCTCCTTTGGATCCTTTCAATTTCCCATGATAAGTCCTGCATAATGGGAGACCAAATTGGGCTACAGAACTCTAAAATTGGTTACAAGTTGTTTCCTTTACTTCCTTTTTGCTGTCCCCAAGATAAAATGTTTACAGTAAATATAAAATGATTCACTGTGCTGAGATAGAATGCATCTTTGTTTATGATTTAGTTCTTTAAAGTGAAACATTTTTTGAATCTTGAAGGTGATTTTATAATTTTTAATGAATGATGTAAAAGTCGTCATATTTCCCCAGGTGTGGGGCAAGATAGGTGGAGCTCTATACCCTGCCAAACTACTGTGACTAACATGATTCTACTGCTAAGTCTCTTGACTGATGTGATCCCCTGCTACAATTCACTACTCAACATGATGCCCACCCCATTTCATCCCTCTTCACTGACTGTGTTGATCAGTTTGTGTCCCTCACCCAGGGCCCATGATCTATTCCCCTTTCACCATTTCTCCTAGTTCCCCAGTTTTCCCAGAGAGGGTCCCCACATTCCAGGTCCCTAGTCATAGTCTAGTCCCTTAAAAGTTTGGGACAGATCTGCCTGGGGGCACCCCAGTCAACTGTCTGGAACATGCAGGACTGCATGTCACTGGCAGGCAAATACCAATAACAACAGCAACATCAAACAATAACAACAAAAATAGTAATAACAATAGTTTTCATGATTGTACAAATGAAAATATAAATTCAATTTGCAACAAAATTGAAGCCCACATGATAACTGCCGTTTGACCAAACATAATACAGTGAAACCTCTCTATCGGTCCACCCCTGTAATCGGTCCACCTCATAGAAAGGTCCACTTTTTTAAAGGACGGAAAATTATCTCATAGATGTGCAGTACTTTTTACCCCTCTAATAGGTCCACCCCCTGACACTGGTCCAAGGTCCACTGTCCAAACTGTCCAAAAGGTGACCCAACCCTTTTAATGGGTCCAACTGTCACCTAAAATTGAGTTTGCTATACAGTGAAAACTCTCTGTGCGTGAACCTCTGTAATTAGTTCACCCCCACAAAGGTCCACTTTTTATCATTATCACAGCATCTCACTCTTATCTCACCTGCAGCAGAGTCGGGTCTGTAGGTTCTTATCCACCACTCTCACCTATCCCCCACCAAGTCACCTTAGGGAGCGGCGAGTTGCGTTGGACACACCAGTTCTCGTCTGATCACTGAAGTTAAGCAACGCAAGCCCAGTTAGTACTGACATGGGTGGTCGCTCGGGAAAGCTGGGTACTGCTAATACCCAATAATCTCGCATTAGTGTAGTGTCTGTGCAGTATATGCATTAGAACTATGCAGTGGACGGGTCTCTAATGACCTCATAGTTGATGGGACCTTAAACTCCAACAAACAAACAAACAAACAAACCAAGTCACCTTCCACCCCGCACTCTCCCCTTACCCCTGGTACCCCCAATCACACACAGTCCCACAATGGTCCTAATAAGTTCCTCCTTCCCCTCCTCATCACATGCCCATACCCCCTCAGCTGATTCTCTCATCTTCTTTAAAGGGGGGGGTGTAAGCCAGGCAGCCATAACAGGTCGACCCCTTAGGAGGCTGCCCGCGGGAGACGAGGAGGTAGGTGAAAGGACGAGGGTTAATTTGCAGCACCCAACGTTCTTTACCAACCACCCAAGTTGGTATTGACGTGGGTGTGCGCTGCTTAACTTCAGTGATCTAACGGGAACTGGTGTGTCCAACGCAACTTGGCCGCACGCCAACGCAACGCTTCTCTGTGATGTTTCCCACCCAAGCTGCATCTAATGTACTGTAGGCCTAATCTAATGTAATGTCTTGTAGGCTCTTTTGTGCATCTACTTTGGACTCAGCAAGCCTGTCCACATCATCAGCAAATACCAGGCACTGAGGGGCCCATTCCCCTATTCCCGTCAGCAGCTCATCCATTACTAAGTGCTGCTCCTGATGCACACCGACCTGCACGCTAAGCATCAGTATTTCCTGATGCTGTCCTCACACTAGCAATGGAACCATCATACTGTACATATCCTGCACTATCCCAATATGGCCTTCATCAACCCCTTTCTATCTTAAAATGCTCCATACTACCTGTTTAGGGATACTATCATATGCAAAGGTCTACTTTTGTAAAGAATGGAAAATTCCCTGGCATTTTGGTTAACCCCCCCTAATCGGTCCACCCCTCTGATGGGTCCGCTTTTGTAAATCCCCATGGGTGGACCGATTAGAGAAGTTTCACTGTATATCAGGATTTTTGAAATGCATATCTCAGAATGTTGTGAAGTTGATTGATTCATACATGAAGTAGGACTACTGTAGTTTGATAACGCTACTTTAATTATACAACTTCAGGTATTTTTTGCTGTTTTCATTGCCGTTGTGAATAAATGAATTAGCAGTAGGTGCCTCTAAATTGAAATTGGAATCTATTTCGCCTCGAATTGGAAACCGGAAAAACGACAGAACAAGTATTTGTATAATATACTGGCTGCGGAAACATCAAACAATTTGATATGTTTGCATGTCTGAAAATTGTTGCTTTTAAACATTGCTCGCCTCTGCCAAGTGACAAACGTACCGAAATTACATTTGGGTTGTAAGAATTCCTTTCAATGAATACTATGAACAGCGAATGTTGCTGGAGCCTGTGAAGCAAATGATACCTGCAGTGAACATGCTCAGAATTTTGATGTGGTCGACGGTTTTTCCTGGCTCCACTAACAGTTTTTCTCTGAGGCCCAACAAAACCTTCAACTGACCCTGATCACAAAGATTGTAATAAAACGTTTCCAGAGGATTTTGTTTTCCGGGCGTGCGTGATGTCTTCATCACAAAAAATATCGAGTTTGTAACGTTGTGTCAAGACATTTTTAGCACTTTATGGACCTTATATCTCACTCCATCCTTCATTTTGTTGCTTGTTGGTGTTGATGGCCCTTCAACTACAAGGTCATTAGAGCCCCGTCGACTTGTAGTTCTGATGCAGGGACTGCACAGACACTACACTAATGTGACGATTTTACTAGCGGTACCCAGTTTTCCCAAGCAGCCACCCAGGTCAGTACTAACTGGGGTTGCGTTGCTTCACTTCAGTGATCAGACGAGAACTGGTGTGTCCAACGCAACTTGCCGCTTCCCTCCGTCCTTCACTGTGAAGGTTAAGAGAGTGTGTGATAAAGGTCGGACCTACTGATAACAACACAATGTTATCATGGCTTTTTTACATGAAAATGGCGTCAGGCACATCACGCGACCATGGCTTTACTCCCCATCCAATGGATCCAACCTCAACCACTGATGCAGTAGTTCAGCCCGCTACATCCTGCTCCACCGAGGCAGGTTATTAATGAAATATTCATGCAAATCACAACATTTCTATATGTACGAGACCTGAGTATCCCAGAAGTGGAGTGTTGGACAACTGAGTCAGTGGTTCCACATTCAATACTGGATAGAGGTGGGTTGGACTCATTTGAGCAGATGAAAGAGAAAGAGAGGGAGAGAGAGACTCCCAGTGCTCCTTTCTTCAGATGAGAAAAAATGGAGGTACTGTGTGGTGTAAGATGGCATTTCTCTTAGGTGACCATTTTTTTATAATGAAAAGGAGGACAAAAAAATTTAATAAAAAGGTACAACATAAATAAATGAAACATTTTACTAATTCAAACTAAAATACACTAATTATGCTTACATCCCTTTTAATTATTTAATTAAATGAGTATCTTTCCATTGAAGGAATATATTGGTAATTTCAGAGCAAGAAATATCCTTCATATTGAATTTGACAGTAAGTGCTGCAGCAAGAGCATCAAGTGGTGCGAGACACGTGAAGTTCTCCCATGCTTAGCACATGTGTTATATGCTGCATTTACACGTTTGTAATGCCTAGTTCCGTATCACCATGCTTCAACGCTAATCACGTTGCCACTGATGACATCTTGATGACGTTTTGTGCTAGTGAGTTATGAAGGACCGCCAGCGCAATTCCTTAAGTGCAGTGCTTTATTTGGAGTCACCACATGCTGCCTTCATATCTCAGTATATCCTCCGCCATTTTTCAAGCAGACAGCTCAACCGCCAGCCAATCAGAACGCAGCGTGACGTTTGGGACGCTATGTGAGTTGACCACTGGTCAACTCGACTACCGTCACGCATAGCTGCTCTGCTGCGCCCCAAGTAGCAGTGTGACGTCACCATTTTTTGTGCTGTGTCATCTGTTACAATGGTAATAGTGTTAGCGCGTGGGTATACAGAACCAGGCATTAGATGAGGTAAGTGTGTTTGATGAACGTGTGAGCAACGATGCTTTAACCTTCAATAATGCAATCAAATTACACATTCGCAAGTAAGACGAGGTGAATATGTTCAACGAACGTGTGAACACCACATTCGTCATTTACTCTGAATGCAGGAATTAGTTAACAGAATAGATACCATATTTATTTCAATAAATGCCATGCCGTTTATTTATTTCGTGGAGTTTTTGGTGTGGCACTTACTAGAGGGCAGCGTTTATTAATTTTTTGAGCCCTCATAGACGATAATAATGGATGGTAAAATAAATGACATATTTACTAGGGGCAAACTGGTGAAGAAGGTGAAAGAGGTCAAGTACTTGGGATCAATGTTCCATAGCAATAGGGAAATAGACTCTGATGTGACCCATAGAATCAATGGTGGATGGTTGAAGTAGAGATGGACAACTGGTTTCCTGTGTGATAGGAGGGTCTTAATCTAGTTGAAAGGGAATTTTTACAGGGTGATGGTTGGGCCAGCTATGCTGTATGGATCAGAGTGGAATGCAATCCAGTGGGATGCATCCCACATCAATGGAATGCAATCTAGTGGGGTGCCAAGAGCTGATAGAATTATGAATGAGTATATCTGAGGTTGCCTGGGGTGGTGGGTATCTCCAAAAAATGGACAAATAATAAAATCATGAACAAGTAATGAGAAGAGGGAGAGAGATCATTGGGTCCATTTCAGGAATGCAGGTGGTCAGAAGCACCCAGGGCAGGGGGAGACTGAAGCAGACGTGGAAACAGGTTGTCCATAAGGATATGGCAGTGGTTGGGGTGGACAGGGACCTGGTGGGAGATAGGTAGGAGTGGCAGGATAGAACCTGCATACCCGACCCTGCTGCAGGTGAGATAAGAGTATGATGATGATGAGCAAGGGCAGCAGCGATTATTGGAGGGTGGCGTCTATTGTTTATTTCATTCTGATGATGCAGCACTTATTAGAGGGCAGCCCTTATTGGAATAAATATGGTAGTTAGGGCAAATGACATAAATGTAAAACTTAAAACGTAAAATTTATGTAGTCAAAGTCTTTTAAGTGATGTTCGTCTGCTAAACTGTACATAAAAAATAGCGGCAGTGTCGATGCTTAAAACGACTAATGTAAAATTTGGCACATGTGCATGTCGCTACCATAAGTCTGAATTTTAAAAATCAAACGGAGTCGGTAAAGATATAGCCTAAAACACGTCGATTTGTAGGGAACTAGTGGTTTTTTAATTAATATAATTTTTTTATTAGATGGTAAAATGAATTGTCAGATATTTAGGAATTTGAGCTTGTCTCCAAACAGAAATTTATCAATGATTCAACTGTTTAGAACACGCTGGTTTAGAACATGCTGTGAAAACATAGGCTGCCCCTTATATAATGCTGCACGACGAAGTACAGGTGTCACGCAGAGCAAACGTGGTTGTTGGAGTAATTCATTATTCTGCAAGTACCACAGTGTTGCACACCAGTCTGGCAACACGACATAAAATTGACATGCCCTAACTATAGCTAAGTAAAACGTAAAAAAATTTATGTATGCTCAGTTTTACGTTTACATCGTTTGCCCTAACTATCTATTATTTTTAAAACATCAAAAAGGAGGACATTTAGGAGGACACTTTTCAAGGGAGGACAGAACCTACAAAAGGAAGACTGTCCTCCCTAGAGGCGTCGATGGAGTGCCCCAACGAACAGTTGGCTTAAGGATTGTTGCATTAGGTCGGCAGCCAGCTGCATAGAAAGCATTGTCAAACAGATCGCCCATGGGCCTCAGTTTACAATAGGCAGGTTCCAATAGGCGGTCCTACATACCCGGTCCTACAATAGGCAGGTTTTGGTTAGTTCTTTAGGGCCATTCAATTACAATTGTTATTAAAGCCCCATCCACTTTGTGGTTATAATGCAGAATCTGCACGGACACTACGTTGTTATGACGACTTTGTTCATTAGGAGTACTCAGGGTTCCGAAACAGTAACCCATCCTAGTACTAGCTGGGGTGTCGTTGCCATAGGTGGGGGTTGCCAACTGTTGTTGGTCGGTTCTGAAGATGTAACCATGCGAAATGATGTGTAGATGATCAAGATGAAAGAAATGAAAAACAGACTATATAGGCCCTAGGGTTTATAGAAAAACCGACATTTTATTAAAAAAAAAACCCGGTTTTAGAATCTTTGTTAAATATGGGTGTTGAAAACCGGTTTCCAAAACCGACAAACCCTAATAGGCCCCTACAATTTTTATTGGTCAGGAAACGTCTGAGTGCGTTCCACCAGACTGCAGTCCTGGGACCACCCATGTTTCAATTAATGGGAATGGGAGATGCCGTACACGTTTCACTGATGGTTCGTGCCATCAGGACACTGATGGTCAGTGCAAGTCTGAGTGTGTGACAGCGTCTCCCTTGCATCTCCCCAGCTGTGAAGATATATTTGCTAGGTCCCTCATGAATGACTAATAGCAGGTGACTCATGACAAGTGTGACCAGATGCTAGAACATGATAACAATGCAACGATGGATCCACAGGCAGTTCAGGGGAGCACTTCAACAAAAGTTTGCCCCAAATATTTTTAAATATTCAAAATTCCTTAGTATAAATCTAGCTAACAATTACAATAGGTCATCTACTGCTCTAAGACAATGTCTTATCTTCAGTGGTTTAGCCAACTGCAGATTTTACTGGCAGAGTTGAATCGTGCATGAGTTTAAATTTCCGCCCCATTGAGGCACTGATGTGGGAACAGTTGCTGCATTGCTCCCTCCCTCCTGGATCCACCCCTGTAACATTGTGATGCTAGCAGTATGTCCGGTCGTTATCAAACCCGGAGGGGGGAAGAAATGATCTCTCTTAATCTTTGCAGTGAAGGACGGAGTGAGGGACTAAGTCCCTACAGGGGAAAGGGGTGGGAGTAATAGTTACTTTTAAGAGTAAGGGAACAAAGTTGTATACGCTTGAAGAAATTACTCCGTATTTAAATTCCCAGCTGCATTTTGCATTAGGTTGGCAGCCAATGGTATAAAAACACTGTTCAGTTGTGTCCCTGGTTTGAACAGGGCAAGTACCTGATTTTTGCCATATGCATATTCATTATCGTAATGCATAGGTAGATTAGTAAGTTTGATTGTCGCATTTGCGTGAAAACACCACGTGAATACTTGATGAAGTTTTGTCTTTTGACGTCTGATATGATTTTGGCATTCATTCAGCACGTCCAAAATTTGAAAACTCACCAATGAGCCTAACACCGCAGATTAGAACATTTCCTGATTTAACTCAGCATGTGTGGAACCAAATGCTCGTTACCATTCTTATTTTCCTGTTCTAGATACAGTTCTTGTTATTTCTAATAGGCGTGGGAACCTCCGGCTATTTTCCTAGTTGAGTTTGTTTTTAGAAATATGTCCCATATAAAATACATCTTCGACCAAATAACCAGGTACGATACAATTTTTTAATTACGTAGGTGGTTAAAGGAGGTAGATGAGGAAAAATTTTCAGGTGTGGGAGCTCGCCCCCTGGCGTCGGTGGAGTACCTCAACGAACAGTAGGCGAACGATAAACATAGGGTTTGCAGCTTTGGCTGTCAGCCTCATGCGGAACAATAACCGTCCAATATATCACCCGGTGTCCATTCAGAGGGACAAGATGGGTACCCGACCCTGCTATAGGAGGGGAGAAGTGTTAGTTGTTTCTTTTGTAGGTCGCTGGAAGCGGTATGGAGATGTAATGAAAAGAGGAGAGGAGGAGGAGCACCAGGGGGAGGGAGAGACCAAAGCAGAGGTGGGAACAGGAAGCTCGTAAGGACATGGAGGTGTATGGAGGGGACGGGGACCTGGTACGAGATAGGCGGGAGTAGAGGGCTAGAACCCCCAGGCGGGAAAAAGATATGATGATATGGTTAAGGAATGAAGATGGTTATGACTACCGTATGCATAAAAGTACCGTACAACAGCTCACCCATTTGTTCCAGTGGGACAATACTGGGTACTCGACCCTACCAAAGACGGGAAGTGGTGAATTTAGGACTATGGAGAGTTGTCTGTTTAGGGTGAGAGAGGGCCTCTTCAGTCGAATTGGGATAAACTTCATTGTCCCGTATGGTGTGCAAAGTGAAGGTGATGGGAGACTTGCAGGATTTGGAGCTCATTCTGGCCCTTCCGGGTTTCCTGATGTTAGTAAACAAAATTACCCACATTCAGGAAAAAAACCAACGTTATTTAAAAAAAAATTGAAAGGGTTGCAACATTAGATCGGAATTCGGTTCCGTAAAAATACTGTTCAGTGCATCGCTGCCCATGTGTTGGTAGGGGAGAAAATGAGCCTTAAGATGGCAACAGTTGTAATGGCGATGATAATGGTCTGCTGACCCTCGAAGTGGAAAACCTCATTAACCCGTTACTATTTTAAATAACTTTTAGCAATTGATGAAGTTCCAATTTCAGAACGTGACGCACAGCTTCACCTAATTTATTGCAATTTTTGGTAGTCTTTTTTTCGTTAGCCCTAGGGACTGTACTTAATGGATGAGATGGCCTGATTAGTAGTTGTTGAAGGACTACTGAAGGTGCCTTTTTAATTCTTAATGCTTGTCATTCAAAGAAGTCCTTAAATATGTTTACATGACGCAATAATCTGGTTGTAAAATATTTTATTATTGCACTACTTCGTTAATATTTAATAAGCATCCATGTCGTAAATTCAAGGAATTGCTTTTCGCCGAATATTAGTATTAATCAGGATTAAGACAGTGGCTTTTTTAGATTCAACCCTTTTGTTTTAGATTCGGCGTTATACTGACGTGCTGAAATATAGTCTGATAATGAAGTATTAACCCTGCTAGAATTTACTCAGTTCTTTCCACAGGAGCCCATGGACGAGAAGAAAGCGCCCTGTATGTGCTTTCCGGCAGATAAGAAATAAAGTCGTGGTCCCGTATGGTGTTTTGTTTCGTTTGTTTCTTTGGTGTTTAAAGGTCCTTCAACTACAAGGTTATTAGAGCGCCGTCCACTGCATAATTCTAATGCAGGAACTACACAGACACCACACCACCAGTTTCCCAAGCGACGACCAATGTTAGTACTAGATGGGTTTGCATAGCTTAACTTCAGTGATCAAATGGCAACTGGTGTGTCCCCTAGAAAATTTCCCCAGAGAAAAATTTCCTGGTATAGGGTCTATCGCTATGGCTTTGGCAAAAGAATGCGCAGTAGTGCTCGCCACGAAAGTTGACACATTGATGGGAGGCAAAGGATGAGTCCTCTTCGAAAAATAGGAGAAACATTGAAGTTGTAGTTGCGGTTACTGAATGAAGCCTGCCATTTGGCCTTTTTCAAACCCCGTAACTTTTGTAGTGAACTTTGTTACCTTCCACCTCCCATGTGTCATCTTTGGTGGCGAGCACTACAGTACGCCGATGTCGTTGTGATTTCCCATGTTCTTTCGTACTCGATTTTCGTTTGTCGGTGGTTCCAGGATCGATACTAATTCAAATTGTATACACTGCAAGCAGCCCTGATAGGCGAAATTGGCAGTGGAGAGAATGTCTCTTGCCTAATTACTAAACCATTGAACCCCAAGGAACTTGAAGCCTAACATCTAATCTGCCATATATTGCATACCTGCAATAATGGCACCTTCTTGCAGAAACTTCCTCACATTATCCTCACTAAGAGCATTCCATCGTCGAATTACCATTCGAAGAAAAGACCAGTAATATGAGTCTGTTCCTGTTCTGATCTCATTCAATTTGAATGGATGATCATTTCTCCCCCTATAGTCTGCAAGGGAGAAGCTTCCACCTGAAGTACCCCTGTACCCTATGTTCAGCGTTCTGTGAAAAAGCTTAAAGAAACCCTCAGAAACCCGCCTCTGACGCAATGAGTCCGACCCTAATTCTGTGATCATGCCTGAGACACTCAATCTACGAGAGAAGCGATTCCACACAATTCTTGCTGCCCTCCTTCGGATCATTTCAATTTCCCAAGATATTCCCTGCCTAAAAGGAAACCAAACTGGATTGAGGTGAATTGGCCCTTTTTCTGACCTTATGTCACCCTTCTGTCCATTCAGAGGAACAAGATGGGTACCCGACCCTACCGAGTTGCCTGGTTGGTTCCAACTGATTGGGATAACAATAGCTGATTGATAGCATTATCCATGATTACAATATCCGGCATCCACTGTGTGTCTATAGGCAACGAATAGATCGGCAAAATACCTAGGGTGTTGCACTCAGTAGGAACTCGTCCCTTGGCAGGGGTGGATCCGGAAGGGGAGAAAGCCGCAATTGCTCCCTCGTCAGAGCAGCAATGGGGTGCAACCGATGAGGCCGTTTTACAACAGTTGCAGTCCAATCTGCACTACTGAAGATAGGACATTGTCTAAGGGGCAGTATTGTAGCTAGATTTATACAAAAGACGCACATTTTTTTGAAGTTCTCCCCCCCTGGTCCGCCCCTGGATGCGCCACTGACCCTTGGTTCGGTGGAGAAAAAGTGCCCCAATGAAAAATAATTAGGCCAAACGATACCTAAGCATGACCAGCTGCCAAACTAAAGCCGATGCTGTAACCGCGGTGTAAAATGCATGCCAGTGAAGCAAAAATTGGGTTCCATGGCGCAGCCAAAGGCGGGAAAATGGTTAGTGGTTACTGTTTGTCCAAGTGTATGACAAACATGTCTTGTACCTACAGCGTCAAAATACTGTATTTGAAAAGCAAATGGAATTTCTTCCTTTTCTTTAAAAATTGGGGTGGTCTACCTTGGTAACACTATGCTGTTGCACTTGACTCCATCAATCCATGGTTCCACGATAAATTCTGGCCGAGGTGTTATGTTACATTAATGGGTTGGGGAGTAAGCCAAGCAGCCATAATAGGCCGAACCCTTAGGAGCCTGCTTGCGGGAGATGAGGAGGTAGGTGTAGAGGTTGTAGGAGAGGGGAAACTTGCAGCACCCAACGTTCTTTACCAACCACCCATGTTGGTACTAACGCTGGCTTGCGCCGCTTAACTTCAGTGATCTCACGAGAACTGGTGTATCCAACACAACTTGGCGCACAACTGGTGTGTCCAACGCAACTTGGCTGCGCAACTGGTGTGTCCAACGCAACATGGCTTATCCTGAACGAGAAGGAAATCCAAGGGAGTTTCTGTCAGGAATAAAGTAATAGCCCTGGTTGATACGCACGCGTTATACATGGAGGAAATTTGAAGTGGATCGCGAAAATTTCCAAGCTTAGGGACTGTGAATAAAATAATAGCGCCAACGTTAAGTAAGTCGACAACTGTATTTCCACGTGCTGTATTTCCAGCTTGAGTGGGATAAATAGCGTATCGACCCTGCAGCGGATGGATGAAGGGCTTGGAGTGATGATGATTAGTCAGATTGGGTTTAATGCCGAGCGGCTGTAATGCTTTGAACACCCCAGTTCTTGGCTGATTACTGAAGTTAAGGAACTCAACCCCAGAGAGTACTAGCATGGGTGATCACTTGCGAACATTGAGTACTGCTAATACCAAAATCGTCGTAACAGTGTAGTGTCTGTGGAGAGTCTGCGTTAGATCTACAGAATGGACGGGACTCTAACGACCGTGGTAGTTGTAGGGCCCTAAAACACCAACAAAGCAAACAAATGGGTCTAATGCACGAGAGAATAAGGCAAATACAACGTTTAATTTATATTTTAACCTTGAAGGATGTTATTTGATGCTCCAACACGAGTTGGACATGTTTTTAACTTTGTCTAAAGTTCAATTTGAATTTTAAATATGGGGGAAGTTCGCGGAATTCTGGGAAAGTTCGTTGTTTTAATTATGAGCAGTTTGTTTTGCGCCACGTTTTACATAAACGGGTATTGTTAGTTTACGAAAATTACGTTAATTCGAAATACGAAGATTCTCTCAACTTAGTGTGAATCATGAAAAAGCATTCGACGAACCATGTAAAGCCACGGTTGACAAGGTGTGAATACAGAACACAGCTATAAAAATAACAAACAGGATGGGCCTTCAGAACTTGCACTGTGTGCGGGCGCTACCAGAGAAAGGCGGGGGAGGGGGTCGGGGTCCGTTTCGGTGTCAACAGTTGCTCAACGTTATTTAAAAATAAGGAGACAGGCGTTTATTTGAGAATCGCAGGCAGATTCTGAAGACCCTGACACCTGTACTTTTATTCTTACAATAGTATAAGCAGTGGGGTAACAAGAACTTGAAACACCCCAAGGGACCTATTTTTTATGGCCCCCCCCCATTAAAAATTGCGTTGGACACACCAGTTCTCGTATAATCACTGAAGTTAAGCAGCGCAACCCCAACTACCACTGACATGGGTGGCCGCTTGGGAAAACCGAGTACCAGTAGTACCCAAAAATCGTCGCATTAGTGTAGTGTCTGTGCACTCTCTGTATAAGAACTATGAAGAGGACGGGGCTCCTATGACCGTTGTAGATGAATGGCCGTAAAACACCAACGAAACGAAAAAGAAATTATTATATCAGGGGTGACGAACCTATGGCACCTATGGCGCTCCGCAATATAGCAATCAGGGGACTGAAGCAGACGTGGTAGCAGGTTGTCCATAAGAATATGGCAGTGGGTGAGGCGGACGGGGGCCTAGTGGGAGATAGACGGGAGTGGAGGGCTAGAACCCGCAGACCCGACCCTGCCACAGGCGGGATAAGGGTATTATGATGATGATGATGGTGATTAACTAAAAATGATTCGTTCTTAATAAAATAATCAAAGATGGTCAAAGAGCCAAAACCAACGTAATTAATCTGACAAATCAAGAGTCACCAAAACTGGCTCCATAGGAATGTATGGGATTCCCATAGACCAGATTTGACATAGCTTTACATTTTGCTCTCTTGTTCGTCAGTGACCCATCAAATCTAAATGGTTCCAATGAGAAATTTGTAGCCAATGGTCCAATCTTTCGATTTCTGTGCTATTCATCAAAAATCTCCAAGGCAGACCCGAGTGGGCAGTTACTTGCTGTGCCACTCTGAATTAGTAATTGAAATCTGTGAAATAAAAATTGACTTTTCTCACTTCTGAAAACAAAATTGCCAAACTTTACAAGCAGAATGTAACACAAACAAATCTTGTATAGCATCAATGCCTGATAACTAGTATGGTCGCTACTCAAACACGTGGTCAACCTTCGCTGGGTGGTGTAGTTTTTATACTCCCCACTGGGGTACTGCAAGCTGAAGTCAAGAAAACACTACTAACCCTATTATGCCCCCTGTTTCCCTACAATGAATAGATTCAGAAAAATTTCCAGGATAGAAATAAAGAAAATAGGCAAATGATAAATATGGAGAGAGAGCAGGTAGCAGGCTGAGTAACTGTGCCCTAATCACCCGTGTTTGCCATTGGGAAAAAAATTGGTATTTACACTCTGCCATAAGCGAGAAAGGGTGAATAGTTGCTTTTGTCCATGAATAAATATTTGGTGTGGTAGTTATTTACAACTTGATAGAATTCTGTATGGAAAACGCCAGTGTTTAAGCTGTTTTGACAGATTACCCACGTATGCCTCTCAACAATTAGCATGCCTGAGGCATTATATTTTTTTTAGCCCGTCCCAGCGATCTTACCTGGGACGGGCTAAAAAAAAATGTAATGGAAATTTTTGGAATTTTTTTGAGACTGATAGTGGCGTTAGGAAATAACGAAATCATGTTGAAATAAACCTTCAGACCTGCCTTGGTGGCACATAACGTGACGTACTCAGTTTAATGCGTCAGCCGTTC
This sequence comes from Trigoniulus corallinus, assembly GCA_013389805.1. Taxonomy (NCBI): domain Eukaryota; kingdom Metazoa; phylum Arthropoda; class Diplopoda; order Spirobolida; family Trigoniulidae; genus Trigoniulus; species Trigoniulus corallinus. Next base: position 9,441,850 of record JAAFCE010008833.1, read on the forward strand.
CAGTTTCGATAAGGTTTCGAGGTGAGTTGGCTTCTGTTAGGCGGGAGAGAGACAAACAGAGGTCCTGTGTGGTGTACGGTGGCATTTGAATGTAAAAGAACCATCTCTACTGTGCAACGGATAGATGAGGGAAAATTCCCAGGTGTAGAAACTCGCCCCCCCCCACCCTGGAAGCGTGGATTGACTCAACGTGCAGTAATCCGACGATCGATACAGCTTTGGTCGGCAGCCGACTGCGGAAAAATGCCGTCCAATATACTGTATCATCCGTTTGTCAATTCAGAGAGGCAAGATCGATACCTATAGGCGGGTAAAGGGTTCTGAGTAGCTTTTGCTGAAATAAACTTGCAAATGCATAAGATGATGCCTTCCTGAAACGTTGCAGTCTTCTTCGAAACATTGTTTTCAATATAAAGTGGACTCTCGGTATCTTGACCCCGGATATCTTGAACGACTTAGTCAGGTCCCGGCTAAATCTATGTTCTTAAGTACACTCCAGTTAACTTGAACGATCGGTTATCTTGAACGGTGAAGGCTAGTCCTTTAGGTGTTCAAGATAGTGAGAGTCTACTGTATGTCCTCTCCTGGATGTGTCTACTACCCCACTACTTCTCCATAACCCGCTCCCAGCCTCGAACTTCGCCTGCCGTGGTAGAGAAGGACTGAACTTGCTAATGAAAAAGGTCAACAAAATAAATGGAGCAAAACACCAATATCATTGGGTACACAGGCTGGTTATGTACTATGACTAAGCTCCAAATATTGTCACTTTCCCTATCCCGTTTTTAGTTTGTGTACACTGTGATATGATTAAGGGGGCGGCAATTTCTCTTTTTGTCCGGGACGGCATAAATGCTAAACCTGATGCCAGGCCCTGCTACATGAAGCAAAATATATTTACAAATCGGCAGAATTTCAAGTGTAGGAGCTCGTCCCTGGTGTCGGTGAACAAAATTTCCCCAACGATGGAAGTAGGCCGACTTTTGGCAGCTGTTTTAGAATGAAATGCAGTTCAACAGATCGGCCGTTTGTTTCACGGTTTCCTTTGGAAGAAATGGGTATCTGACCCCCGCCATTTGCGAGAAATGGGAGGGAGCGGCTTATTGCCTTGGACACACCAGTTCTTGTCTGATCACTGAACTTAGGCAATACAACTCCAGCTATTACTAGCATGGGTGGCTGCTTGGGAAAACTGGGTATGCTAATGCCCAGGGCAGGCGCTAGAGTTTGTGGGGCCCAAGGCAGCAGGAGAGAGTGGGGCCCCAGTGTAAACATTGTTTACAGAATTGCTTATCAGTGCAGGAATTTAACAGGGGAGGAGGGGGGGGGGTTAGACCAGGTTTTTTAGGGGGGGGGGGGTTGCAGTTCATCCATAACCAGGATAAAAGGTATGGAAAAAGTGCTGAACCTTGGTGCACCACAACTTTCACTGGAAGAAACCCCCAGTGTTTCCACAAGGTGTCCTTACCCTGGCTTTGGAGCCATCGTACATATGCAGGACTATTAAAAAAACCCTTCTTCTCTCCCTCTTTTTGTAATACCTCCCAAGCTATCTGTCGTTGGACACTGTCATAGGCCTTCTCCAGGTCGACAAAGATGGCATTGGGATCTTTCTTTGCTGCCCTATACATTTCTACCATCTGGATTACTGGATTAGTTTCATGGGGTTGGGGAGTAAGCCAAGCAGCCATGACAGGATGAACCCTTAGGAGGCTGCTCGCGGGAGGTTAGGAAGTAGGCGAAGAGGACAAAGGAGAAGGTAAATTTGCAGCACCCAACGTTCTTTACCAACCACCCATGTTGGTGTTGACATGGGCTTGCATTGCTTAACTTCAGCGACCTTACGGGAACTTGTGTGTCCAATGCAACTTGGCTGCACGATTGTGTATCTGCATCAGAATGAAGATTGGCTCCATTGCGGACCTACCTGTCATAAACCCAAACTGATTTCTGCAAACACTAGTTCTAACCTGGAGGTGACGTTCCATTACTCTCTCTGAGCTCCATGGAGTGGGTCATTCATTAGCTTTATACCTCTATAGTTACCACAATCTTGGACATCCCCTTTGCCCTTGAAGAGTGGTACTATCCAACTCTCACGCCATACAGATGACATTCTATCTCCACTACCTATCTTACTGAAAAGTTTCCCTAGCCAACTGGTACCTGTCCTCCCTAGGCTATGCCACACTTATGATTCTGGCTGGGCCTACAACTTTTCGACCTTTCATCTCACTAAGTTCCCTGGCTACTTCCTCCTCTGTTACACAGTCCACAACCCCTGCCAATACAGGATAGGTTGCGAGGTCCTCATCTCCCCTCCTGAATTCAAGAATTTTTGGAAGTACTCCTCCCACCTCCTCAACAAGACCAAAAGCGCAATTTTCCATATCGCACATGATGTTCTCTGCAGAAATGGAGGCAATGGCAACATCATTACTGCCTTCTGAAGTTATGCAAACGCAAAAAATAAGATTTTGATTTTTATCAATTGACATTTTGTACAGTATTTCTTAAATTTTTTTTTCAATTCATCAGCGCGGGGCCCTCTGAAGGCGGTTGCCTTGGTCGCCTTGCCCTAACGCTGGCCCTGCTAATACCCAATAATAGGGAGTTTTATTACAACGGTTTTTGCTAGTGTATGCTATGCAATGCAGACGAATATTCAACTGTGCAAACGCGAACACTGTGCGCATCAAGCTGAGTGTACGTTTTTGCATATGCTTTTCAGGCGTACATTCTGGTGTACACTTCATTCAGAGTAAGAAATAAAAAGAAAATGGTGGACAGTGGAGGAGGTCTCTCGGTATGTGGTGCTCATGTATGGGCCGTTGCAGAAACGCTGCAATAAAACTAATTTTTTTTAAAAAAATCGTATGCTAGTCATGTGGTTTGTGTATGCTATTGCGTGCGTGTCGACGTTGTAATACAACTCCTGCGTTTCTATCCAACGCACCCTACACAATGCAGACGAATCATGAACTGCGCAGACGTTTGCGCAGTTGATATAATTGGTCGGATAGCAACGCAGCCAGAAAACTCTCTAATAATCATCACATTAGTGTAGCGTCTGTGCATAGAACTACTCAGTGGACGGGGCTCTAATGACCGTGGAAGGGCCTCAAGACACCAACGAAACAAAAGGAAGCAAGAAATGGGTGTAGGATGATCAAATTTAAAATAACTTCGGTCAATTTAGTATTCACATTAATGCAATGAATAATTGACTCTCTACTATGCAACTAGTAGATGAGGCAAATTTTTCAGGAGTAGGAGCTCCCCCTGGAGTCGGTGAAATTCCCCAACGAGCGGTAGCAGGTAACAAGAGTTGCAGTTGCAGCTTTGGTCGGTAACCGGCTGTGGAAAATCGCTGTCCGATACATCACCTCGTGTTCATTCAGAGGAATAAGATGCCCGACCCTGCCATAGGCGGGCAAAGGGTTAGAAGTTGCTTTGCAATGATTAATTGACTTTACCTTCTATAATTACGAAAACAATTTGAATATGTATCCAGTTAATTTAACAAAACAGTCCTTAAAAGTTAGTTAATTACTTTTGGAATATGATTAATATTCGACGAACTTCGTTTACGTAACACTGAAGGGTACTATTAGAGGGTTAATATTAAAAAACGTTATTTACGTTATGACGAACAATACGAGCGTTTTCAGTGACGTCAAGGTAATCATTCAGATTTGATGTGTTTCCGCCCAGAAGCTTTTAATCAAAAATTCAACTCTAAGTTATAATTAAGGTTCTATGGCATAAGACTCCTTTTGTAACTTTGCTGTCAAATTCAATTAAGCGTTTTTATTTAACACCAATTTACTGCCATATTTTTTAACATTTGACAAAAACAATTCTCGAGAAAGAGCTAATGCAAACAGTGTTTTGACATCTAGAAAAATATTTCCACAATTACAATTTTTCAACCTCAAAGCCTTTGTCCTAATTCCGTCACTTGTTTACACCGTTCATTTATTTGACTGTACACATTACATTTGACATTTTTAGATTCTGAAAAAGAAATTATAATCAAGTTTTCCCCTTTCTCTGATCTCTCCATACGCTTAATTACGAAATTTCTTTTTAATTGCTTGGCCATGTGCAGGTGGCGCAGATATAGCGTCAGTGGTTCCAGATTCGATAGTGTATCGGGATCGTTCACACCAGTTCTCGTCTGTGGCCTCTTGGGAACACTGGGTACAGAACACTTGGGAATACTGGGTACACTTGGGAACAACTCGTCGCATTAGGCTGCTTACAAACGAACGACTGACGATCAACTACAAAGTTGTAGGCAAGTTTTCACAGACGAACAACTGTTAGTCGTCGTCTATTTTGATGCACATAGAAACATTTAGTTTGTCGGCCAGTGTCGGTCAGAAAATGAAACATTTCTGTCGTTCGTCTGACTGATTATCCCCATTGAAATGCTTTGGTTGCATTTCCACCGACAATTTTGTAGGTGACGATTGTCGTTCGTCTGTCTTCAGCCTTAGTGTGGTGTCTGTGCAGTAACAGCATTAAAACTATGCAGTGGACGGGTCTCTCATGTACCCTAAAAACCAACGAAACAAACAAATTCGATAGTGGATCGAGATGAGTTGGCGTCTTTTGGACTAAAGAGAGAGGCCTCGATGTGGCCTCCCGTCGGATTGGTAGAAAAGTGTATACAATATCACTTTCACGTAAAGAACCCTTTCTGTTATGCAACGAGTAAATCGGCAAAATATCGGGTATCGGATATCGTCTTCCTTGGCGTTTTACGGCCCTTCAACTACAACGGTCATTAGAGTCCCGTTCACTGCGTAGTTCTAATGCAGAGGCTGCACAGACACTGCGCTGATGCGACAATTTTTGGGTATTAGAGATACCTAGTGTTCCCAAGCGGTTACCCATGTTAGTACTAGCTGAGGTTGCGTTGCTTAACTTCAGTGATCCAACGAGAACCGGTGTGTCCATACAGCCGCTCCTCTGGCGTCGGTGGAGTGCCCCAACGAACAGTAGGCCTACTGCCACAACAAATAAGCATAAAGATTGTTTCACTAGGTCGGCAGGCAGTGCGTAAAAATACAATCAAAAGTTCGCCCATTTTTCCCAGAGGGACAAAATGGGTGCCCGATCCTGTCACAGGTAGGGAAAGATCAGTAGTAGCTTTCCATTTGCACGTGTTACACATGTTGCTCAATTGTTTTATCAATTCGGGGAACTGTGACGGACTTGATTCCTCGTTATGAGGGGAGTCCAAGGTGGACCACCTCGTACTTTCGTTTGGTACCCGTTCCTACGTACCACTTCGTTGATTCCAGTCATGTGTGTTGGGGTATTGCCTTGGAGATAGGACAAGGTTTTGACATTGACTGCCAGATTGGGATGGTACGATCCGGTAAAAATAAAGTTGTGGACGTTGGTCTCCAATTAGGGGTCACATTGATTCGCAACCAACTTTTGATGTGAACCCAACTTGTCACACCTTATTACCTCAGGCAAACCTTGTTGAGCATACGTTGGAAGCTTTCTACAAGGAGCTTGATGATCTAGTAGGCCTACATCCATTTTCGGCCTGAAGCAGGCCCAACCAATGAGCACTTAATGTTGAGAGGAAAATTTAATGGATATGTTGTGATGGGAACCTAGGAATGTTAAGAATTACATTGCGGACAGCTCAATGCTATCAGGGATATACAATTATGAATTTAGCTGGGGGACATAATCATCATCATCATACCCATATCCCACCTGTGGCAGGGTCGGGTCTGCGGGTTCTAGCCTTCCACCTCAGTCTGTCTCCCACCAGGTCGCCGTCCACCCCACTCACTGCCATGTCCTTACAGACAACCTGTTCCCACGTCTGTTTAGGTCTCCCCCTACCCCGGTTGATACCGACAACCTGCATTCCTGGCAGGGGCATAACGAACTCCTCCTCCCTTCTTCTCATGACGTGTCCATACCACCTCAGCCTATTCTCCCTCATTCATTCTGCGAAATCCACCACCCCCAGGTTACATCTAATATCCTCACTCATGTACCGCTACATTCGCATCTCGCCCACTTACATTCTATTGACGTACTGTAAATTCACCTGGATCAAAAAAAAAAATCAATGCACAGCTTAGGACAGTGATTCCCAACGTGGGGCCCACGCCCACGGGGAAGGGGTAAATTGAAATTGGACTCGTTCAGAGTTTGGAATGGGGTGATTGAGACTGACGTTAAATATATTCAAAGGTGACATAAAATTTCTTTGCAGCGAGCATCAAGTGCAAGGATCTCACTATATTCAGATAATTATTAATAATTAAAATAATATAGAAAAGTCTTTCATTAACATTATTTTGTACTTGAATTTCATTTCTCCATTATACAGTATGTTTTCAAAATTTACTTACTGAGCTGCATTGAACACACCAGTTCTCGTCAGATCACTGAAGTTAAGCAATGCAGCCCCCGTCACTATCAACATGGGTGGCCGGTTGAACAGCATGCGGAAGATTCCACCCCGACAGTTTATCTCCGACAATTCTGTGACAGTCCCGACAGTCTGTGAACAATACTGTATTAAAAATGGAAAAAAACTGAGTGAATTCTGCCATTTTTTAATTTGTTAATTTTTCGTTAAAATTCGTTAATTAAAATTCACAATACGGCATTAACAATTTTTGTCAGTGTCGGGGACGAATTTTCATCGGGACTAATTGTGTGGGGACGAATTTTACTAAAACCCGGTTGAACATTGGATGCTACTAATTTCCTGTCTCCTATATCACCCACACCTACCTCCCCTCACTCGTGAGCAGTCTCCACAAGGTTCTGCCCATTATGGCTGTTTGGCCAACTCCCCAACCCATTGATGTAACATGCTGAGTGTCCGCTCACTAATTTTCTAGTCATTTCTTCATAAAACCTATCATTCAAGTTTCTTTAGTGAAAATTTTAATTTTTGAATATTAACAATTATGTATATGTTAGGAGGGGGCCTAAGAATTTTTGAAAGGCGTAGGTGGGGCACAGCAGGTGCCGCAGCACCAATTGCATACAATCAGCGTCGAATTGCACGATAAATGTGGTCAAGGACTTTCGCCAAGCTAATTTAAGGGCTCCTACCTTGACAAGGAGACATGACATTTAATTGAAGGAGCAGACAGATGTGACAGAAAAGAATTACTGTATTTTAGCGCGTATAATGCACACAGTATACGCTTTTTTTTCTTACCTTACCCCCCCCCCTCGCCTGGTATTTGTGGAGACGCGCTATACCAAAACTTTATTACAGGAAGCTGCATTGAACATATAAAATGTCTGCCATGAATCATAACCAAAGGTGCATTTTAACGAAAAGGAGGCCATACAAGAAATATTATGGTTTCTTCCGCTTTCTACTCCACAGTGTAAGATTTGCGTTTAATGCTGAGCATGATGCTAACATTAGGTGTAATAGAACCAAGGGCCCTTTATGTATCCGTAAGCAAACGACCAGGGGAGCGGCGAGTTGCGTTGGACACACCAGTTCTCGTCTGATCCTGAAGTTGAATAACGCAAGCCCAGTTAGTACTGACATGGGTGGTCGCTCTGGAAAGCTGGGTACTGCTAATACCCAATAATCGTCGCCTTTGTGTAGTGTCTGTGCAGCATATGCATTAGAACTATGCAGTGGACGGGTCTCTAATGACCTTGTAGTTGGCGGGACCTTAAACACCAACAAAAAAAAAAAGCAAACGACTAAGGCAGTGGTTCTCAAATTTTTTATAGGATTTCGTCACGGTACCCTAGGAGCCGCGGACCCCAGTTTGGAACCAGTGGACTAAAAGGACTCCCTGGTTTATGACCCCTTTTACGAACTCGTCCTATTGTGACACATGCTTGGTATCAGTGAGTGCACGTAATGTCAGAACTTTATTGCACAAAAGTCCAATTTTTGTGCACTTTATGTGGGTGAGCATTATATGCGCTAAAATACGGTACTGTATGTAATGCTGTCAACATTGTCTAACTTGTGAGTAGTTGTGTAAACTATTAGCTTCAGGCTACTTGCCCCGTTAGTTAGTAATTCGTTGAAAATGTTGAAGAATTTCCAGCAGCACACTAGTGTGGGCTCAAGACAAACAACTTCCGATTAAGAAAGGAATCACGTTATTAACAATGCAAATGTTTTAAACCTGCATCGCTTAAAAGAACTTAACGTTATAAACACATTTATGTTAATTATATCAACGTGCAATTATTTAATTGTGGACGAAAGTACCGATGACTAAGTGATTACAAACTTGTCTCATTTCAAGGAGAGATCTTAGAAGTTCAACCACCCTCCCAGCATAAGGATAATTTAGATATTTTATAAGGCAGATAAGCCGAAATACAGCAGGCAATCTTATTTCCATCAGCCATCCTTGTAAAAAGTTTCCCTGGGGTAACAGGAATCAGGGGGAGCGGCTGTATTGCGTTAGACACACTAGTTCTCGTCTGATCACTGAAGTTAAGCAATGCAACCCCAGCCAGTACTAACATGGATGGTTGTTTGAGAAAGCTGGGTACTGCTAATACCCAAAAATCGTCGCATTAGTGTAATGTCTGAACAGTCTCTTCATTAGAACTATGCAGTGGACCGGGCTAAAATGACCTTGTAGTTGAAGGGCCCTAAAACACCAACAAAACAAAAAAACAGGAATCAGGTGGCAAATGAAACTTTTCACTAGGATGACTAATTGAGATAGTGTCTAATGCATGGGCAAGAGACTTGGATAATGTCACTCTTCGAGGGTTGAGGTGATGCTCAAAGCTGTAGTAACTGTAGAGGTATGAAGGATTTGAGCCATTGGATGAAGCTCTAGGAGCGTGATAGAACGTTGCCTCCTCGTTCGACCTAGTGTCGGGGGAAATCAAATCAGAACCAATCTTCATTCTAAGGCAGATGGTCGAAAAGCATAGGGCAACAAAGAAACTCCGTGCCATTTTCATTGATCTGGAGGAGGCCTATGATAGTGTTCAACAACAGACAGTGTGGGAGGTAGTAAGGAAAATGGGATAGCACACACCTTTTCACTTTTGTCATGGACGAACTGCTGACTGGAGTAGGGGAATGATACTCACCTACAGCATCGGAAAACTCGGAGACTCCAGAGAAGTGGAGCAAGATCTGAAGGATATTAGAGCAGCACTAGAAAAGGGATACCTTAAGGTGAACTTTAAGAAGGACAAGGAAATAAAGTACAGAAATCCTCTCATCCACGGACTAATAGGGGAAGGGGTTGTCAGTTAAAGCCGATTGTCCTCAGTCAGGGAAACTATGAAGTTCCTCTGAAGTACTACAGGTATTTTTTCAGTGCTGGTGCTGGGATGCTCTGGTCAGGTGTTGGAGAGACGGCTTAAAAATGTGAATCCAACTTTCATTGCTTACTACCCTTATTCTGTTGTATCAACGAACTGTAAGAGAGTGTCAATGGAATCTCGTACACGAGACATTTTCGGTTTCACTACCAACTCTTCCTTCGTATCCGTTGCATCCGAAGTCTGTTGATGAAAGGTTTGTCTGTACATAGGTTCAGTGTTTCAGAGCAATAGAGAAAGACATTCAGATGTGACCTACAGTATATGATCAGTGTAGGATGGGTGACGTGGAGGCAGGCAAGTGGAGTCCTGTGTGATTGGAGGGCCCCAATAAAGTTGAACGGAAAATTCTACAGGACAATGGTTAGGCTGGCTTTGCAATATGCATCAGAGTATTGAGCATTGCGAAAGAACCATGAAAACAGAATTCAAGCAGCTGAAAAGTGACTGCTGCGTTAGATGAGTGGGGTGTAGGCCACTGCGGAAAAGACGAGGGAGAGAACAGATTGAGGTAGAATGGTCGTGTAATGACTCGTTCCGTTAGAGCAGTGGTTTTCAACCTTTTTATTGGAACGGAACCCATTGGAATATTTGGACTTCTCGCGGAACCCTTTGGAACATTTAGACCTTTCGCGGAGCCCCACACAGTGACAGAAAAAAAACATTAATTGATACAGGTGTGTGTTTTAGCATAAGGAGTTGAATTCGTGGCCTAATGTTTGAGAGACACCCGAAGTTCATCTTCGACAGACAAAAGTCGTTCTAGTTTCTGGTGTTTTCATTGTTATTTTTATATTTTATTTTGCCATTGGCGGAAACCTTGGGCGGACCTCACGGACCTCTGGTTGAAAAACACTGCGTTAGAGGGATGCAGGATATTGCAAGCACACGGGACAAGGGAAGACCAAAACAGGCGTGAGAGCAGATTTTACGAAGAGATATGTTAGCGCGTATGGTTGATGGAAACCTGTTGGGAGGTAGGCGGAAGTGGAGGGCCACAACCCGCAGACCCAACCCCGCTACATACGGGAAAGGGTATTATTATTATGAGATGATCAGCTTTAATATTAATCAAGTTCCCGCCTCACCTTGTGAGCTTCAAGCTTTTCCTCCTGATATTCTGACTCTGCCATTATCTTATTTATCATCTCAGTGATTGCATTACTTATGAACGATGTGTTTTTGGCAATTGTCAGATTATCGCCAAACGATATGTTCCAGTTTAACACTGTAACTTGATGGGAAATTTTTCAGGGGTATGGTTAGACCAGTGATATAGCTGTAATTCATCATTGTGCTATGCGAATGAATGATAACATGTCAACATATATTGTACATGCACCACAACCTTACAACCCCGAACCTCCAAACCCTCTTATTTGCGAAATCATGTTTCATTTTTAATAGTAATATATTAAATTAACATAATTATTGTTGAAAATATCATCTTTGACTGATTTTCTAGAAAAATTCGATTTGTATATTTAGATAGCGATGTGAACACATCACATCATCAGCCAGACATCACATCAGTTGCTGCACTCAAATTTTTATATCTACTGCTCGTCTGCTCACTGTTGCTCGTTTGTTGGTATTTTAGGTTTTGTGGTTGTTGGTGTTTTCAGTGTTTGTTGGTGTTTTAGATTTTGTTTGTTGGTGTTGGGTAGTTCTGCACAGACACTACACTAATGCGACGGATACTAGCAGTACCCAGTTTTCCCAAGCCGCCACCCATGTCAGTACTAGCTGGAGTTGCACTGCTTAACTTCAGTGATCAGACGAGAACTGTTGTATACAAAGCATTAAGCCGCCTCCACCTAGTACCAATTAGTTAAGATTGGTGAGACTCTAGTGTTAGTGGTGGATTACACAGGTCGGCGATGAAAAAATTGTCTTGAAAATAATTATTGTTTTTTTACAGTTTTAAGGATGCTGATTACTAGAAAAATAATTAAAATGTTCTGTCACGTACAGTTTAATAAAAAATTCAATTTTTAGAAATTATTCATGTCATCATGTATTCATATGTATTCATGAACTTATTAATGTTAAATGGTCCATATATGGTAAATACAAGCCAAGAAATAGTATGCTATTATTTATGGTGGACTATTGTCTAAATGTCCCTTGGACAGAATAGTTTGGCCCTTGAAATAGGTGGCTGAAGGATGATAGGGTTGTTGGCCATTCATAAAGGAAAGGGGCAGTGATGGATCCAGCAGCAGATCAAGGGGGAACACTTCAAAAAAGTGCACCCCAAATATAGTATTTTTAAATATTCAGAATCCCTTACTATAAATCTAGCTAGCAAGTACAATTGGTCATCTGCTGCCCCTTACACAATTCCTATCTCCAGTGGTTTAGCCAACTACAGATTTGATTGCAACTGTTGGACTTCCAGTATAGAAAGGTGGATAGCAATGTAAAAATGCCTCATCAGTTGCACCCCATTGAGGCGCTGAGGGGTAGCAATTGCTGCATTGCTCCCCACTTTGGATCCGCCCCTGGAAAGAGGCATTTGTCACTGTCTAGGCAGCTGGTGTTGGGCAGATCAGACAAAACACTATTGCACTGGTTGGTGGAGGTTGTACATAAGGAAATGGTGGTGTGTGGGGTGGATGGGGACCTGGTGGGAGATAATTGGGAGTGGAGAGATGCAACTCAGACAGGACCCAGCCACAGGCAGGGAAAGGGTATGATGATGATTGGATGCGTGTGGTATGGTCATGTAATGTGAAAAGGAAAGAAGAAGCATGGGGGAAAACCAAAACAAACTCGGGATTAGTTTGGAGGTAGGTCGTAGTGGTAAGGGTGGATCAGGGGAAGCACTTCAAATAAGTGCACTCCAAATATTTTTAAATATTCAGAATCCATTGTTACAAATCTAGCTAGCAATTCAACAGGTGCTCTACTGCCCCTCAGGCAGTGCCCTCTCGTCAGTGGTTTAGCCAACTGTGGACTGCACTGCAACTGTTGAACTGGCAGTATAGAAATGGGGATAGCAGTGGGAAAATGCCTCATCAGATACAAAGGTGAATCATGCATCAGTTGAAATATGTGCCCCATTGAGGCACTGAGGGGGGAGAAATTGCTGCATTGCTCCCTCTCCTGGATGCGCCACGGTCTGCAACCCACTTACCCACCCCTGCCACAGGTTGGATAAGGATATGATGATAAAGCATAAGAGATTACTGTTGTGTGGGACAGCAAATGCATGAAACAGGCGTCTTCAAATGTTCTACACAACTAAGGCAGGCCCGCTTTTCTAAGTGAGATAACCAGTGCATGATTTAGATATTGAGAGGCCCTAGGCTCTTTCAATTTTGACAGGCCCTAGGCTCTTTCAATTTTGAGAGGCCCTAGGCTCTTTCAATTTTGAGAAGCCCGAGGCTCTTTTAATTTTGAGAGGCCCGAGGCTCTTTCAATTTTGAGAGGCCCTAGGCTCTTTCAATTTTGAGGCCCTTTTCTTAAGTTTTGAAGCCCGCTAAATGTTGAGTCCTTAGGCTTCAGCCTACTGACCCTAGTGATAAATCCGGTACTGGAAGTGACCACTGCTGCTGAGAACATGTCACATAAGGAACTCTGGCTAGAGCATTGCTTGATTATTCTTATTATATTTATTCTAATTGCTGGTTAACTAATATTTAGGCCTGTCAGGGCTGATTTTTCTGCATCTACCAATTTTGCTGATGCGTTCTGAATACATAGAAAACGTCGTCGTGTACGTGCCAGTTGTAACGCAAACCCTGCAAGCTGCGTGAGAAAACAGTTTTGTCTCTTTTTTGTTTTTGTAACACTGGCCATGGATATGGTTTAAAATGCATTCTCATTCAATTCTGTAGTCGCATCATAGTCAATTCATATTCAACAGTAGCGTTTCGTTAATTACTTATCTTCAGGTACAAATGAAGATTTTTTTTTCTAAATCTTACAGTTGTCACGTACAGTTTACTGTATGTGCTTTGTGAAACTCAAAGGTGTAAGCAAACAAAATGGAGTAGAGAGTATAAATGTTTGTTAAATCAAGGATTTTTATTTACAAGAGGACTTTTTTTTTTTTTTTTTGAAAATGATTGCTAGTATTGTCACCTTGTGTTGACTTTGAAATGAGTTACGCAAGTTTATCACAGGTAGGTAACCTAGGATGGATGATGGGGCTATTTTTTTCACAATTTCATCCGAATTGTAGCGCATAAGGCATTTATTTCAGGGCTAATTACTTTTTAAATGTCCTCGGTGACGTGTATATACAGTACATTGAAGGACTAAGTAGAGGATAGGTTCATGTTTAACGGCCCTAGGTTTCAGTATGACCAGTTCAGGGTAGTATTGAAGCGAGGTTTCAGGTAATGTAGGATCAGGTTTGGACTGCCCTTAATTTTCAGAATATGAATATGCAATCATTTGTGACGAATACCTTGCTAGTGGGATTTTTCATGCTAGACCCATATGTCTAGAACTCCACCAGCACTCCAGCAACATCTTTGCCCTTTGTAACCATTTTAGTCGCTCCACAGCAACACCCACCATTCCCAGGACCTCTTCGAATGTGGAGGAGCAGCTTTATTGCGTTGGGCACAACAGTTCTTGTCTGGTCACTGCAGTTAAGCAACGCAACCCCAGTTTGTACTAACATGGATGGCAGCTTGGAAATACTTGGGAACCGCTAGTACCCAAAAATCGTCGTAACAGCATAGGGTCTGTACAGACTCTGTATTAGAAAAATGCAGTGGACGGGGTTCCCAATTCAGTGTGGGGGTTCCAATCCCCTCCTGCAGTGGCCCAGCATTGGACATGTTATGAAGGCTGGTTCAGTGTTGGGCTAGTCCTAATTTTAGGAAGACACGAGCGGCTTATTGCGTTGGACACATCAGTACTCGTCAGATCACTGCAATTAAGCAGAAAAATCCCAGCTAGTACTAACATGGGTGGCCGCTTGGGAAAACTAGGTATTGCTAATACCCAAAAATCGTCGCATTAGTGTAGTGTCTGTGCAGTCTCTGCATATGAACTATGATGTGGACGGGGCTGAAAACGTCAGAAGGGGCCAGTGTAGAGAGAGAACACAATTCCATAAATGTAACACGCACGAGTTCAAAATCAAACCATTGTAACTTATTATCTTAAGCAAACCACACCTGGAGCTATAGATAGACGAATGGCGTTTGTGGCGCCCCAGGGATCCGCAGGGCTTCGTGCTGCGGTGCCCCAAAAATCCTGCTATGGAGTCCCAGTTGAGAATCGCTGCAGTAGCATAGGCGCGTTCTCATGAGGCAAGTTTTGTTGACTGATTTTAGTTGATCAACAAATGTTGAACATTACTTGAACGATATTTTGTTCAGACATTTCAACAGAAACTGATCAACAGTTTCATTTTACAAATGGGGTCAAAAGCAGTTGGGCAGATAACAACCCTGTATTTTGGTTAACCCCCAATCGGTCCAACCCTTCTGATGGATCCACTTTTGTAAATCTCCAAGGGCCTTAAACAAAAGACCTATTGTTCACTTGTTTCAATACATGTTTCAAATTGAAGGAAAATGGTGAATAACTAAAATGTTGATCAACTCGATGGAGACAAAGGTTCCCACTACAGTTTTCATTCAAGTTTTGTTGAACAACTACAATCGGTCAACAAAACTTGACTTGTGAGAACGTGCCTTATGTTTCAGCAGCAGTGACATGGAGCATTCAAGAGACCTGGTTGATTTGAATCTTAAATTGCAGTCTGAATCTTTCATAACATCTAGATGACAGTGAATAGATTAATGTGGCATGGGCATGTTGTGATAACAGGGGAGGAGGAGCACCAAGGGAAGAGAAAAACCAAGGTCATTAGAGTCGTTTGTTGGTGTTTTAGGGCCCTTCAACTTCGAGGTCGTTAGAGCCCCGTCCACTGTGTACTTCTGATTCAGGGACTGCACAGACACTATACTAATGTGGCGATTTATGGATACTAGCGGTATCCAGTTTTCCCAAGCGGCCACCCATGTCAGTGCGTTACTTAATTTCAGTGATCAGACGAGAACTGGTGTGTCCTATGCAACGTGCCGCTCTCGAGAAAGACCAAAGCAGACGTGGGAGCAGTGGCGTCACTAGGGGGTGCGGGTCGCACTGGGTGACACCACTCACACCATGAAACATGGAATGACACCAAAGCAGAAGAAGCGGCTTTTTTGGGAGAGGTTGTGACACCATGGTGTCACCGCACCTGCGTGGGAGCAGGTTCTACGAAGGGATATGTTTGGTGGATGAGAACCTATTGGGAGGTAGGTGGCAGTGGAGGTTCAGAACCTGCAAATTCGATCTTGCTTCAGACGGTATAAGGGATTTTAATGTTTTAAACTTCCTTTCCTTTCGGACTAACGTCCAAATCAATTTGGTCCTGGGTTTCAGATTCAGCGCTGGCTAAGACGGTGTTTGTGGGCCAGAGAAAAGTTTTCCTATCATTGTCCTATCTTTCCTACATGTGCAATAATTCGATAGTTACATTTTCGCTCTGGTAAAGTGGTCCGATGTTGAAGGGTCGGTTCCGGTCAAGGCGAGAGGATTCTTTTGGGCAAAAGCAAGGAGGTCAATTTCCCAGGTGTAGAGATTCGCTTATGAGCGCGACGAAAACAGCCCGACGTTAAATTAAGAGTTTGCAACATTGTCATCAGCTGGCTGTCTAAAAAAACACCGCCTAACATATCCCTCTTGTTATCCCGTTTCCATGGGGATGCCATAGGTGGGAAAGGATTATGAATGATGATGTTACCTATTTATACAAGATAGAGAAGTTGCATCAGATGAATGGGCGATATTGTCGTTTAGCAATAAAGCAGTGGCTCACGTGCTCAACTTTCACTAATTATCTAATGTATTTTCACTAATTTTCTCATCAAAACAGGTTTTGCTCTTACCACCTGACAAATACCTGCTCTCTTTCATCTTCCGGTCATCACAGTTTGTAATATTTTTGTGGCATTGCTTTTCATCCAATCAGCGCAGAATGTTTCATTATCATCATCATACCCTTATCCCGCCTGCGGCAGGGTCGGGTCTGCGGGTCCAATGAACATGCTCTGACTGGGGGCACCTCAGCCGGGTGTCTGGAACCCGCAGGAAATATTGGCTGAATTGTCTGTGGGGGGATGCCGGCCTACCCCACTGTTCCAACACCGCATTACACAACCAAAATAGAAATTTTTGGCAGGTAAATTAATGCTTTGTTGGTTATAATATTGCATGGTGTCTGACCTTTTGTACAATAACTACAGTGTAACGGGAGTCAGGCTCATGCCCAATATACAGTCCCTTTTTGAGATTATAATTTCTTTTCAAACCTTTTTCTGGGCATTTATATGCGAAATTCTATTTCCTTTAGCTAATAATTTCTTTAAATGTTAATCACTTGATATTTCTGTAGCATTATAAAACGAATGGAATGAAAGGAAAGTTCTCTAGGGCTGTGGTTAGGACGGCTATACTGTATTGAGAACACCCGTATAGCGTTGGATTTTGTTTGCTTTGTTGGCGTTTTCTGGCCCTTTACCTACAATGGACGTTCGAACCCCGTCCACTGCATAGTTATAAAGCACAGTCGCCACAGACACTACGATTTTTGGACATTAGTAGTACACAATGTTTCCAAGCCAGCACGTCGCCCATGCTAGCACTAGCTGGGTTACGTTGCTTAACTTCGGTGATCAGGCGTGAACTGGTGTGTCCAACACAATACAGGCTATACAGCCGCTCTCTACTTGAGATTTTTGTAAAGGCCTCCAAGTCGTGAGATAGGGCTACCCTAAAATACTGCTGTTACTTTTGATTGTGCAATGTGCTTTTGGTTAGTAAAATCCAGTGTGGTTTGCTGCAACGGTCCCTCAGGCGTCATCAATTCTGTGTTATGCCTAAGAACTGTTAACCACTTGCCAAGAACAGTGATTTTTAACCAGTGTACCGTGAGAGGATTGTCAATGTACCACGGAAATTACAACATCCAAGTTCAACACTGGATCACGATGGGTCGACCTTGAGCAATAGATAGACCCTCAGTCCGCAATCCGTCAGATAAGAAGCGGCCCTGTGTGGCGTGTACGGGGAGCGGCGAATTGTGTTGGACACACACCAGTTTTCGTCTGATCACTGAAGTTAAGCAATGCAACCCGAGCTCGTACTGACGTGGGTGGCCGCTTAGGAAAGCTGGGTACGCTAATACCCACAAATCGTCGCATTAGTGCAGTGTCCGTGCAGTCACTGCATTAGAACTATGCAGTGGACGGGGCTCTAATGACCTTGTACTTGAAGGGCCCTAAGACACCAACCAACTAAGTGGCGTGTACGATGTCATCTGCCCGTAGAAGACTCTTGCTAAATGCAAAGAGGAGATCAGTAAAATTCGCAGGTGTAGGAGCTCGTCAATTTGGCGCCAGTGGCGAAATAGTTTTTAATGAAGAAAAATACCAGTCCTCTATTTAAAAATACCGCCCATTTGTTCCAACACCCATGTGAAAATTATTAATGATACAGTATGCTCATTTTTCACTCCAATTTTGATCATTATACTGTAGTGTAAGTGTGCCGCGAGATTTTTACCGAGATCAAAGAGGCTGAAAAATGCTGCTCTGGATAGTATAACCCTATTTAAAGTGAGGTTCAAAAAGTATAATAATTTAATGATTGCCCCAAAAATGTACGAAGTGTCTAATAGAGCCAATGAAATTCGTATGTTGTGGACAAGAATGTGCCGAGCGCACAGGCGCCAGGATAGCGAAGGCACCAACAATTTCAGGTCAGGAGGAAATATTAAAAGAAAATAATTTTGTTCAATAAACTTAGAATTAATAGGTATATTTCGTATTTCATGTCTACTCACATATGTGTAATATATAGGCAGCACCGGTTACAAAGTGGGATGCCTCAGGCAAGTGTGAAATGGGAGGCCCTAGGCAAGTACAGTTTGGGACGCCCAGTCGTTCACAATTCCAGGCGAAGTATAGTGTATACAGGGTTGAAGTTCTGTCAGTATCTAACTGCAAATTATGTTCTACAGAAGTTCAAATTGTCCTTAGGCCTCTCACACACACAGCCACTTGTGGCGGCCACACGTTGTAGACTGCGCTTTTAATTGAAAATAAATAGGTTCCGTGCAAACCCTGCATTCACAGTGGCGCTACTGAGCCAAAGCTGCTGCAGTAGCCATATCTTGCTACTTGTGGCCAACGGTGGCGTATTTCTTATTATCGCAAACACAAGATCACGTTGCTGCCACCTGTAGCAGCCTCCAGTGGCTGTGTATAACTACTATAGTGCTCGCCATGAAAGTTGACACATTGGTGGGAGGCAAAGGATGAGTCCTCTTCAAAAAATAGGGAAAACATTAAAGTTGTACTTGCCATTACTGAATGATGCCTGCCATTTGACCTTTTACAGACCCCTTAATTTTTGTAGTGAACTTTCTTATCTTCTGCCTCCCATGTGTCATCTTTGGTGGAGAGCGCCATAGTGGTCGCCACTTGCGGCGGCTGCAAATGTCTCTGTGTGTGAAAGGCCTTATTCATTTTTATTTGGTTTACCGTAATTATTCTAATAAACGGCGCGCTGTTTATTTTTTTTTCAAAGGCCTTTTTGTTGCGCCGTTTATTATTTTTTTCAATTTAAAAAAGGGAAACTTTTTAGCCGGACAAGTTGATTTCATTAATTTTGATTTTTGCTGACGCCACTCTCGAATCTGAATTTATTGACAAAATGAAATTGAGAAAAATAATCAATGGTCCATTTAAAATTTAAATCCTTACCCTAGACTTAGATAACTGTAGAGGTTTAGCTACAGGACAATTACCATCATTCACAGATGCAGAAATTCCCAAAAATTTAAATTCAACAATATCTGCACTAAAGCTTAGTTTACACGAGCAAACAACTTATGCAAGTACTACTGATGGTAACTTGTGCAAGCATTTACATGAGTAGCGAAAATGTGTGCAAGTTGTGTCTGAAAAAAACCAGCAAATTATTGCACTGATGTTTACACCATATAGTGGAGAGTGTGATTGCTTGCTTGCAATGCTCAGAAACAGAAAAATATCATTATAAATAATTTGAACAATTTTAACGCGGTGGTTAAAGCAAATGAATGTTTTGCTCTTTATGCACTGCATATGGCATTTCCTGAACTTCGTATGGCCATTTAAACTTTACACAGTTGCTATACAGGGGTACAGGAGTACCATCCATCCTTATTCGAATAATGAAAAGCAATTAACCACCCATCCGTGACTTATTAGGAAGTTCAACCTATCATGTGAAAATTCTGCAAATCGCATTGCACCAGGATCACCCACAGAACAGAGAGGAAGAAAAACCCTGGGATACACCAGTACCTCTGTTGGGGCATGAGCCTGATTCCTTATTGCATTATAGTTATTGTGCAATAGGTAAGACACCATGCAATATTAAAACTGACAAAGCATAAATTTACCTGCCAAAATTTATATTTTGGTTGTAAAATGTGGTGTTGGAACAGTGGGGTAGGCCGGATCCCCCACAGACAACCAGCCAATATTCCTGCATTTTCCATATGCCTGGCTGGGGTGTTCCCAGTCATAGCATGTTCAATGGACCCACGGACCCAACCCTGCCACAGGCTGGATAAGGGTGTGATGATGATGATGATGATGATGATACCAGTACCCCTGTGTAGCATTAAAGGGTTAATCATTAAAAAAATTCAAATTAACTTGCACGATCATTTCCGGACAGTTTTGAAATAAACGGCGCGCCGTTTATTATTTTTTTTTCAGTTGAATTGTGCGCCGGTTATTAGATGGCGCCGTTTATTAGAATAATTACGGTTGTTGGGGCGCCGTCTACTGTATGGTTCTAATGCATAGTCTGTACAGACACAATGCTGTTACGACTCTGATGACTCACTGTTTTACATTGAGTTTACAGCAATAACTTACTTTCTCTGTTATTCAATTCCTTTCAATTGTTCACTAATTTTATAAAGTTTTTCATGGCTAATAACCTAAATCTAATAGTAATTGCAATAAATTAATCCTTTATTTTCTAAACGTTAGATATGTTTTTGTAAAAGTTACACTTTCGCACTCTAAAAGCAGGTTTCTTGTCTTTCAAACGTAAATCTGAAGTTAAAATATCGCCGTAGAAATTATGATCAAGAAAAGGTAGCGTTGATTTATCGTTGGTTGCTATCTCTGCTAAAAACTAAAAATGCAATAAAATCTTATTAAGATCTAAAAGTGTTCATTAACACCATTTCAGATTCTATTCCCCCTATAGGAGATCAGGATAATCATTTGTTATGAAGAAACCGGGAACACAGAGGCGACCTATTGGACAAAATGTTGCAACTCCTATGCTTATTTATTGTCGGCTTATCCTATTTCCTTTAAGTGCTAATCTTCCACCACCGCCAGGTTGTCCAACGACCTTGTCCAACGTCTTGCTCGACGGCTCAACACTGTTTTATGGAATCCTTCCGCAGGTCGGATAAAATCCACTGGCGGGCCGCAAGTTGGAGACCTATGGTCTACTGTAACAGCGATCGCATCCTATCTAGAACTGACGTGGGTGATCGCTTGGGAACACTGGGTACTGCTAATACCCAAATCGTTAAAACAGCATAGTTTTGTTTTTATTTTATCGGTGTTTTGACCCGCCGCGGTGGCGTAGTGGTTAGCACGCTTGGCAACTGTGTTAGTAGTTCTAGGTTCGATACTGGACCGAGGTGGGTCGGCTTCTTTCGGGCGAGAGAGAGGCCGCGAGTGTGCCTTGCTTCGGATGAGAAAACCGCGGTCCCGTGTAGATGTACGATGGCACTTGCACGTAAAAGAACCCTCTCTACTATGCAAAGGGTAGATGAGGCGAAATTTCCAGGTGTAGGAGCTCGTCCCCTGGCGTCGGTAGCATTCCCCAACGAACACTAGACCGACGATAAATAAGTGTAGGGGTGCAGCTTTGGCCGGCAACCGGCTGCAGAAAAAACTATGACCAATATAACGCCCTACGTCCATTCAGAGGGACAAGATGGGTACCCAACCCTGCCATAGACGGGAAAGGGTTAGGAGTTTCTTTGTTTTTGCTTTAGGGCCCTTCAACTACAAGGTTATTAGAGCTCCGTCCGCTGCGTAGTTGTAATACAGAGACTGCACAGACACTACACGATGCGACGTTTTTTGGGTAGCAACAGTACCCAGCTTTCCCAAGCAGCCACCCATGTTAGTACTAGCTGGGGTTGCGGTGTTTAACTTAAGTGATCAGACGAGAACTGCTGTGTCCAATGCAATAACCCGCTCCCCAAAACAGCATAGTGTCGGTGCAGACTCTGCATTAGAACTGTGCACTGAACGGGGCTCTAAAGATCACTGTAGTTGAAGAGCCCTAAAACATAATAAAAACAGCAACAATCCAACGACGCCAGGGGGCAAGCATCTATACGTGGGCATTTTGCCTCATTTACCCGTTGAATAGTAGAGAGGGTTCTTTGACCAGCAAAGGAAGGAAGTGGAACTGGGGGCTTCTCTTTCGCCTGAATGAAGCCAACCCACTTTGCTCCAGTATCGAACCAAGAAGCTCTGAAGCAGTTACCGAGCCCGCTATCTACTGCGCCCCCAATTGAAGTGCATGGTGTCACGACAAAAGGGCGCGCCAAAACGGCGAACGACAGATGGGCGCTGTGACAAAACGGTGCTGCGACAAAACGGCGCAGGGAATAAAGGGCGCAACACAAAAAGGGCGCGGCAAAAAAAGGGCGCGTAAGAGTGTGGGTACTTACGTGATCGCTTTTATATCCATGTTATTATTTATGCCACCCATGTTAGTACTAACTGAGATTGCGTTGCTTAACTTCAGTGATCCGACGAGAACTGGTGTGTCCGACGCAATAAACCGCTCGATGATGACGCTGATGATATCCCTATAGTGGGCGGAACTGAGCAGCAAAAGTGCGCCCTTTTGTCGCTGCGCCATTTTTGCAATGCGCCCTTTTGTCGCTGCGTCATTTTTGCAATGCGCCCTTTTGTCACTGCGCCCTTTTTGCTGCACCGCTTTTTTTCGTTCGCCCTTTTGTCGCTCGCCTTTTTGTCATGTAATCGATGTGCATTACCCACAGAGACAAACTTAAAACGCTTAAACTATCCATTGTTTGGGCATTTTTGTACAGTGTTATGCTTTGATACATTTGTACTATCGTACCTTATTTGTATGTGTAATGGTTGTTTGTACAGTTAGTACGTTATAAATAAATAAATAATTGTCTGTCGTCAATCTTACTTCTTGTTGATCATTTCTTGCACTGGTGACGTCTTCACCGCGGTGACGTCTTCATTCGCGAATGTGTAAATGCGGTATAATAATTCTATCAGTTCTTGGCATGCCAGTCATGTACCGCAGCATTCGCATCTCGGCCTCTTGCATACTTGGAATCTGAGACATGATTAAAATATATTATTCAAAGCCAAGCAACGTTCTTAACCAACCACCCATGTTGGTCCTAACGTGGGTTTGCGTTGCTTAACTTCAATGACCTCACGAGAGCTGGTGTGTCCTACGCAACTTCGCCGCATATGGCAGGGTGGGGTACCCGTCATACCCCTCTGAATGGACACCAAGGTGAAATATTGAAATTATGGTGATATATGGTGTTGATACACAGTATGGTGTTTTCTGCAACCGGTTGCCGACCAAAGCTGCAACCTCTATGCTTATTTATCGTCCAGCTACTGTTTGTTGGGGAATCCCACCGATTACCTCATCTACCCGTTGCATAGTAGAGAAGGTTCTTTTACGTGCAAATGCCATCGTAAACCACACGGGACCTCTGTTTTACTTCTCCTCCAAAAGAAGGCACCTCGAGTTATCTCTATCGCCCGAAAGCAGCCAACGCACTTTGCTCTAGTATCGAGACTAGAACTCCTGACACAGTTACCGCAAATGCTAACCACTGCGCCAGCGAGGCAGATATATATTATTCAAAGCATTTTTTATAAAAAATCATAATTGAAAAGCAATCTACTTAACCTAGAAATGGTCTCCAACATAATTTTCCTTATATGACGTCATGGAAACTACAATGTGGTCATGATTTACCTGTGATAAGGATGTTATACGAAAAATGAAGAATGCTGCAAATTAACCAATGACGCACATTAAATTATTTATCCGAACATAATTATGACATGTCGGAGACATAACAATATTTTTCCTTCTGACGGATTTCATGAAATGCCCTTGCAAGGCTCACCATTTAATTAATAATGCATTTTAATTAATATTACCCTCATCCTGTTATGCCTGTCTCGGTAAATCATGGATTTCCTAGTCGACCAAAATGGCTTCCCTCGAGCAATGGGGAAGCTCCAAGTGCACCTTCCGTCGAATGGTATTTAATGCGGGGGCTCCATTTTTGGAAATGATGTGATTTATCCCTAAATTAGCCCTTTCCGCGTGAAACAAAATAGACCTGTAGATTTGCAAGATTAGAACCAAAGCAAATAACTCCTAACCCTTTTCCCGCCTAGCAGGGTCGGGTGTCCATCTTATCCCTCTGAATTGACACACGGGTGATATATCGGACAGTGTGCCTTACAGCATGCATACTGGCTAGTGTAGGGGTTCCACATCTTCTGGAGCCCTGGAACACATTGCAAAATTCTGATAAGGTCGCTAGCACAATATTTTTGTAAAAAGGTTTCCCAGAAATGTATAAGCGGAGTTCCTATAAGGATCTGGGAGGTTATTCGCAAATTTCAATTGCCCTCTGAAGTGCATCCCAGTCATATTTAAGAGGATGCCCTCACTGAGAAGATATTCGTCCACCATTTGGGTCCTATTTGGACGACTATTACCTTCCATGAAGAGGAACTGACTACTACACCTCGAATCTAAGCAGCACGTGGAATGGTGTGCGGCCATCCAATGTGGTGCTTGCTCACACCATGATACCACCATCGTTATAATGGTCCCTTCAATAATAGTCCCATCGTTATAATGGTCTCCCTTTCCAAATCCAGGTTCGTCTCGAATCTGTGGTTAGGCTGAATCCTGACCCGCTATCACCCATCTTGGTGATGCCCGCCTTTTTTAATGGTTGCGCTGCTGTCAGTTTTCTTGGTTTCTAGTCACTGAGTAAAATGAAATTAAGGCAAAGTGTTCACTGGGGTTGCCAATAGTGGCGGACACAGGATTGAGAATCCCTGGGCTAGTGTACCACCCTGTTCCAATTGTTTGTCAGAGCTCATGCAAGACAACCAGAAGCCCGCTGCTGCCCCAGAGACAACTTATCAGAATAAGCATGGTATGGTACTAGCCCAACTCCCTGCAGGTTGGTGTTGCTTTCGATATGAAGCTAAATACCGGTGATGCCGGTGTCACGCGTCAAAGTGTCCGGTACCTCAAAGTGTCCAGCCAGACACTTTGATGTAATGTTTGAGTACCTCAGTGTCCACCATCTAGGTCCGAATGCAGATGCCCGAATTTGCCTCTTTTCTGCAGAGCACATATGCACTGCAGAGCAGATATGCAACGTGAATCAAAGGGAAATTTAATATCAAATGTGAGACTTACCGTCTCGCAGATGATACAATACTCTTCCATTTTTTAATACAAACCACTTTACTTGCCTACGTAATGCCAGTTTCTCATTTTCTGATGCACCAACGGGATAGGAGCCATCACTAAGATAGACCACAATCTCATCCTATTTTTTGGGATCCATATCCTTCCGTCCACAAGGTGACGATTTCTGGCACAGACTACAAGGTGGGGTCTGTTATGACGCCAAAAAGACTTTTTGATTTTGAGGCCGAAATATTCAGATTAAGGGCATTGTTATGGATATTGAATTCAATATCATCCATATAAAGGTTAAGCAATGAAAATTATCTGCAAATATGCTAAAAAAATTCTGTAATACCCAAGAAATCCAAGACATCATCATCACCATACCCTTATCACGCCTATGATAGGGTCAGGTCGGCAGGTTCTAGTCCTTCAGTCCTGCCTATCTCCCACCAGGTCCCCGTCCACCCCAGACACTACCATATCTTTATGGACATCCTGCTCCGACATCTGCTTTAGTACCCAGTGTTTCCGACCAGCCATCCCTGTCGGTACTAACTTGGGTTGCATTGCTTAACCAGAAATAAAATATGCTAATTACTTAGGACAGTGGTTCCCAAAGCGTCTTCCGCGGAACACTGGTGTTCCGTGAAACCACTTCAAGTGTTCCGTAAAAAATTTAATGCTTAAATAAAGGTGTTGGAAAAAATCGATACAATTTAAAATAATGTTTGGATGGGATTGTAATAAGCAAACGCAAACGACATAGTTGTTCGTTTTATAGTTATATAAAGTGGTAGTAAGTACCAAGGTAGTTGGGAGGATTTGCGAAAAAGAGGGGGTGGAAGAAGGGTTTATTTGAATACTCCAGGATATGTGTGATGGCTCCATGGCCAGGGTAAGGACAACTTGGAGGAATACTGAGGGCTTTCCAGTAAGAGTTGAGATGCACCAAGGTTCAGTACTTAGGCCATACCTTTTCATCCTGGTATTGGACGAACTGTTGAAGGGAGCAGGAGAATAGCCTACCTAGTGCTTGGAATTTGCGGACGATATAGGAAAACTTGGTGACTGCAGAGAACAGATAAAGAAGGGACTAAACGTTATTGAGAGGCAATAGAAAAGGGAGGGCTAACGATAAACATGAAGACAGGGTATTTAGTTTTCAATTGGGAAGGACAGTAAACTAACGGTGACGTACGTTCGAGGGGCAAACTGGTGACAAAGTTGCAAGAGGTAAAGTACTTAAGGTCAACGTTCCAAAGCAATGGAGAGATAGACTCTGATTGTTTGTTTGTTGGTGTTTAAGGTCCCGTCAACTACAAGGTCATTAGAGACCCGTCCACTGCATAGTTCTAATGCATATGCTGCACAGACACTACACAAATGCGACGATTATTGGGTATTAGCAGTACCCAGCTTTCCCAAGCGACCACCCATGTCAGTACTAACTGGGCTTGCGTTGCTTAACTTCAGTGATCAGACGAGAACTGGTGTGTCCAACGCAACTCGCCGTTCCTGATAGACTCTGATGTGACACGCAGAATCAATGGGCAAGGGGGTGGCTGAAGTGGAGACAGGCAAGCGGAGTCCTGTGTGATAAAAGGATCCCAATCTAGTTGAAAGTGAAGTTCTACAGGACAGTGGTTAGACCAGCTATGCTATATGGATCAGAGTACTAGGCAGTGAGGAAGAGCCACGTAAATAGAATGCGAGTAGCCCAGATGCGAATGCTGTGGCACATGTGTGGCGTGTCAAAAGCTGATAGAATTAAGAAGGAACATATGTGGAGCACCTGTGGTGGGCATTGCCGAAAACATTACGGAGATTAGGCTGGTCAGGTTAATTCCAGGAATGCAGGTGGTCGGTAGCATTATGGGCAGGGGGAGACCAAAGCAGACGTGGGAACAGGTTGTCCGTAAGGATATGGACAGTGTGTGGGGTGGACTAGGACCTGGGCAAGAGATAGACGAGAGTGGAGGGTTAGAACCCACAGACCCGACCCTGCACAGGCGGGGTCTAAAGTTTATGTTGGGCGGGGTTTAAAGTTTATGTTGAATTGTGTTTCGTGTAGTAAAATGTCACAGTTTAGTGTTCCTTGACTTCAAAAAGATTGAGAACCACTGATCAAAGGTTGGTTAAGAGTGGAGACAGTGGTACATGTGTAGACACAATTTTGTAGGTCTGGGATCTGCCGACACCCACCTTGGGAACGGAGGGATATTGCATGTATTGCTAGGGAAAATGAAAACGCCAAGTGAGTTTTGTGGGAGAGTGCTTTAGCAAACACTGAAATTGCTTTGACATTATTGATGGGCCAAAAATCCCTAACGTGGGAAACGTCCGGGACACTTTGACGTAAAAGCGGACACTTTGACACCAGGACCTTTTGATGCGTGACACCGGCTATGCAGGCTGTAAGCCTGGCCCCAGCATCTCATCCAGGGTGGTAGCTTGGTAATGGTCAAGGGGCCTTTATATGGGCCTCCTCCAAGGATGCTAATTACAGGGATTCTGTGAATAAGTTAATATTCAAAGTAGATTGACGTTTAGTCAAAAATATCGTGAATCCATGTAAGACTTATGACGTCATCTCAAGTAGATATTTTTTGAAACATTTTTCTACTAAGAGCTACATTTTACAGGTAAATATTTCACGTTTGTATTTATTCCAAATTTGTATTTATTCTCACGTTTTCAATTGCATAACAGACGAAAGACTTTTTATATATTATTTCAATCAAATTTAAAAACGCAGTCTAAAACAAACAAAATAATAAAATGGCATCTCTGTATCCAGGTCAGAATCTCCTAAACATTTTTTGGCTGCAGATGATTGCAAGACGTATAAAAGCCTTCAAATTGCAAAACAAACTTCTTTATAAATTTTACAGTTCGTTTATATCAAAACGTATTTTAAATAATCGTCTGTCGACCTATGCAAATACTCCAGCCTGGTGCAGCTATTCGGTTCAGGCTATGTCATTATTTGATCTTTTCTTGCAGTATACAGTAGTTTGATACTGGATCGAGGTGGGTTGGCTTCTTCCCGGCAGGAGTGAGTCCCCGAGTACGCCGTCCTCTGGGTGAGAAGTAAAACAGAGATCCCATGTTATGTCTATGTTATGTTGCACTAACGGGTTGGGGAGTAGGCCAAGCAGCCATAACAGGCCGAACCCTTAGAAGGCTGCTCGCGGGAGAGGAGGAAGTGGGTGTTGGGGATGTAGGAGGGGGAAAATTTGCAGCACCCAACGTTCTCTACCAACCACCCATGTTGGTACTAAAGTGGGTTTGCGCTGCTTAACTTCAGTGATTTCACGAGAACTGGTGTGTCCAACACAACCTGGCCGCACCATCATCACCCAATGTCATTTGCACGTAAACGAACCCTCTCTACTATACAATGGGTGGATGAGTCAACATTCCTAGGTGTAGGAGCTCGCCTCTTGGTGTCAGTCGAGTGCCCTAACGACAAATAAGCATAGGGGTTACAGCTTTTTTCGGCAGCCGTCAGCCGTCCAACATACCAGACGTGTGTTCCATTAGCGATGAAACTTTTTTAAACAGTCGGCAAAATTCTTACTTATCTTGAATTCAGATAACTGAAGTCTATTTTCATCACGATCCCCATAACCCACCTTTCGCTGGGTCAAGTCGGTGGGATATGGCCCTCCACTCCCACCAACCTCGGGGCTCTAATGACCTTTGTAGTTGAAGGGCCCTAAAACACAAACAAACAACAATCCCACCAACCTCCCACTAATCCCCATCCACCCCACACACTCATATATCCATTCCCACAACCTGCTTCAACTTTTAGTTTAGTCTTCCTCTCTCCCGGTTGCTCCCAATAACCAGTAACCCTGTAATGGATCTAACCATTTTCTCTTCCTCTCTTCCCATAACATGGCTATACCGGGATCGGCTTATTCCGCAAGACACACCAGTTCTCGTCAGATCACTGAAGTTAAGCAACGCAACCCCAGCTAGTACTGACATGGGTGGCCGCCATTGTCTTAAATATACGTTGTTATTTTTAATTGTTCTTATTTTCACTGTAATTGTGCAGTGTCGATTGATCTGTGGTTGAATTGCAATATTGCGTCAGTATTTTTTGTTGTGTTTTTTTAGTTTTTTTTTTACTTTTTTATTGTTTTGCAATGTTATGTTTTTGTTATAAGTTTCTTTCTTCTTTTTCACTGCAATTGATGTGCTTTAGTTCATTCCAAATCATTTTTCATTCCATGACAATGGAAAAGGGGGGCCTGAAGGTGCATATGAAGAAGACAGAATACCTAGGTTTCAAATTTTAGTGGACAGGGTCCAGAGGGCGAGATTCCCTCTGGAAATGAGGTGATACCAGTAGTGCAGGAGTTTAGGTATTTAGGATCAGTGTTCCAGGGAAACTGTGAAATACTCAGATGTGGCCCATAGGATCAAGACAGGATGGCTAAAGTGGAGACTGGCAAGTGGAGTCTTGTGACTGCCAGGCTCCAATAAAGCTAAAAGGCAAAGTTTACAGAACTATGGTTAGGCCATCTACGTATATTAAATAGCTCAGAGTGTTGGGCCATGAGGAAGAGACACATAAATAGAATGCAAGTAACCGAGATGTAAATGTTGCACTTCACGAGTGGGGTGTCGCGAGCCAATAAAATCCAAAATGATCATGTTAGAGGTAGTTTGGGGGTTGGACACATTGCGGAAAAGATGAGGGAGAATAGGTTGAGGTGGTATGAGCATGTGATGAGTAGGGGAAGGAGGAACTAATTAGGTCCATCCTGGAACTCCAGGTGGTTGGGAGCACCAGTAGGAGGAGAAGACCAAATCAGAGGTGGGAACAGGTGGTACAAACGGACATGGTTGTGTGCAGGGTGGATGGGGGGTCTGGTTGGAGATTGGCGGGGGTGGAGGATTGGAACTCACAGACCCTACCCAGCCACGGGCTGGAGAAGGGTGTGATGATGATGATGGAGAAACATATACTTTCTCTTTTCTGAGCCACAGCAACGCGTGGCTGGGCACGGCTATGTAACAATAAATAAGTACGTGCAAGTCAACAATTTGGTGTGCATGCCAAATTTAATTCATAGTTTCCAAAAATGCAGGACTTCTACCATGTAAATGTGTTCGAACTGACCCTAATACATACATATATATGGCAATCCAGAAATCAATTTGACGTTATTCCTGTAAACCTTTTGCGACACACTCGTTAAAACCACTCTCTTTCAGGATAATACAATCAAATTATTCATTGTGATTTTCTGAAATACCACCCACAAGTTATCCGTACAGGAAGCGGCTGTATTACGATGGACACACCAGTTCCCGTCAGATCACTGAAGTTAAGCAACGCAACCCCAGCTAGTACTGGCATGTGTGGCCGCCTG
>JAAFCE010008833.1:9502693-9544847 GCA_013389805.1 Trigoniulus corallinus
GTACGCCAAATTGACTACGCCAAATTATCATGCGCCAAATTGACGTGATCCCGCAAAGTTGAATCATGCATCAGATGAAATATGCGCCCCAATGAGGCACTGAGGGGAAGTAATTGTTGCATTGCTCCCCCACCCCCTGGATCCGCCCCTGGACCATTATGTCACTCTTAGGAATGTTCACATGACCTTGTTAATTTTGCGTATATAATATCTCACGACGAAATAGGCCTCGCATGCTAAATTTAACATCGAATTGACTTGGTGTTAGTAACTGTTGGGCTTAGATATTTTTGGCGGTAGGCTAAATTGGATTAGTGCAAGGGGTAATACATCGTTATGCGTCCACCTTCGAAAAGAAAGATATATGTATCTACTAACTTCAAGAAAAGTGCGCCTCAAATATTCGGAATCCCTTAGTATAAATCTAACTAGTAATTACAATAGGTCCTCTACTGCCCCTTAGACAACTGCAGATTGGACTGGCAGCATAGAAATGGATATCGCAAATGCAAAAAAATGCCTCATCAATTGCAAAGTCGAATTGTGCGTCAGATGACATGTGGGCCCCATTGTGGCACTGAGGGAGGGAGCAATTGCTGCATTGTTCCCCCTGGATCCGCCCCTGTGCACGCAAGCTTCGAAAGTATGAGAAATTAATCAAGGAAAGTCCAAACTAGAGCAAGAGGCCCAAATTTAGGCAAGCCTTGTTCAGTTGAATTAATATTTAGTGATGGCAAAACAAGGATTACGGTGAGCCATTAACTCATCGCAAATTTCGCCCTGCAGGTACCATTAAGAGGCACGCATGCAAACTCTCACAAAGGATCACTTGAAGTTTCTAGAAGACAACTCTAGAACAAGGTGATATTGACGAAAAATATATTGTGTAAAATGTGGCAGTTACACGACAGTGACTGGGAAATTCCGTGATGATTTTGACGTAAGGGACAGTATTGCGATGTTAAATGCACATGTTTTTTTTTGGCTTAAATTAGGGGCAGCGCAGGGGTGAAGAAGACTACAGAAAAGATGAGTGACTAGATAAAGGGGTTTCGAGTGAAAGGACATAAGAATGTAGCTCTGGCTACAGAGGACAGAGGGTTATAAAGGCAGGACATGACAGTGTGTAAAATAGTGTGCAGTCCTGGAGGGTAGTAGAAAGGATTTGGTTGTCTAATGTCGTTATAGAGTTACCTAATCACTGAAGTTAAGAAACACATGTATTGCCATAGGTGACCGCTTGGGAACACTGAGCACTGCTAATACCCAGACGGCCATTCGAGCGCCGCCCGGGGGTTCCCCCTCCATTCGGTGTGCGGTGGATGGACGGTCTTACTGGCCTGGGTGTGACTATGCCTGGGGTGCAGCATGTACTGCCGGCCTCTGTGCCACCCTGGACAGTGCCAGAGCCAAGTTTAGATTTAATGCTTGCAGCCTTACCCAAAACCAGGAGTTTGGACGCCTCTCTCTGACCTATCGGGGCCATGTTTTTATTTACACGGATGGGTCGAAGGATGGCTCCTCGGTGGGTTGGTCAGTCTTTACAACTGGTCATCTCATAGGGGGCCGCCTTCCAGGTGTCGCCAGTGTCTTAACTGCAGAACTCACAGCTCTGCACAGGGCACTGGAACTCATCCAAGTATTGAACGACACACGCTTTGTTGTTGCGACTGACTCCCTATGCTCCCTTCAGCTGTTGCACACCCTATATGGCAGACATGCCATCGTCCAGGGTGTGCACAGATTGCTTCTTGTGATTTGTAAGCAGGGCAAGGCAGCGTTGTTCATGTGGGTACCGGGGCATGTTGGCATCATGGGCAACGAGAGGGTGGATGCCCATGCCCGTCAGGTGGCCCACTTGCCAGATATACCCGACACTGCTGTCCCCTCCTCCGATGCTCTCCCGATTGTGCAGCAGGCCATCCATGCACAATGGTGGGCCCAGTGGTTTGCAGAGACCACCAACAAACTCCACACACTGAAGGAATCTCCAGAGCACTGGGGGTCCTTGTGCCACCAGTCACGAAGGGAGGAGGTTGTGCTTGCTCGTCTTCAGATCGGTCACACGTTCCTCACCCACTCCTACATTCTACGGGGTGAGGACCACCAATGGTGTGACTTCTGTTGGGAGCCTCTCAAAGTGGCACACATCTTTAGTCACTGTGAGAGATACCGCGAACTCAGATGGCGACTGGGAGTCAGTCGAGAGCTCTCTACCTCACTTGGGGATAACCCTCAGGGGGTTGAGAGCTCGCTTGTATTTGTGAAAGAGGCTGGCCATCCATATCAGTACTAGCTGGGGATGCGTTGCTTAATTTCATGATCAGACGAGAACTGGTGTGTCCAACGCAATAAACCACTTCCCAGTTACAGGAATGCAGGTGGTTGGAGGCACTCACTACAGGGGGAGTCCAAAGCACACGTGGGAGCAGGTAGTCCGTAAGGTTATGGTAGTGTGTGGGGTGGATGGGTACCTTGTGGGAGATAGGCGGGAGTTGAGGGCTAGAACCCACAGACCCGACCCTACCACAGGCGGGATAAGGGTATAAAATATGTTTTGATTACTCAGATATCGTGATCCCGACGATTGGGTGAACGACATTTGTGTGAAAAACATGTTTTTTTTATTTGCAGATTTTCCCTCTGCATAGGGCTCTGTTAGTGGTGCGTACCAAAGTGTTTTATGAACGTCATTGCCGATTTCTACAACCAGTTTTACCAAGAAAGTGGACATTGGGATATTGGAAGTGGAACCATGAAAGGAGAATGCAAGTGGCTGAGATGCTGTAAATATTATGTTAAATATGGTATGTTAATTATGTCAGGTATGTGATGAGTATGCATGTTATGTGATGTAACATTTAAAGAATGCAACTCACGGCCAACTCCAGATGATCTCTCAGTACCTGTAGGTTCTCCAACCAAGTAGGTTGTCTTGTGATATGTAATAAACTACTGCATGAACGTTTTACATAGAGTCACCTGAATATCATGGACATGACTGATCTCTGTGCTAGCATCACTTATAAGCTTCAACAGAAGATCAACTGCTAACAATGACTATGTGCACCAAATGCAAAAGAAGTTTCTAACAAATGGTTATGGGCCACAGCAAACGTAACAAGCAACAGCAAATGTAACAAGCCACAGCAAACGTAACAAGCCACAGCAAACGCAATTAGCCACAGCAAACACAATAAGCCATAGCAAATGCAACAGCAAACACAATAAGCCATAGCAAATGCAACAACAAAGCCAACAAACTCAGCAAATGCAGTGATAGTATATACAGTGTGATAATGTAAAGATATGTTCTGCAGTTAAATATAGTGTGTGATATTATAGTTCTAGTATAATGGGACAATTCAAACTTTTGAGGAGTGAAACGAAGATGGCATTTTAAAATCAACAAATTGAATTGCTGAATAGAGAAAATTGGAATGTTTGGAAAGATGACATACAAGTGCTACTCATGGACAGGAGATGTTGGTCATTTATTAATGGAACAGAACCTCGATTGGATGACTCAATGAGTAGGAAACAGAAAAGTGATTACCACCTAAGAGAAGGGAGAGCATTCTCTACCATATACTATGCAATTGAAACATCTTTTCACCCTCTGATTGCAGACATTAAAAATGGAAGAAAAGCATGGGAGATTCTAAAGAGAGAGTTTGAGCCTGTATATCGAGCACGTGAGGTCTCACTGCTAGATGATTTTTTCAATTTCAGTTTTAATGATGGTAAAGAGTCAATCGGTGTGTTCTCAGCAAGGTTACGACAAGCAGCAAATCATTTAACAGAGGCAGGACATGAAATACCTGAGTACAAGGGTTTTCAACTCATAAGACGACTTCCAGAACGATTTCAAGGAATAGTGCAGATAATATATCGGTGGAGCAACGAAAAATTTACTTTTGATCAGATCGAAACTGAGCTGATAGCAGAAGAAGGCAGACAACAACAGATGATGCGTGATATGCAATCAAATATGAACAATGTGCAAGATGCATTTAATTTCTCGTTACAATCTCAAAATAAAAGATACAACTCAAAGGTGTTTTGCTTGAAATGTCAAAAAGAGGGACATTATGCTTATAATTGCCATAATAAAGCTAAAGGTTATCAAGTTAAAAACAATGTAAAACCAATGCAACAGAAGTCAGATTCCATCTCCTTAGTTCAACTACTAGCAAATGTTGAACAACCAGAGGAGGAAGATTGGATCTTCGACACTGGAGCAGCCACTCAAGTATGCCGGAATCAAAAATTATTTACAACTATGAGAACTCAAAAGAATAACTCAGTTCAAGTAGCAACAAAGAATGATGTTAAAGAAGTTGAAGGGTGTGGAGATATACACATTATATCACCGATAACGAAGAAGGAGATGATATTACATAATGTAATGTATGTACCTAGCCTATGCAGAAATATAATAGCAGGTTCATTACTTGATCAAGGGGGAATAGTATATCATGCAAAAAATGGGATGATATATATTTATTGGGAAGGGAAATTAACTTTTACTGTGAAATGCAGGATGATAATTTGTATCATATGAGGTTAAAAAATATAAAACCAACCATTCCCATAAATAATAGAATAGCAAGTGATGATGAATGTGATCTAATTAAACTTAGGGAAACGAAAAGGAATTTTAGAAGAATAGAAGATGATGCAGATGGGGGTAGGATGGCACCCCCCACAGGTAGCCCTGTCACTGTTGCTGTGGGTTCTAGGCATCTGGCTGGGGAGCCCCCAGCCAGAGCTGTCCTACTAAGGAAGGGGGCTAGGCTAAGGTTAGGGACATGGAATGTGGGGACCCTTTCAGGAAAAACAGGGGAATTAGTAAACACCCTGAAGCATAGAAGGGTTAGTGTTGCCTTCCTACAAGAAACGCATTGGAAGGGGAACCGATCATGGGCACTGGGAGAGGGATACAAATTACTTTACACTGGTAGTGAGGAGGGGCATAATGGGGTGGGTATTGTATTGAGTAGGGAAGTGCAGCAGGGGATCACAGCAGTCCACAGAATCAGTAGCAAGATTATTCTAGTGACAGTAGTATGGCAGGGTATTGGGCTCCACCTCATCAGTGCTTATGCTCCCCAAGCAGGCTGTGATGAGGCCACCAAAAGGGATTTTTAGTGGGATTTTGATGAGGTGGTACAGTCTGTAGATAACAGAATTAGACAAGGAAAGGGATCCGATTGTCTGATTATGGCCAGCTCACAGCTGAGGGACAAAAAGTCCTTGATACAGCTCAAGCACATGGCCTTGCATTGGCCAATACGTGGTTTCAGAAGAGGGAAAAGCACCTGATCACCTTTCAGTCATCCCAGGGAAGGTCTCAGATTGATTTCTTTATGGTCAAGATGCAGCATAGGCCTGAGATTTGTGATTGCTGGGCACTTCCCAGTGAGGATTTCCAGAAGGAAAGTGGGCATAGGTTACTCATGATGGAGGTGCTTGTGAGGGGTGCAGCTAGGAATCACTCATTTAAAGGTGAACCAGTCATTAGGTGGTGGAAGTTACCAACAAATGCACAGGAATTCCAGAAGGAGATTATTAGCCAGGTCGACTGGGATTGGGAAGGGTCAGCTGATGCCATGTGGGACAGGGTGGCCAGGAAGATTACCCAATGTGGAAAGGCTATGTTTGGCACAGCTAGAGTAGGAGGCTCATACCAGGGTAGACAGACTTGGTGGTGGAATGAGGAGGTGGAAGCAGCCATTCATCAGAAGAAGGCAGCATTCCATAGATGGCAAGAGATGGGGGACCAGGGTTCAAAGACAGAGTATATACAGGCAAAGAAGCATGCTAGGAGGAGCATTGCTCAGGCCAAACACCAAAAGTATGAGGCTTTATATGAAAGCTTAGGGACTAAAGAAGGTGAGCGGGAAGTTTTTCGACTAACCAAGACCCGAGATAGAAGTAGTAAGGATGTCACCAGGGCCATAACGATCAAGGATAAGGATGGTGGGGTCCTATTCCAGCCAGAAGAGGTGATGAAGAGGTGGGAGGAATATTACAACAACCTCTTAAACACTGATACCAGTGAAATGGTTATGAACAACAACCCCACCACCACAGTAGTGGTGGACATAGTGAGTGGGGCAGAAATAGTCAGGGCCCTCCACAAGATGAAAGGACACAAAGCTGTTGGTCCTGATATGATTCCCATTGACGTTTGGCATAGCTTGGGGACCACAGGAATTACATAGCTGGGGAAGCTTTTCAATAAAATAGCCAGTGGTGACCGAATGCCATCTGCATGGCGGGAGAGTTGGATTGTCCCACTTTTCAAGGGCAAAGGTGACGCCCAGGACTGTGGATACTATAGAGGCATTAAGCTAATGAGCCATTCTATGAAGCTGTGGGAGAGGGTCATAGAATGTCGCCTCAGAAATCGTACTAGTGTCTGAGGGAATCAGTTTGGGTTTATGCCTGGTAGGTCAACAATGGAACCCATCTTTATTCTATGGCAGATGGTTGAGAAGCATAGAGCAGTAAAGAAGGACCTGCATGCAATCTTTTTAGACCTCGAGAAGGCCTATGATAGTGTCCCTAGACAGGTAGTATGGGATGTTCTAAGAAGAAAGGGAGTGGACGAAGGGCATATCCGAATAATACAGGATATGTATGATGGTGCCACTACTAGGGTGAGGACAGCAGGGGGGAACACTGGTGGCTTCAAGGTGAAGGTAGGGCTTCATCAAGGATCAGCCCTCAGCCCTTATCTCTTTGCTTTGGCAATGGATGACCTGCTGACAGGAGTAGGGGAATGGGCCCCCCCAGTGCTTGGTATTTGCTGATGATGTAGGAAGGTTAGAGGAGTCCCAAGAGGAGGTTCAATGGGGCTTGCAGGACATTACAACATCAATGGCAAAGGGGGGCTTGAAGGTTAACATGAAGAAAACAGAGTACTTAGCTTTCAGTTGGAGTGGGCAGGACCAAGGGGGTGTAGTTCATTGTGGAAATGAGGTGCTACCAGCAGTGAAAGAGTTTAGGTATCTAGGATCAGTGATTCAGAGCAATGGGGAAATCGACTCTGATGCTACCCATAGAATAAATGCTGGATGGCTAAAGTGGAGACAGGCAAGCAGGGTGCTGTGTGACCACAGAGTCCCAATAAAGGTGAAGGGTAAGGTTTGCAAGACTGTAGTTAGGCCGCCATGCTTTATGGATCTGAGTGCTGGGCTGTAAGGAAGAACCATGAGAGGAGAATGCTGCGTTTCATGAGTGGGGTGTCACGTTCTGACAGAGTCCGTAACGAGTATGTTAGGGGCAGCTTGGGGGTGGGAGACATTGCAGAGAAGATGAGAGAATATAGGTTGAGGTGGTATGGGCATGTGATGTGAAGGGGAGGAGGAGCTCATGCGGTATATTATGGAGCAACAGGTGGTGGGTGGCATCAGGAGTAGGGGGAGACCCAAGCGGACGTGGGAGCAGGTGGTACAGAGGGACATGGTGGAATGCGGCGTGGATGTGAGCCTGGTTGGGGATAGACGGGAGTGGAGGATCAGAACCGGCAGACCCGACCCTGCCATAGGCGGGACAAGGGTATGATGATGATGATGAAGAAGATGATGCAGATGATAGAACATGGCACAGAAGGTGCGGACATACAAGCTTCAAAGTAATCAAGAATAGTGGAGAAGGAAAAGCACTTGGACTCCCCATCCCAAGCATAAAGTTTTTTTGTTCAACTTGCAGATTAGCAAAGGCATAAAGAATTAGCCATAAACCTGTGGAGGGTAGGCAATCAAGTGATGCATTAGAACTTGTACACTCTGATGTGTGTGGTCCATTAAATGTTCCCACACACAGTGGATGCAAGTACTTTATAAGTTTTATTGATGATTTTTCAAGAAGAGTCACTATCTTTTTGTTGAAAAGCAAAGCACAAGCTTTAGAGAGTTTCAAGATATTCAAAACCCATGCAGGACGTACAACTGGGGAAAGAATAAAACAACTCCGAATTGATAATGGCACTGCATATGTGAATAATGAATTTATTAAATTTTTAAGGGATGAAGGTATTCACCATGAACGAAGAAATACCTACACAACACAACAGAATGGAGTAGCAGAACGTATGAACCAAACACTAATGAATGGTGTTCGAGCTATCCACATTGATAGTGGATTAGCAAATTCATATTGGGGTGAAGCATTGCATTGCTATAATCAGGTGAGAAACAGATTATGTAGTAAGACGGATAAGAAATCACCACATGAAATGTATTTTGGACGAATTCCTTCAGTTAGACACTTCAAAATTTTTG
Source organism: Trigoniulus corallinus (assembly GCA_013389805.1). Taxonomy (NCBI): domain Eukaryota; kingdom Metazoa; phylum Arthropoda; class Diplopoda; order Spirobolida; family Trigoniulidae; genus Trigoniulus; species Trigoniulus corallinus. Next base: position 9,510,985 of record JAAFCE010008833.1, read on the forward strand.
GTTCTACAGCTTATGTAACTATCCCAAAAAATATGAAATTGAGAAAGCTAAACCCAAGATCAAAGATGGGAATAATGGTGGGTTATGCACATCATACCCGTGGCTTCTGCATTTGGTTACCTGATGAAAATAGAGTTATTGAAAGTATGAATGGAAAGTTTGATGAAAATCTCAGGGGAGTGGAGGCGTGGTTCCGAACTGAAGAAATTGAAGACTGGTCTGGGGATGAAGATGACAAAACGTTAATAGACAAACAATTAGATGTTGGATCAGTAAATCACAGTAACAGTGAAAAAAATAGCTACGAATGTGATGTGCCATGTGAAAACATAAAATGGGTGAGGAGAGAAGCAAAAGCAAGAAATGGATGTACATACGCATACTATGGTATTGAAGGTACAAAAGTGCATATTATGTTGCTTACCAGAATGGAAAAATATTGTTTAGCAAACAATGTCCTATTTAATCCTAACTACTTTAATTTTAAAGAAACAATAACACAGCAGTTAATATAATGTGGAGATAAAGATACCATCTTCATACAAAGAAGCTATTGAATCAAAAGAAAGAAAAAAATTGGCAAGCTGCCATGCAAGCAGAAATAGAAACTATGAAAAGTAGAAGAGTTTGGGAATTACAACCACCAAACAGGGAGAAAGTTGTTGGAAACAGATGGGTGTTTACAGCAAAACAAAACGATAAAAAGGAAGCCGTTAGATATCGAGCACGTCTGGTGGCTCAGGGTTTTTAACAAGTAAAAGATATGAACTATAGTGAAGTTTTTTCACCAGTGGTGAACTCTATAGTTATCCGATTATTTTTTATAATATTAGTTAGCTTGATGAAGTGGGAACATTGGCACATGGATATAACTTGTTGTTGTGAAAGCCAATGGACTACACACAAAATATGAATTTGTTGTTGGAGTTGAAATATCTGCTGTTTATACGCCACGAGTTAGTGCTTCCATACTTTTTTGGCTTCGAAAATTTGGTTTTCTTTAAATTTCAAGAAAATGCTTTCTTAGCCCCCACATTTTATTCTTGTTACAGTACATATACTATGCAAGGGTTGTTATTACATCAGCGTTTTACTTTCTTTTCAATTAAATATTCTGAAATCACAGAATATCATAGTGCTTCCATACTTTTTGTGTCAATTGTATAAGCTTCAACAGAAGATCAACTGCTAACAATGACTATGTGCACCAAATGCAAAAGAAGTTTCTAACAGATGCGAATGCTGCACTACGTGAGTGGTGTGTTGTGAACTGGCAGAATCAGAAACGATATGTTAGAGGTAGCGTAGGGGTGGGGACATCGATTGGTATAGGTACGCAATAGAAAGAGGAGGAGGGACTCATTAGGTGCGTCATGGGACTGCATGTGATGGGGGCGCCAGGGGGAGAGGAAGGCCAAAGCCAATGTGGGAACAGGTAGTATAAAAGTACATAATTGTGTGCATGGTGGTTGGGGGCCTGCTGGAGGAAAGGAACGGATTGAGGATTGGAACCTGCAGTTTCGACGCAGCCACAGGCTGGAGAAGGTCGAGATGATGATGATTTAATACAATATATTCCTATGATTACATTTTCAATCGGAAAATTGCTAGGCTGTCCCACGTAATCATTCTACACTGCGAAGCATAGCTGTCATGCGGAGCTGCACTACTACAAGTAGCTTTACAAACGTGGATGATGATTGCATGTAGTCTGTCAGACTACCAACTACCAAAAAAAAATAAAAAAATATGGCATAGATTGGAATTAATTTATAGCATATTTAGGATGACCATTTTTTCCACGGGCCAATCCGGGAAACTGAACCCCAATCAAGAAACAAATTTTTTTATTTTTTTTTTTTAAATATCTTTTTCAAAAGCTCTTTTTAAAAATTATTTAGAAAGTAAATAAATGATTAGTTGCATTTTGTCGATATGCCCCACACATAAACATATGCTCCAAATGGCATATCATTATATTGTGCCCAAAGCCGCCAATGAAAGGCTCCGAAAATACCGGTAATACGATCCATATGTGGAAATACTTATCATCTCACCCTTAATCCGCCTGTGGCAGCATCGGGTCTGTGAGTTCTTATCCTCCACTTCCATGTATCCCCCACCAGGCTCCACTCCGCCCTGATCGCCTCCATGTGCCGTTCACACGCAGATCCAGGATGGGGTTTTTTGGGTTACAACCCCCCCCCAATGCACATATACACCTATTCGCATAATATATGAGCTTTGGCTCAACCCCCCCCCCCCGACTGTTTTGGTTTTCCCCTACTCCTGGTGCTACCAATCACCTTCAGTCCCATAATGGAGAGAATAATTTTCTCCTCATCGCATGCCTATACCACCTCAACTTATTTTCTCTAAATCATTTCTGCGATGTCTCCCACCCCCAAGCTACAATTAATGTAGTCAGCGATTTCCGTTCTTCTTTCACGGTTCTTCATGACTGCTTAAGGCTGCAGCCATGGTGGAGCGGAGAGGAGAGAGGAGATGGTAAAGGAGCGATATTCAACAGTGAAAGCAGAGAAATGGCGCCACCCAGTGAAAAGAGGTGCAACTACAAGAAGAGTATTCAAAAATGGTCATCACACTGTGAAAACAAACTTTTTTGTTTCCACCTCTGTGTTTTTGTTTACCTTTTTCCTATCGTCTTTTTCCCTTCTTCACTATGGCCAGAAGACAGGCCACACAAAATACGCAGGTGCCAGAGGGCAAAGATTTCGGTATTTGTCCCTGGGCGCTGAATACCCTGGGTATGCCACTGATTGAAAAGCGAACTTTGGTTTTGATAGCAGTCCTTACTGTTATCCTGACCTCTCTCCTCTCCGCTCCACCATGGCTGCAGCCTAACACTGAGCCATACTGCATAACTGGCGTAACGATAGTTCTGTAAACTTTGCCTTTCAATTTATTGGAACCCAGTGATCACACAGGACTTCACTTGCCTGTCTCCACTTCAGTCATTTGTATGGAAATACCATTGAGGCTAAATTTATTTTGACAAATCACTAATCGAATTGTTAAACGCGGGACATTTTCTGAAATCCGGGACGAATGGGTTAAGAGTTAATGTAATGTGGGTTTCAATTCCAATGTCCACTTTCTTGGTAAAACTGGATGTGGAAATCGGCAATGACGTTCATGAAATACATTGGTAAGCATTGCTATCAGAGCCCTATGCAGCTTTCTAGTAGAGGGCAAACAACTCCTAACCCTTTTCCCGCCTATGGCAGGGTCGGGTACCCATCTTGTCCCTCTGAATGGACACAGGGTGATATATTGGTCATAATTTTTTCTGCAGCCGGTTGCCGGCCAAAGCTGCACCCCCTACGCTTATTTATCGTCAGTCTAGTGTTCGTTGGGGAATGCTACCGACGCCAGGAGGGCGAGCTTCTACACCTGGAAATTTTGCCTCATCTACCCGTTGTGTAGTAGACAGGGTTCTTCTACGTGCAAGTGACATCGTACATCCACACTCGCCCGAAAGAAGCCGACCCAGTATCGAACCTAGAACTACTGACGTAGTTGCCGAGCGTGCGAACCACTACGCCACCGCGGCGTGTTAACTTTCTAGCAGAGGGGAAAAAAAGCAAATGAAAATCATGTTTATCACCTAATTGTCGCATTCACCCATCTGTCGTATTCACCGAATTATCGGATTCACCCAATTGTCGTAGACCCCATTTTATCACCCAGAAATCACAGCTACGTACCATTGGCTGTTATATCAGCCGAAAACGCCGATAATGCGATCCTGTGAAACTACCAAGCGGCGAAGGAGCGTAAACGTTACCGAAGAGCTTGACTAGAAGTGACGGAAGCTTCGCCGTTGAATATAATGCTGGAATGCAGTATATTCTGCTCAAGTAATCATTCACTATTACAACAGGTTACGTCAGCCTTGATCAATTTAGAAATAAACTGAAGCATAAAAGTGGCAAAACATAAGAAACTTTTACTTAAATTTACTCCAAAATTGTATTACTAGATTGTTTTTTTTTTCAGAAGTTATTTTTTATGGGAGGGTGCAATCACTTATTTTGATTGTAGCAGTACACATTTTACCCGTTGCGATTGTGGCGCAAAAGCTAGACGACGTTTAAAGATGGCGGCGGTCGCAGGCAAGAGCATTATATTCCACGCGAAAAACACGTGTTCATTATCGTACATTAGAAATATTTTAGTGAAGTCAACGTGGTTTAATCAAGAAGCTACTCGTGAGTACTATCTTTATTTGAATTTATTGGTTGACAAATCGATTACTACTGTTACACTGCCGACCCGGTAGTCCTACAGTATAACCGGCTTCCATTACTGGTAATGCCATGTTTTGAATGATCATCTGTGTTGCGTACTTTCAAATTTTATCCCAATGGTTTCATATTTCATTTCTGTGTAGGAACAAAATAAAATTTCAACTGCTACAAGGAACATCGTAAATATGTCGCAACACAGACTAGGGACATCGTTTCAATCACATCCAAACTAAATACTGCAGTTAAGGCAAGGCACAAAATGAGACGCAGAGTGACTCGGGTGGCGAAGGTGACGCAGGGTGTAGCAGCCCTGCGAAATTCTGCTAGCAGCCAATCACCGCACATGAATCACAGTATTTCACCATACTTGCATCAAATAACAAGAGAACATCTCTGCTTCGCCCCGTTTTTGGTATTGGCACTGCGCTCCGCAGGGTCACGTGGTGCAGGCAGTGAATCACGTCACCCTGCGACTTATCATGCGCAACTACTTACTATCATGTGAGCCACAGAAATGTATAGTGAGTCACCCAGCGTCACCTGCGTCTCATTTTGCGCTGGGCTTAAAGGTTGCCGGAAATCAATCTCGTGCTGTTAGGATATTACCCAATTCATATGTTGTATTGACATTCTTTCACAGCGAAACAAATAACTGCATGATTATGAGAACGTCGCGGTTGTTCTCAGATTAATTTGAACTAAGTGAACCTGTTTATCATGGTTTCATAAATATAGTGTATTAGTCCCTCACCTACTTAGAATATGCCCTCCTAACCCTGTTGGTTATACTAGCTCATCAGTGACAGCTTGTCGAGAAAGTGTTAGTTGAAATGGAAGTAATAAGCATAATAAAAGACGTGGGCTGGATACCTGGAGTACCCTGGCCTATTAATACACCATGGAGATAAGTTCATGCATGACAGCGACACTCATTGTTCATGCGCATACTGCTTAGATCCAAAAAGTTTGTAATCGAAGTTACAAATCAAGCATATCATCTTGCAAGCGAAGATAATCATTTAAGGCAGGGGTGGCCAAAACGAGGCCCGCGGGCCTCATGCGGCCCAACTTCATGAGTCGGCATCAACCAGGCAAGCGTTTGACCACAGGCGGCTCATGGAGCAGACAAACGTAGGCGTCTACCTAGGGCGGCAAATCCTGGAGATACTTCCCTGACATGCAGTGTATCCGTCATATAAAATGTTCATAGTTCTGGGGTTTCCAAACTTCTTTGATTGGTGGGGCCCTCTCTAAATCTTGCGCCTTGTTGTAGAGCCATTGCAAGGGATTAGCAATGGGGCAGATGCCAAGGGCGGGCGCTCCGACAATTCAACAACAAAAAATTAGGCACGTGGCTCCGCAGGGAATATTACTTCTTAAATTTGTCCCGCCTACTGAAAAGGTTGGCCACTCGTGATTTAAGGTTTGTAACGTGGTTTCACCAAAAGACTGGTATATGCAGGGAACACATTCCTTTAATATCCCAGGCAGGGAAACACCTGGCCGTAATACTTGAAAAAATGCACTGTATAATAATGTAATGGCAGTAAAAGAATGGGTTGGTATGGAAAATGCTATAGGGAACTATTGGCAGTTAATTTCAGAGAACTTAATTTTCTTTCTCGGATTGAAGGAGATATTCAATACAGTGGTACCTCGGGGTACGAATTTAATTTGTTCCGAAAAGTAGCTTGCAACCCAAAACATTCGTAAGTCGAAACGAATTTCCCATCGTACCCGCCAAATTCGAAACCACGAAATTTGATCGTACGATTCGATTCGTAACCCAAAAGTTGTTCATAAGCCGAGACAAAAATTTTGACAAATGTCGGTTCATAACCTGAAACATATGTAACCCAAGACGTTCGTAACCCGAGGTACCACTGTACTATCAAGACTGGTAATTATGACACATAACAGTTAATTGTGTATTTGAAATTCCTGATATATGTGCATTGCTTTTATTTCATCCTTACACTGTTTTTGAAGTCTTCAATACTGTAAGATGAGTGAATGACAATAGCAGTTAATGCTTCCCACCTTCACGTGGTTGTAAGTAAATATAGTTAATCAACTGTAGAGAACCGAATCAATGCTTCAAGTCTACTCTTTTTCTGTTTATTTTTCCACATAGTCATCTCCGTCATGAAACCTTTATAGTCACGGCAACAATTCTTCACAACCATCTCACAAAATTTGTGAAATATAGTTTCATCCATAACAATTGTTAGCCAAGGCAAACACAAATTTGGGGCCGACAGTATCCAGCTAGAAATTTCAAGCATTTCAAGTGGATTTTTAACTTTACGTTAAAATCAATATCATCATCCTGTTTCCAAATATTACTAAGGTGGAGACGTTACTTATGATTCAGCTCTCGTACATTATACACTACTTCAATTTCTCGAATTTATTCAGTTGATGTTCCCAGCTACCCTCGTATGGGACATGATGTGTTTTAAAATTGGCTTCAGTTGTTCCGGGTTGACTTAGCATTCCGATGCTTAACTTCAGTGATGTGATGAGAACTGGTGTGCCCAACGCAATTCACCGCCTCCATAGCTCCCTGGCATTTGAAAATGTTCAGTATACAACACTTGTAGAGATTCACAGGATGGTTTCACAGGAAGATTTCCAATATTTTATGTCAAAATTTTAAAGACTCAATGAAGCAGTGATAAAGGAAAGAATGTTTATTGGCCCTCAGATTCATGCCCTATTCGAAGATGAGCAGTTTCTTGGTTTGTGGAAAGGAACATTCCATTCAGTAGCAAAGTATTTTCTTGGGTAGAATCAGGGCTAAAAATTACAAGTAAATAGTGGACAGTCTTCTAAATTCCTATAGTAATCTTGGGTGATTCACTTCCCTAAACGTCCTTTTCCTACACTCAAATTCAGATTTCTTTCTGTCAAATTGTGGAGCAATGATGGAAAGGAGGTAGCAGGGTAAGTACCTGTAATGCTTGCAGATTACTGCTTTTTGTTTTTATCCATTTACCTAGTGCACCAATAAATTTATCCAAATTCCTTAATCATCTATAAGGAATTCGTAATAGATCTTATGTCAGATGAATGTTTTAATTGCAAGGAAACTAGAGCTAATTGAGAACTTTAATTGTGATATTTTGATTTCAGCATGTAAAAATTAATTAGAAATGGTAATTTGCTTTCTGATACAAAAAACTGATGAAATTTTGTAGACCAGCCATCAACCAATCCAATTTTTATTTAGTAATAAAAATATCAGCAACCGGATAATTCAAGCAAGAGAAAGCGAGAGTTGGAGACGACAGGTTAGTAGATTGTTAGAGACCTCAATTCTTCCCTCCTCTCAGGCGACCAATCCGGTTTACTCAAAAATTGGAAATTTCGGTTAATGCCCTACTTTTTACAAGGAAGTCATCTATGAACTAGTCACAATTGCTGTGTGTTTCCCTGAATGCCGATTTTTTTTACCTGAAAAACTAATGAAAATGCTGTTTACTAAATGATTGTCAAGGCACACAAACTGCTTTTATGTGAATTTCATATGCAGTATGAGGGATGAGAAAAACACCAGCAATGTCATTTAATTTATGCATGGAAAATGATTGTAAAACACCTTTTAATCAGCATATATCAAACTGCAGTATCAACATTACGTCCAAGAACTTCATTAAATATTTCCCATTTTATGCAAACTTTTTGGATAAATAGTAGACAACCATACCACCTCAACCTACTCTTTTTTCTGCGATGTCCCCCACCCCCAGGCTACCTCTAATACACTCATTCCTAGCTATCAGATCTTGACACCCTACTCATATACTGCTGCATTCGCATCTCAGCTACTTGCATTCTACTTATGTGGCTCTACCTCACTGACCAAACCTCTGACTTGTAAAACATCTCTTTCAACTGTCACCACTTCAACCATCCTCCATTGATTTTATGGGTCACATCCAATTTTATCTCCCCATTGCTTTTTAATATTGATCCTAAGTACTTTGCCTGTCGTCTTTATGTTTATCTTTTGGCCTCCCTTTTCTATCGTTTCTCTAATATAGTTTAGGTCCTTCTCTACTTGTTCTCTGGAGTCACTAAGTTTTTCAATATCGTCAGGAAATACCATGCACTGCAGGGGGCATTCTTCTAATATCATTAGCAGCTCATCTGTACCCTGAATGAAAAGGTATGGACTTACTACTGTGCATTGGTGTACCCCTCAGACTGCATACTGTTTTTAATAGGGAGATTAAAATACCAAGTTTCCCAATACCAGGTTTTTTTTTACTGACAATTTAGTTATTACTGATATTGATACTGGTGTTTAGAAAGATATGCATTTTTTCATGGGTATATATATATACCAGTGGTGGCGAACCTGTGACCCACCATGCAATTTTAAGTGAACTGAGCATGAATCATATCTAGTTTATCATCTCATAAACAACAGCAAATTTCACACTGATGTATTACATAAAATGAGAGATCTGATAGTTAGGAATGAGTATATTAGAGGTTGCATGGGTGGGGGACATTGCAGAAAAAATGAGGGAGAGTAGACTGATGTGGTATAGACACTTATTGAGAAGACGGGAGGAAGAGCTTGTTAGGTCCATTTCAGGAATGCAGGTGGTTGGAAGCACTGAGGAACGGTGAGACTGAAGCAGACGTTGGAGCACATTGTCCAGAAGCTTATGGTAGTGTGTGGGTGGATGATGACCTAGTAGGAGATAGATGGGGGTGGAGGACTAGATCCCACAGACCCGACCCTGACACAGGTGGGATAAGGGTATTGTGATGATGATGTTTTCTATTTGTTACTTTAATAAACTTTATTCATTATTAATAATAATTAATTTTTATTCCTAAAATTAAATAGTGCTTGCACCTGACCCATGGACGGCTTCTTGTTTTTTTTTCATGTTTTTGTGACCCATCTTCGAAAAAGTTTTCCACCACTGGTCTATACAGTAGTGAACAGATGTTTAATACCTGTTGAAAATATGTGAAAGGGGAATAAATAAGCAAATGCAATTAATTGGTGTTATAATTTGTACATAAAGTGTGGAATAATGTAAAGAATTGTATCCCAGTCATTTGCCATTAATCAAGGAAACAATAAGTAGTGGCTGAAGTCCAAAAACTGCAAGTGCATAACAACTGCACACGCTCACTTGCTGGTCTGCTTTTGGTGAGCATGTGCATTTGCCTCATTTTGCTTCATATCGTATTTTTGCCTCTGTATCGTCTTCATCGATGTTCACCACCAACTCTTTAATAAGACATCGCGTCACCTGAATGAGATTTGACTATATATATGGAGGAACTGGAACGACAAAAACCATTACACTTAAGAATAGAGAACATAAGCTTTCTGTACCTATAGCAAAGCAACTCCGAACGCTCCTAACTCCAACTCCATTTGTAATGAAAACGGAGACTTCCTTAAGAAAAATACAAAGATCTTACTAAATCAAGAAAATAATAAGCTTTTAAGGAATCTTGCAATGGAAATAAAGATTTCCTTAAAAAATGAAAGACGACGAGTAAAGTAAGATGCAAAAAAGCAGAATTTGTCTAAGGATAAGCTAACTAAAAATCAAGAAACTATTCATTGTTTTCTGGAGGATTTGATCCCTATTTTGTGAGATGCAGCCCAAATGCAGAAATCACCATTTCTGATTTTACATTTGTAGGTTTAAGAGAATGTATATAATGCATTACAAGCGCTGTCCACTTTTCTGTTACCATATCTCAGAACCAAGTTTTTTTGTCACGTCTGAGATAACATTTGATGTAATTTATTAGCAGCTTAAAATTTCAACAGAACAGTATACAATAGTTATTGGTTACTGATTCGGATCTACAGTGTGCATGCAATAGTCCTATATCTAAATAGTCCTATATTAAGAAATATTTGAGATTCATGTGCTTGTGGCTGTTCTTTTATTCTTTGGAAAACGGATGTTGCCAAGGCCTATGATACGACAGCCCATGCCCCCTTAATTCTGGAAATTAGGGCTATGCTGGATAACCCTTATGTAGTGAACCTTGTGATCTGTGTTTTACCGGGTCATAGTGCTGCTGTTTGTGGGTTCACTGAAGAGAGGTGCCTGGTTGGGGGGGGGGTCCCACAAGGGTCCATCTTAGGGCCCATCCTGTTCAACTTTGCAATTGCTGATATTTCTGGTTGCTGTAAGCATTGGAAAGTGTGGGCCTATGCTGATGATAATCTTTTTGGGCTTCCCATTGAGGATTTGGCTCTCCCATATGTTTTCATTTGTTGTGTTGCATGTTCTCTTGCAGAAACTCTCAGTTTATTATGCTACTATTGTTCTTAGGATGAATAGTGAAAAGTCTGAGATCAGGCTGTTCATGAGGTCTGTAAAAGTGTCTTTTAGCCATCGCCTAAGTAAGCCAGTAAAAGTTCTTGGGTATATTTTGATTCTGCATTGATGTTTCAAACCCAAGTGTCTGCAGTGATGGACAAAATCTCGACATTAGCGTATCTTCTGCCGACTACAGTCTGTGGCCTCCCGGTTGAACTTAGTATTAATTTTTTGCTCAAAAGTAATTCCAATTACTGTATTACATTTGCCTCCGCCTTACTTGCTGGAATTTCAAAAGCGAGAACCTATAGGCAGGTACTTCATACTATGTTTCAAATTTCTCCACATGAACAGTTGATGCCATGGTATCAAAAGTATCAGATATTATGATTTCATTGGGTTCTACTATGTAGTAACTTAGTAATGTGTCAATGTGCTTAGATATCCTTATCACCCTTGTCATGATATAGTCCATTTTCTAGCAGCTTCTCCAGATGTCAGGAGACCGCAGAGGTACAGGTTGACTTCTACCCACTTCTACCCATGATATCCGGCATAGATTTTTCCCAATAGTAGTGTTTGGTGCCTGGAATATCTTCCATATACCGTGAGATAATCTATTTTTGATTGCTCACGATACAAGTGCAAAAGTAGTTGTAGTCACTTTAGGAAGATGCTACATAAGCATTTTCTATCAGTTGCCTTGGGCCCTTGAATTTGTCTATATGGTTTTTGTTTTTCTTTTTCTGCTTGTGTTAATGTCTTTTCCTTTCTCTCTTGGGGTTGTGTATACACTGCATATGAATGAATATTACATTAAAATTAAACAAAGTTAGCCGAACCTGGCCTCTGCCCCTGAACAACCCTGACGTACTTAACTCAATCTACCCTATCCTAACCGAACCCGACCAAGGAACCTCAAAATATCCAGGCATAATAATTATTACAACACTAAGTCAGTGAAACGCAGCTATTGTGCCTCCTTTCAACTCCAGATTCAAACCCTGATCCTGAAGATCTCTCACAATCATAAATTCACTTCTGTGTTCATGAACTTCTGAACTGCTACCAGAATTGCTAGAGCTCTAGAGTCTAGATGAAATAGGTTTGTCTTCAACCTCCACCAGCTTCACCTCAACTCTGTAAAGTTTAAATGTGCCGTTAAAACGAATTTTTCTGTTATTCACTGTACAAATTTTCTTTTTTATTAAGTGCCTCATGGGTCGAAGTAAATTTGTGTATGAAGAACACCATATGAGACCCTAAAGTGCATGGTAGAGTGACTGGCGTGATCTGTGATAGGCGGATTTAATTGAAACCCACTGGAATGCACTGAATTGTTTTCAAGCATTTCACGCACATGACTCTGGACCTGGCTTAACGTTTTATGTGCTCCACAATCCAACAGGTTTCATAGTTCTTTGAATTTGTACACAGTTTCAGTCCGGACTACGTGCTTGGGATGTTGCTCATGGTCGAGTTAGCATTGGCAAACGTTTTCGGAGCTGGTGGAGTGCCAAAGGAATGCCGTAAGAGATGTTACTATTAAAAAGGGGCGTGGGCTAACATTCTCGGTGTGTTTGTGACGTAACGTACAAAGACGGTAGAAGTAACGGAGCAAAAAGATCAGGGTCGCTGGCTAAATGGCAAGTATGCACCGGTCACCTATTTTTTTAAGTCACTTTATAACATGTGGGTCATTCCTTGGCATATCTTGCTGCCCAACCAACAAGACTGTTACCAATAAATTGAATGCTTCCTGCAAAACACGAACCTCCTTCCCCCATTATGTGTCAAATAATTGCTAACGAGGCCATAGTATAAGTTCGTGTGTTTTTTACACGCCATTCTGTCCTCATTCTTCTGAAATTCTTCACCCTCTCCTACACTTCAAGAGCAGTAATGGACATATTTTTTGGGGGAATGATAGCAACCTTTGGGAATTCCAATTCTGCAGAAATAGAGGGCTTCTGACTATTGCGTTCAGTAGGCATCCACACCTGTCGGAATTGGACCATTCTGCATTGTGGTTTTCAGTTATGGGGCTTGATTTACAGTTATTTTTCAGTTTATGTATTTACTAGTAATATACTACCGTCATTTGATGCAAAAAGAAATTCGGTGGTAGCATGCTTTACTCATTGGTCGGTGGTTGGATGTTCAATCTTTCCGCGGGAGCGGCGAATTGCGTTGGACGCACCAGTTCTTTTGTGATCACTGAAGTTAAGCAACGCTACCCCAGCTAGTACTGACATGGGTGGCCGCTTGGGAAAACTGGTTACTGCTAATACCCAAAAATCGTCGCATTAGTGTAGTGTCTGTGCAGTCTCTGCATTAGAACTATGCTGTGGACGGGCCTCTAATGACCTTGTAGAATGTAGATGGAGGGTCCTAAAACGCAAACAAAACAAAAAAAATCAATCCTTCCGCGATGAGAAACGAAAGCTGGAATTCCAGATGCACTTTTCCTCCGACGTGAACAAAATTTTGGCATGTATAAAGTTCATCTTCCGCCTGATGATAAGGCGGACCTTTGGTAGCCATTTTCAATTTCATCCAAGTCACACTTTGATCAAAGTTGGCAGCCATCCTTCTCAACTTGGATGGGCCCTAGCCGATCGAGAACTGATAGTTAGGAATGAGAGTATATTATAGGTAGCCTTGGGGTGGAGACATCGCGGAAAAATGAGAGAGTAGGTTGAGGTGGTATGGAAAGTGTGTGGAGTGGACCCGGACCTGGTGGGAGATAGATGGGAGTGGGTGTGGCGCTATAACTCTCAGACCCGACTCTGCCACAAGCGGAATAAGGGTATGATAATGAGGACTATATGTTGACCGCCTTTATTGTTGACCAATTTCATGCTCATGGTGTGAGTGCCGATTTGTTTCTCTATAGCAGTAGTCTTCAAACTTTGTCGACTCACGGAATCCTTAGAACTATAAGATGTATTGGGGGAACCCAACCCACCTTTAGAAAAGTACGTCTTGCCGCAGCTAACGAATTTTCCTTTTGACTCGTGCAACCCCCAGAACCCACATTTTGAAGACAACTGCTGCTCTATAGGAACAACATATTTGAATGGTAAAGAGGCATTTCAAGAATTTGCGCATTCATGGAACCTCCAAACAGGTTTTTGCCTTGTCTGATCACTCAAGTTAAGCAACGCAACCCCAGCTAGTATTGGCATGGGTGACCGCTTGAGAACACTGGGTACTGCTAATACCGAAATCGGGCAATGCCGTCTTTTAAGGGTCAAAATTATTGCTTAGTTTTTAGCAGACGATTCTTACTGCTTCTGATCAAGGGCAGTATAAGAAATGCATGGTGCGGGGCCTGTGTAACCAGCACCTCCTATATATGAAGGCCTACACATTGCATAGTGACGTCAGCAGAGGTAGTCCATTAGTCTTACCATTACTTCACAAGAAAATCATTAGTATAGAAACTATACTAATGCCTTTTAGTACTAGTGCTTAATTTGGTGGGTGTATACTATACTATAGACCAGCGGTCTTCAAACTGTATTCTGTGGAACCCCGGGGTTCCACAGTATATCTCTTGGGGTTCCGCGAGTCAAAATAAAAATTTGAAAAAAAATTATGAAGCACTCACTAGATACCTAGTGTTTATTAACAAAAAATATAAAGAAACATTTATTTGGAAATTAATCAGGAGCTTCATGTGTGGGCTGCCCATTGGTTAGCAGCAGCAAGATATACTGTATGTTTCTAAAGGTGGGATGGGGTCCCCCAAAACATGGACCCTAATGACCTTTGTAGTCGATGGGCCCTAAAACACAAACAAACCCCCAACACATCTTATAGGACTAAGGGTTCCATGAATCGACAGTTTGAAGGCCACTGCTATAGCCTCATCACCTTTATCATCATACCCTTATCCCGCCTGTGGCAGGGTCGGGTCTGTGGGTTTTAGCTCCCAAATAACTCCCACCAGGTCCCCATCCACCTCACACACTACCATATCCTTAAGGACAACCTGCCCCAAACTTCAGCTTTTGCAAAGTAGCAAATAGTCTTCACCATTATAGTACCCTTATCCCACCTGTGTCAGGGTCGGCGCAAGTGCAGAGGCCAGAGTGCAGGGCCAGGTTCTGGCGAATGTGGTGACCTTTTCAGGGAGTTGGGTAAAAAGTATTTTGCAGGGCATTTTGTAGGAAAAGCATGTAATATAAAGGCCCGCACGTGGGGCCAGGTTCAGTGAACCAGCCTCGCGCTGGCCTTTCTGGTGTTGATTCAGAGGGACCAAATGGGTACCCGACCCTGCCGTAGTTGGGAAAGCAGTTGGCATTTTTATCTGTTTTTCTTTTATAAATTCACACAGCTAATATCGCCATCTATACTTGACCACGTTTAGATTTCAAATGAGAGAAAAACTTTGGAAAAAGTCGTAACTGTGTAATTCGCACAATCTTCAGCTAGTTTTGTTTGCACAAAGAAAACACAGCTAAAAGTTGTAGTGTGTAAACGGCCTTTTATATTTTCGTTGATCAAAAGCTGAAATAATCGTCTGCTAAAATCTACGCCGTAATTTAGACCCTTAAAAGACAACATTACCCCCAAATCGTCATAATGGCGTAGTGTCTGTATTAGAACTATGCAGTGGACGGGCTTAGTATTTCTTAAAGAACGGGCTTGGGACTAAGCCAAGCAGCCATCACAAGCCGAGCCCTTAGGGAGGCTTCTCACGGGAGATGAGGAGGTAGGAATAGAGAAAGTAGAAGAGGGGATATTTGCAGCACCGAATGTTCTTTACCAACCACCCATATTGGTATTAACCTTGGCTTGCGCTGCTTAACTTCAGTGATCTCACGAGAACTGGTGTGTCCAACGGCACTTGGCTGCACCGTGGTAGTTGAAGGGCCCTAAAACCCCAACTAAACAAACAAATCCAAACTGGTTTTGCAGTCGTGAGCCTAACAAATTCCTACCGCCATCCGGGGCTACTTGGAACAAATTCAGAAATATGATTCATTCTTTCTTTCGGGTTTAGTGAATTTAGTGCTCGATGGAATTATGGTGTCTTGTAGCTTTTTTTGATAAATAAACAGATTTGCAGAATTATTTAGTATACCCGATCCTGCCATAGGCTGGAAAATGTGTTAGTAGTTACTTAGTATCAGACTCTGAAAGCTTGCTTGGGGTTGCCAATGTCTATTGTTGTCTGCATGTCAGGTGTATGAAGTGCTAGAATTGGGAGAATGCCCTTTGATACATGGGGGTCACCCTACTGTTGCTAACAGAATTCCTTTGAACTAATGATAAGACAATGAACCAATTTATTGTAGGTTTTGCGATAGGATAATATACTTGAAACCGAGGCTAAGCTCGGCTCACAAAACGTTAAAATACGCTCACAGTCTCCAAAAAACAAAATCGTTCCACCAAAAGGTTCGTCTATGTCCCGGTCGTTGAAGAAATATTTACTTTTTGAATTTTTAGGGTTTCTGCCTTTTTAGCCTTCAATTGGGAAGGACAGGAAAATAAAGGTGTCGTACGTTCGAGGGGCAAACTGGTGAAAACGGTGCAAGAAGTGAGGTACTTAGGGTCAACGTTCCAAAGCAATGGGGATATAGACTGATGTGACCCATAGAATCAATGGGGAATGGTTGAAGTGGAGATAGGCAAGTGGAGTCCTGTGTTATAGTAGGGTCCCAATCAAGTTGAAAGGGAAGTTCTTCAGGGCAGTGGTTAGGCCAGCTATGCTATACGGATCAGAGTATTGGGCAGTGAGGAAGATTAGCCGAGATGCGAATGCTGCGGTACATGAGTACCATGTTGAGAGCTGATAGAATTACAAATGAGTATATCAGAGGTAGCCTGGGGGTGGTGCACATCGCCGAAAAAAAAGGATGGAGAATAGCCTGAGGTGGTATTGACACGTCATGAGAAGAGGGGAAGAAGACCTCGTTAGGTGCATTCAAGGAATGCAGGTGATCGGAAGCACCCGGGGCATGGGGGAGACCGAAGCAGACGTGGTCCTTTGGGATATGGCAGTGTGTGGGGTTGATGGGAACCTGGTGGGGGATAGACGGGAGTGGAGGGTCATAACCCGCAGACCCGACCCTGCTACAAGCGGGATAAGGGTGGGATGATGATGGATTTTGTGGGTTTCTGAACATAATGGGTGGAGACACTATACTACACAGGCTTCAGATACATTCGCAGTACACATTACGGATCGAAAGCAATGGGAAGCCAAGCAGTGCCGGATTTAAATATTGAGAGGCCCTATGCTATTTCAATTTTGAGGCCCTTTTCAAGCCATTTGGAGGCCCTTTTCTTAAGTTTTGAAGGCCGCTCAATGTTCAGGCCCTAGGCTTCAGTCTAATTAGCCTAATGGTAAATCCGGCACTGGAGCCAAGTGGCGTTGGGTGCAGCCAAGTTCGTTGGACGCACCCGTTCTCGTGAGATTACTGAAGTTAAGCATCGCATACCCACGTTAATACCAACACGGGTGGATGGTAGTGAATGTTGGGTGCTGCAAATTTCTCCTCTCCTACATCCTCCTCACCCGCAATCAGCCTCCTAAGGGTTCGGCCTGTTATGGCTGCTTGGCTTACTCCCAAACCCATTGGCATAACATAGTAACAGAAAATATGGTCTCAATCCAGTGGTGGCGAACCTTTTTTTTTTCTGAAGACGGGTCACAATAACGCGAAAATATACCAGAAAGTTCAAACACTATTTAATTTTATGAATAAAAAATTATTATTACTAATAAATAAATTAGCTTATTTTATTAAAGTACCAAATAAAGAACATCATCATAATACCCTTATCCCACCACTGGTCTAATCCAAGAGTTCTTAACCGGTTTATGCCTGCAGGCCGCTCCCCCAATGGATTGTCCAGTATGGTCCCATACTCCTTTCACTTGACTGTCACAATAATTATCATAATTCCTTATTTCAGTTACCAGTTGTAGGACCATTTGAAGGAATCGCCTTCCATTCATATACTGCCAAGGCATCATTATCATCATGCGTTTTTCCCGCGGTCAGATCTGCGGGTTGTAGTCCTCCATTTCCACCTATCTCCCACAAGGTCCCCTCCACCCCACACTCTACCATATTCTTTCGTACAAACCCCTCCCACGTCTGCTTCGTGTACTAACATGGATGGCCGTTTGGGAACACTGAGTACCGCTAATACCCAAAAATGTCGTCGCATTAGCGTAGTGTCTGTGCAGTCTCTGCATTAGAACTATGCAGTGGGCGGGGCTCTAATGACGATGTAGTTGAAAGGTCCTGAATCACCAAAAAATTCGAGTGCCATACCCCCAGATCATCGTTTCCCAAACTATGGGTCGCGGCACGTTTCCAATCCGCGGAACGCGGCTGAAGTGGGTCGCGCCTCCCAAAGGTTAGGGAAGCATTGTCCGAGATCGAAAGGTGCTTAAAAGCAATAGTAACGTGCTTTTGATATCGTTCGCTGTTTAATACCTCTCTCAGATATGAATTTTCACATAATTACCACTTGTTGGTTATATACTATGTAATTTCTGATATTTTTTCGAAGGTTGCAGCTTGATTAGCTGTCCAAAATAACTACCAGCATTGTATGATGGCAAGACATGATAGAATCTCTGAATAGAAACGGAAAACTGAACCCATTAAGTTGTCACATTGTCAGTTTATACACAAGTGGCGTACTGGCATGAGTTTAGCTATTGTTTTATAATTGCAATGTCGGACGACATTTAGTTATAGTCACTAAATTTATCTGAACGTATTCCAGATATCAGACGCTCGGTAACTGCGTCAGTAGTTCTAGGTTCGATACTGGACTGAGGTGGGTTGGCTTCTTTCGAGCGCGAGAGGTGAGACGCTCCGAGTGCACCTTCTTTCAAGATGAGAATTAAAAAAAGAGGTTCCGTGTGGTGTACGATGGCATTTGCACGTAAAAGAACCGTCTCTACTATGCAATGGATAGATGAGGCAAAATTTCCAGGCGTACCCTGGCGTGGGTGGAATTCCCCAACACGATGAACAGTAGACCGACGATAAATAAGCATAGGGGTTGAAGCTTTGGTCGGCAACCGATTGCGGAAAAATAATGACTAATATGTCGCCCATGTGTCCATTCAGAGGGACAAGATGGGTCCCCGACCCTGCCATAAACAGGAAAAGGGTTAGGACAAAAGAAAGCAAACTATTAGGGATGGCATCATGCAATTGCATTTTAATTAAATCAATTTCATGCGTTTTCGTGATGACTGTTCTGCGTTTTTATTTTGGGCTACCAAATCAGAGAATCAGTCCATTGCAGCGCATCTGCCAGGAGATTGACAGAATGGGTTCTCTATTTTCGTCTAATCGGGACAGTGGGGTGACATATTGGTTTTTATCTTACTGAGCCGGCTGCCGATCCAGTGTTGCAACCCCTATAGTTTTTTTGTTATCGTCGGCATATTTTCTTGGTTGGGAGCAAGCTTTCCTCCATTGGCACCACGGAGCGAACGCTTAATCTTGAAATTATCCGAATCTTGAAATCATTTTCGGCCTCGAATCTGCATCTATTGGCGTACGACTCTGCCCCACCGAAGCGGGTTAAAGGCTGTATTTTCGGAGAAAAATTAAAATTTTGTTTTTTCCCTTTCTCAATCCGGATAATTGAGTTTCTGCTTTACTTCAGGTGTGTAGTTTTTTTTTCAATGAAATTCTTTGTTAGTCTGGATTTACCGTTGCCTGACGATAAGGATGTTAATGTCTGTCGTTGACCTGTGGCAGTGAACCACTTTTTGAGGATTCAACGTTGCATGATTTGTGACCTACTTTTGAAAATTGTTTTTTTCCTTCAAGGTTAACGAACAGAAAGAAGTAGTTTTTGCCGGCATTACACGGGAGTTGAATAATAAGAGCGTGTTACTGTATGTGTATCGCCACAGTGACTTACTACAGTGTCATACCTTTCCTTTTTTTACTGGCCTGTGTTATTTTTACGGTTATGTGTCAGTATCAAGGACTAGAGAACACCTCGATTATTTTTGATGTATAAGTGGTAGATTCTTATTTTAGAGGGGAGCAGCTTACAGCGTTGGACACCCCAGTTCTCGTCTGATCACTGAAGTTAAGCAACGCAGCCTTAGCTAGTAGTAACATGGGTGGCAGCTTGGGAAAAACATGGGTACTGCTGGGTACTCAAAAATTGTCGCATTAGCATAGTGTCTGTGGAGTGGATTGGGCTCCAATGACCGTAGTAGTAAAACCTTATTTTAGGAGCAAGATTTCAAGAAAAAGAGCATTGTCTTGCATATGTATGGTGCAGCGTGGTGGAGGAGTGTTGTGCCCCCACCGCCTTGTGTTTGCCTTGTAGCAAAAATTACCAAGATCCAGTAATACAGTGTTATGGTGGGATAGTCTGCTCCAACACTATCTTCAAGATATACCGAAAAATTGTGTATTGAACATATTTGCTATTTTTTGGGCAGAAGTAGGATTGTCCCAGTTCAAGTAGTTGTCGCCTACTAAACCATGTCACCTGCGTTCATTACACCCATTGCACCACAGTATGTTTGTGTGTGAGCTAAAGCAGCGAAACACCTGTGATGTGTATGTGAACTGAAGTTTAAGTGGAATCAGTGGCTTGGCGACCTTCCTGACGTACCTTCATCCTTTCCGGCACCGAACGTCAACTTGGTGTTAACTTGGTTTGTACCAGTCATTAGTGCAACATTATCGGGACCACATCACATCCCTTCTGTAAATCTCAAATAAGCACTCGTTCCTTTATTTCGAACAGTTGAAAAATAACATTGCCCCTCTTGTAGTGGCGCCCGCCTGCAGTGCAGGCTCACTGCCGCCGATCGTTTAAGCAGTTATGAAAGTGTCTGTCAACGCGTAGAATCTGGTTTGTCCTACTACAGGGTGTTCTAGTCTTTTAAATAAGTTAGTGATTCTTCAATGGGTGTGCCGCGTTCATTCATTTGTAGGTGACAGGTTTGCACTAGTGACCCACTCTTCGATTATGAACCATATTTGTTCCACCTTCGTAAATTATAAACGTTTTAAAATAGTTTTCTTCTGCCTTTAATAATGCTAGCAGCGATGGTACAGTTTTTTCAAATACCTTTCAAAATTCTGGTACGTAAAGTAAACAGTCCATAGCAACAGGGTGCCCAAGCCTTGTACTTAACAGATAAGTAAATATCTTCATTCTGCAGTGCGCAGCCCACTGGTGAGCCGTGAGGATTTCATGATGGACCTCAAATTGTATTGTTAAATCAATAAATATCTGATCTGGTCAGGTCTTGCTATGCTGTGAGGTAACTACAGAGTAGTGGACCACTGAGTTGTTGACTTTGTAGTAGTAGGCAACGGTCCGAAAAGGGTTTGCCTAGTCCACCGATTATGGATTTGTATGCATAGTTGTCAAGACACTATACATTTTCACCTGCTGCATTTTGTGCACACTTGTAATAAAATCCGATACCTGGTGCAGTGAAACCTGTGTTAAATGGAAGTTCATGGTCCCAGATAAATTCTTCCGATTTGACAGGTTTCCATTTTATACTGATGCGTCAGAAGGAAGGTTTATTGAGAGTATTAGAACTTGCCGACCAGTTATCAACATCGAAATAAATCGTCAATCCGCCAGGACAGCTAAATAACGGACACTTATTTCAGTTGTGAGTGGGTTTATTCGGATCTGAGAATTCAAACAGGGTGTGTGCATATCAGCTGTTCTCTGATAGTCCAGTGCATCAAAATAATGAGCTGTTATTTTCGTTTTGAATGGGTCTTTCGGACCGACCATATTTGCTATTTTTCGTTGTTCAGTTTTCTGGTTTAAACAGGCTATTTCTCCGACCAAATAAGACACCTTGTGCAGGTGTTTGCATGACGAAATATAGGTTTTATCTGGCAGTTACATGCCGATATACAAGACACTCAGAAAATTAACACTACACGACATGTCTAGTAGACAACATGTCGTTGCTAACGTAGTTAAAATAAATGCTTAATTCTTACCTGGATCCTTTTTCGACCATTCATATACAGTTCTAGACATCGACTGAGAACAAAAAAATGGAGTGGTAGTTTGGCTACTATCCTCCAGAGGTGCTTTCCGTGTGTCACTAAAAATGCACGTCGAGACTTAGAACTGTTTTGGTTAACATGAGGATGCAAGCAACATAAACTGGATTGAGCGTTATCTATTTCCATGGTAGTATTATCCCAGAAAAAAATACTGTTACGGAATTGACAAGATCTGGATCAGCGTGGACCACAGAACACGGCGTAGCCTTACTTTAGGTTATTCAATAGGTACTAGATATTCGAGCGAGATTTTAACGGATATGTAGCAGTGGCACTGATGACAGAAATTCAACCGTAGACGATTTTCCGTTACTCACAGTTGTGGTTAATGACAACAAGAGGAATCACCAGCGTCCACTCACCTTTTTGAAGGCCGCCTGTTCTCCACGCCTGCTATGAATTGCACGCTAACCTTCAACTTGAGATTTTTGTTCACGAAAACAAAAAACGCAATGTTCGTCTTCAAAAGAATGCATGGAGATAATGGCTGCTCTCTGTTGACTGTTTTTTAAGTGATGAAAATGTGAAGTATTTGCCTGCGTTCATGTGCACAAATCCATCGCCAAAAACCAGTAGTAGTAGTGGCGGTGTTGATGGCGTAGACTTTACGGAAGGAAGTTAGTGGTATTACTAAATAGTTCAATGCTTGGTTGGTTGGGATGTCCCCAATTTTTACAGTGCCATCACTGAGATGCGTGATATGGGTTACCTAGGTGGTAATTGTTGCGCTAGACTTTAAAGTTGGTTGGAGGGTGGTAGGATATCTGCACCCTCGTGAAAACCTCCAGATCAGTGAATGGACTTCTTCTTCCTATGAAAAAAATGAAAGAAAGTAGCACAACCTCTATTATCCGGTTTGGTTTTGAGTGGCGGATTTCTAGAATGGCAGAATACGTGCTATTCCCGAAATACACACTAAAGCCATTGAAATGGTGCTGCATACCTCATTCATATTGTGTTATATTTTATTATTCCACTGTTCAGCAAATCAGTACGATATTTTAGCGAACTTCTTGAGTTCTTAGTTGCAGGATCGATCGTGGTAGAAGCAGAGCTTCCGTCTAGTCCAGTGGTGGCGAACCTTTTTTTGAAGACGGGTCACAATAACGCGAAAAATGAAACAAAAAGTTGTCCGCGGGTCAGGTGCAAGCACTATTTAATTTTATGAATAAAATAAATCATTAATAATAATGAATAAAGTTTATTAAAGTAGCAAATAGAGACCATCCTCATAATACCCTTATCCCACCTGTGGCAGTGTCGGGTCTGCATACTGACAACCTGCTCTCACTTTTGTTGTTTATGAGACGATAAACTAGATATGATTCATGCCCGGGTCACTTGAAATTGTTCAGTGGGTCACAGATTCGCCACCACTGGTCTAGTCACTCTAGTGCGAGGCCAGCCCAAAGTGCATCTGTTGTTCGGATGAGAAGCAATGCCATGGTGACCTGTATGCCAAAGAACATGTTTTTCACGGAAAACACTTAGGCCTACATGGGATTTCCAGTTGTTTGAGCTCGGGTTGAGGGCAAGCGCCGCAAAGAGAAAACATGCCATTACATGCAAACGCGGGCTGCAGCATTAAGTAGGGAACCTGCTGTGTCAAAGTGTTGTCCAGCAGGCAGCAGCGTGGTACCAACTTTTCTATACCCTCATCACAGAAGGCAGCCGCCTGTTCTTTCAGCAAATTCTGTGCACTGGTCTGTAGCTCATTTGAGTCAAACTTCTGTCTACCTAGCCAGCGTTTCATGTGGACAAAGAGTTGGAAGTCGGAGAGAGCGACGTCCGGGCTGTATGGTGGGTGCTGAAACACTGGCTAGGAGAAGAGAATTTTGACTCATTTTTGATTGGTGGGCCGGATTAGGAATTTTTCCAAGGCCTGTGGGCCACAACCCGATTCATGATGTATTTTTAAAAACATTGCTCAACTGGTAAATATTGTAATGGTGTCATAAATCAAATGCAGGATTCTCCACAGAGACTAACAATGACATATGACTGACGCGACTGGCATTTGTTCTTGCTCGATGGCTCAACACTGTTTAATGGATTCCTTCCGCGGGCCGGATAAAATCTACAGGCGGGCCACAAATTGGAGACCTATGCTGTAAACACAGCTAACTTTAGCAGTCAACTGGTCGGTTGAATTCGGCATTATTTTAGAATTGATGGGAACTTATTGTTTTGTTGGTGTTCTAGGGCCCTTCAACTACAAGGTCATTAGAGGTCCGTCCAATGCATAGTTCCAGTGCAGAGGTTGCAGACACTGCGCAAATGTGGCTATTTTTGGGTATTAGCCACCCTTGTTAGTACTAGCTGTGGTTGCGTCGCTTAAGCCGTTCCCGTGGTGGGGGGGGGGGGTCTGACCCATCATTAAATGTATAAGGATTTAATATTATTAATGAATTTCAGACTGAATTTTGGACATTTTAATTCGTTTAATTCTTCATTTATGCAACAGCGAACTGCGGTAGGTGCAATGATTATAACTGTTGTACTCGGGGTTGCCAACCTCATAGTTACGTCATGCAGTCACATAAATTGCAGTGCTTGTCCTTGACATTCTGCTGACTGATACATTTAGGTCATGTTAGTAATTACGTATTGTGGTCAAAAGTATTTCAACTTCGTTATTTTTGCACGCTTTTTAATGTTAATTATTAGCATCTCCATAATGACCCTTTTAACGATTAGTGAGTGACTAATACTGGGCATTAATGGCAATTAATAGTGGCAATTAATAATGGGCAATACAAATACTGGGAGCTTACGTTCACAAGGTGGTTATTGAATTTTGCATAAATAACTTTGGTTATAGCGACGTTGTTTTTAATGTAGCTATAGCTAATACCCCGGGTGTGGTTAACTAGTGGTCGGTAGTCCGAGGTTCGATCCTGGACGAGAAGAGGAAGTGAAGTTCTTCTGTCGGAGGGGGTACTCTCATGTTGTGTGTGGAAGATGTCACCAGCATGAAAAGTACACTCTACATGGAACAAAATATACGTGTAGACCAGCAATGTTATTGGTGAACTAAGCTGACGTTAAGCTCTTGGTGTTTTTTTTTTGGAGGACAGCAATCCTTCAGTGTGCCTTCCATCAGATGGAAAGTAGGAAGAAAATGTTAAACCCCCCACTGCTTTTTATGCTCGCTGTCAATTTTGAGATTTTGTGAACGGGCAAATGACATCGCACAGCTATGCCACATGGAGCCACGGCTTTCTCTTCCTGATTGACAAAAGGCACACTTTAGGATGTCGACCTCAGCCTTAGTACCTTGAGAATTCACGTTGGAAATTCAGTTAACTAGAATGAATAGTAAGAAGAGTGGTGAAATGTAAACATTGAGGCCCTTTGCAACGCTTGCAGACAGATGCAGAAATACAGCACTAGATTAAACCACCGTTGATTGGGCAATCCCAGGAGTGCCAGTTGGTTTAAGTAAAATGGATGGCATTATGTCTTGACATCAAGTGTTTTTCCTCATCTGCACTGGTTCTGAATTCTCAGAATTTCTAAGTAATGTTGAACTATAAAACGTGATAATACCAGTTTACACCAGGCAAATATTCAACTGAGAAACTTTTTTTTTTGCTGGATTGTGCACCAGTATTGGACATGTAAAGATAGGTTCACTTTTGATAATCATCCAGGATGATTCTCTCGATTGCCCTGTGAACTGCGTATCCAGGAAGGCGTCATCAGGATTACAAATGAACAAAGTTGAGCTATCCTTTAAAGTCAACTGAAGTGAACGATAATTCATTTATGGTTATGTGCAAGCAAGAAGTGATTACACTTTGTTTCACTTCAAGTGAATGATCAAGGATGATCATCACACAGGTACACACAGGTAATGTTTGATTTAGCCAAAAATTCCTGAACTTGATTTGCAACGTGAGGCTGTGCATTGTTGTGCTGAAGTCACCATCCACTCTGATGAAGTTTTGGGCGTTTCTTTGCAACTACTGACGTGTAGTATGCTGCTGTAACAGTAGTGTGAGGGGGACCTGCATGCTGATCAATCATTCCATTACAGTCAAAAACTGTGATCACCATCACCTTCCCTGCAGATGGAATGACGTTTGCCTTTTTTGGTGTTGGAGAACCTGGTGATTTCTGCACTGCTGGCTTGTTTTCCTTCAGGATCATAATGATACAACCATGACTTATCACCTGTGATAGTTGATTGAAGAAATGCATCCCCTCCATCAGCAAAGAGATGTGGCACCTGATGGCTTGTCTCCATTCACACAGCCTTTTGTTCAGGGCACAGCGGACATGGGACCCAATGAGCACAAACATGGGTCATATGGAAATGATCATGCATAATTGTAAAAACACTGCCATATGAAATTCACAATATTACACTTAGCTGACGTAATCTTATCCACTGATTGCCATGGACAATCACACGGAGTGGGCCCTAATGACCATTGAAGTTGATGGGCCCTAAAACACAAACCAACAAACAACATGGACAATCACTGAGGCTGTGTTGATGTTAACTTGAGTCACAGCATTAGCCAAAACACCAGGCCCACCATGTTTAACACATTTGATGTGCCCTTCATTGAAGTCTTTGAACCACCTGATAACTATTAAATGAGGTAGTGCATCTTCACCATATGCTTGCTGCAGCTTTTCATATGTTTCAGAGGCTGTATGATTTAAATCACAGCAAAATTTTATTGCGCTGCATTGCTCCTCTTGTGTCGCCTCCATTTTGTGGTATGCAAAATTCAACTAGGGTCAACAATATAAAGCATTACAACCAACCTACCGATACGAGAGTGCTGCCACCTATGGACATTATACATGAAGCCTCACTCATTAAAATATTCATGGTAGAGACATGAAACTATCAAGGGAGCTACAGGAAAAAAATCAGTCTTAGTCTTTGTTACTTGAGTCTTTGTTGATCAACCTTCGTATATCATGTT
The DNA here is from genome assembly GCA_013389805.1 of Trigoniulus corallinus. Taxonomy (NCBI): domain Eukaryota; kingdom Metazoa; phylum Arthropoda; class Diplopoda; order Spirobolida; family Trigoniulidae; genus Trigoniulus; species Trigoniulus corallinus. Next base: position 9,537,573 of record JAAFCE010008833.1, read on the forward strand.
TTATTTTTCAAACGTCTGCAATTTCTGTTTTTTTTATTGTGACAAATTTTATCATTTCTCAATTTACAGTAATCATTCAAAAAGGTATTTGTTGATATTAAAATCAATTTTCTACATATCCTACATATATTCTGCAGAAATAGTTTTGCTAAGGTAACTTAGGCAGTTTGGGAACTGATTAGGGACTGCTGAATACTTTAGTCTTAGATTTTGTAAAGAAGCAATAACTTGTTTCCCTGTTTTGTCATCATATGCACTGGTAGTCCAAATTATATCTTGAGCATTAAAATGCAGTTCACAAACCTACAAGAAATGTATAAGTTTAGAAGGGGTTATGCCTTAACCCTCTAGTGGGATCGCTTCATGGTTAACTGTTTTGAGGATCATCCGTCTTACAGGCGGATATGAAGGATCCTCCGTCCCACAGGCGGGTACAGCAATTTATCTATTTAATTGCAATTTTTTTTTAATAAATTTTGAATTAAGAAATTATACTATCTTTGAATAGGATAAACAATGAGACAATGAATTAATCGCCTTTATTTAAATATCTCTTTTAAACAAACAAGTAATAAGACTGAAAACAAATAAACCAATCATTAAACTCAAATAATGTATAAGAAAACTAAACATCCATTCACATCTTTGGAGAACAAGTTACTAAATACAGAAATCTCTTCTATAACTCACTCAGTATCCTCATCTAAGCATTTGTTGCATACTTTTTTAGAACACTCTAAACATGTTGGATTTTCACACTTTACACATTTATAATTTGTCATCCTGTTTTTTGTGTATGGACAATATCGACAGTTCCTCCTCTTTTCTAACCTGTCACTTCTCTTGGCAGAGGATGAAGCCAAAGGATTTTCTTGAACTATTCCTGCTGCCTCTGAAATGAATTATCTTAAATCTGGAGGCAAATTTGGGATCATCAGTCGTCTAAGCAGAAATTCTTTTATCAATGACATTGCAATGCTTCTAATAAACTCAAATCGAGTCAACTTGGGAGTTTCTTCATAGAGTCCAGAAAGAACAAATGCATTATTAGATGCCAGGGCTACCATATTATAGAATATTGCTAATGGCCATCTTCTTGTCTTCCTGTTTGGTGAATAATTGCTGCATTTCATGTCCATTGAGTCTACACCAGATTTTGTTGAATTATAAAAAGAGATAATATCTGGTTTATTATTCATTGGGCCCTGGTACGCTTTGTGGTGCATAGTGGATAAGAGGATTACTGCCTTTGACTTTTTGGGTACATATGATAATATTGTCATACTTTTGGTAAAGCCATAAATGCTTGACAGAATGGCTCGTGTACTGTTTGGCTTGAATTGTGGTGGGATGTGGGGTTTATTTCTTTTCATTGTTCCAACTAATGTCAGATTATTTTTCAATAAGAGCTGGGCTAGCTCTACTGAGGTAAACCAATTATCACAAGTGATATTTCGGTTTGAGCCATACAAGCATTTTGCAAGCCGTATTACAGCTTGGGTTGGTTTCTGGAGTTTGTTTTCCTTGGGTGACAGGGTTAATCCATCGCTGTTTTTTCCAGCATAAATATAAGCATTATAAAGGTAGGAGTTTGATGCATCAGTAAGGCACATAATCTTTATGCCATACTTTGCTGTTTTTTTGGGCATGTATACTAGAAAGGGAACCCTCCCTCTGAATGGAATAAGGCTTTCATCCACAGTACAGTGTGCCCCTACAGAATAACATTTTTGGCATTGTTCAATAAATGTATTGAAGATATTTGATATGCATGCTACAGGATCAATCTTTTTCCTTTCCTCTCTCGTAGTTTGATCATCAAAACGGAGAGCCCTAAGTAAAATGAAGCATCTCTTTTCAGAGGTTATTGTTCGAACAATTGGGCGCCCTGTTACCCCAGTTGAAAATAATGAATGCAAAGACTCCCTTGAAGATTTGAATATACAACATAACAGGATAAGCCCAAGCATTGCCTTGACCTCAACACTATCAGTATTTCTATACTGATAGGAATCTTGTTTTACAATTTTCTCCCTCATTTTGGCTAACTTTATGTTAGTATGTTCTACTATTTCATCAATCATAGACGTAGTAAATAAAAGTTTAAATACTTCTTCAGGAGAAGGGGATTTTCCTATATCCAAAGCTGGACCTTCCAGCTTGCTTATTCGAGCTTGAATAATGTTACATGAAGAAGATTGTGTGGCTTGATGTACTGGAGTTGCACTCCACTGAAATCCATTTCTACCAAAATATTTAGAAGAACCAGGTTCCTGGAAATTTGAAGGCCTCTGGTTGGTGGATTTCCCATGTTGAGTTCTTCCTCGTGTTTCATGAGGAGTGTCATCTTCTAACTCAGAGCCACTATCATGATCAGAACATTCAACCTCATAGTCAACAGGCACGTAGGAGTCCTCAGAATCAAGTTCTGAGTCTTAGGCTTCATCTTCTAAGGTGAGTGCCACCAGTCTCTGTGTGCATTCAGAATATGCAACTCGTCGTGGCTGTATGCCAGCCATATTTCCTTAAAAGCTATAAAGAAAATACCCCAGAATTTCAAAAAAGTCCTTATATGGGATTCTCTGCTTCATAGACGGATTATGGTATAGAGCTTTAGTGGGATTCTCCACCTGAGGGGCGGATATTGACATCATACGTTAGGAGGATCCTCCGCCTAATAGGCAGGGTAGGTTATAAGAAAACTAAGCTTACCTTGGGCAGAAGCGATTTGGAAGCGGCAGGATCCTCCTCTAGTGAGGGGCAGGAAGTGACTGAAGCACGTAAAGGCGGGCACTCACTTTCCAGGAAAGGTGTGGCCCCTAGTGGCATAAAGGAAAACCTACTCTGCCTGTCAGGCAGACGATCCCACTAGAGGGTTAAAATAACTTTGGGACAATTGGAGTTCAAACTAGTATAAAATGTATTTTTTAAACTGCAAGTCTTAAATTCATGCCTATACTACTAGTTAAAAATACTTATTGATAGTATTTGTTATCATCTACCTTAGTAAGCTTTAGTTTGTCCTATGTCCCACTAGTGGGTTGGAGTAAGCGAAGCAGCCTTAATCATTTAGGTAGCACATTAATTAATTAGTAAATGAAAAAAAATACTTTGATTTAAATATATTGTTATTTAAATATGGGATAAATAATATAGAGAATAAATGCACACTACTTTTAATAAGGGTATGACTATTTTTCTTACCTTTGTATTTAGTGTTGGAATAAACTCCTTCCATAGGATAGCTTTAATTCACAGATTTATTAGATATTTAGTTTTTAGAAAGCTCATCTGGGAATGCAATATTTATTTAGCATTATCAAATAAAATAGTAATTTTCACTGGAATTAATGTAATATAATACCAGTATTGCACAAAAACGTCTACCACCACATGCTTAAGCATTTGTCTTCTAGACCTTCTTTGAATGACGTCACACACCTCTGACGACAAAGTGTGCAGGCCTTGTTATCTAGGTGGTCTTGCCTGTATGGTGTAACAATGACATTTGCGCATAAAAGAACCCTCTCTACTATGCAAGAGGGTAGGAATCAGCATTTTCAGGTGTAGAAGTTTGCCCGTTGGCATTAACGGAATTCCCTATATGAACTGTAGCCTGGTGATAAATAAGTTTAGAGGTTGCAGCTTTGGTTGGCAACCTTTCTGTGGTAAAACATTGCCCAGTTTACCTCCCTTGTGCCCAGTAACTAAATATGTTTAAGTCAGTCATACTTTTGTAATTATTTTGGTTTTCTCAATAATTTCAATATGAGAGCAGCCAAGCCCGAGACTCGATTTTTGTGAATTGGTAATAAGGGTCAAATGAGACTCGTTCACAAAATTGTCCCCGAGTGTGAGTATTCCTGATGCCGCTACTATGCTATAAGCAAGCAAGCAAGCTTCAAGCATATGTTTATTTAGAATTATATACAACTATACCAAGCAGCCATAACAGGCTGAACCCAAAGGAGGCTGCTCATGGGTGAGGAGGAGATAGGTAAGGGTAGGGTAACCAGACGTCCCGATTTAGGTGGGAGAATACTGATTTCAGACTTCATATCCCGCTGTCCCTCTTTTGTCCTGGCAGAAAGCCCATTTGTCCCACTTTGTCAGCAACTTCTCAGAGGCATTCACTCGTCAATGAAATGTGTAAAGAGCACCCACACCGAATCATCCTTCTATGTTGGCAACTGATCATCATCTGCTTCAAATTCATACATCAGGCATTCTGTGCTGGACCCATCCTGTTGCTTGTAGAATCAATGGGGATGGTTGAAGTGGAGTCCTTTGTGATAGGAGGGTCCCAATCAAGTTGAAAGGGAAGTTTTGTAGGGCTGTGGTTAGGCCTGCTATGCTATATGGATCAGTGCTGGGCAGTAAGGAAGATCCATGTCAACAGAATAGAATGCAAGTAGCTGAGATGGGAATACTGCAGTACATGAGTAGGGTGTCTAGAGCTGATAGAATTAGGAATGAGTATATTAGAGGTAGTCTGGGAGTGGTGGACATCACCAAAAAATGAGGGAAAATATGTTGAGATGGTATGGACACGTAATGAGAAGAGGAGGAGATGAGCTCGTTAGGTCCATTTCAGGAATGCAGGTGGTCGGCAGCACCCGAGGCAATGGGAGACTGAAGCAGACATAGGAGCAGGTTGTCCGTAAAGCTATAGCAGTGTGTGAGGTGCAGGGCTAAGAACCAACACACTCGACCCTGCTGCAGGTGGGATAATGATATGATGATGATGATGATGCATCCTGTGCTGGCTGGACACACATTCAAGCTCCAAGGTACAGTGTAAAAAATTTTTGGACACCCAACATAATAATGTTCCAAAGGCTGTACTTTTTATATAAATAAAGATAAACAAGGATTTCCAATTTGAAATATGTGGTCTAAGCCCTCAGAAAACACAGTGTGAAATGTGAAAGACATTTTTTGAAAAATAATTATCGAGAAAGAAAATATAGCATCAACAAGTTATCTTTGCCCACTTTTAGACGAAATAAGTTTTTGAACACTTGGGCCTTTGCACCCCTTTGGTGCACTTTATGGGTGTGGCGAGTTGCATTGGACTCACCAGTTTTTGTCTGATCACTGAAGTTAAGCAACACAAGCCCAGTTAGTACTGACATGGGTGGTCGCTCGGAAAAGCTGGGTACTGCTAATACCCAATAATCATCACATTAGTGTAGTGTCTGTGCAGTATATGCATTAGAACTATGCAGTGGACAGGTCTCTTATGACCTTGTAGTTGATGGGACCTTAAACTCCAACAAACAACAAAAGGAGCACTTTATGAATGTTATATAAAGCTATCAGCTCACATTGGTTCCATGACATGTAACCTTTGTTTGGAGTCATCTTAGTTTTTTATTAGAATCTAAAAAATGAGAGTTCCAGTTTAAATACGTAAACTAATCATTCGTTTGTGTAAGGAGGGTATTCACATAGAAAAATTGCAAAAATCGTGGATAGACCATTGACAACTGTTAATTCAATAATACGAAAATGTGTATTAACCAAACACACTGAGGACAAACCATGTTGTGCACGTCCATTGAATATAAATAGCCTCCATCACTCTGCTGTTCTTCGGGCTGTTTGAGAAAACCCCCAAATTAGTACACCAAAACTTGCTGCCATGTTAGAATGTTATTACAGTGTGACAGTAGCACCTCAAAGTGTGAGACTGACATTAAGAAAGGCAGGCTATCATGGCCAGGGTACCTAAAAAAACCCCTTAGCAGCAAAGTTAACAAACACAAACGCCTGCAGTTTGTTAAGAACCATGTCAATGAGCCCCAGAGCTTTTGGAACTCTGTCATCTTTAGTGATGAGTCCAAATTTAACATCTTTTTATCAGATGGATGCATTAAGGTATGGAGAAAACCCAACCAAGAGTTGGAACTGAAGAACCTGCACCCCACTGTCAAGCATGGTGGTGGCAGTGTTTTGAGTGCTTCTGGCTGTGGGAATCTGGTATTCATTGATGGGATTATGGACAGGAATGTGTACTTAGACATACACTGTGCCAATTTGAAACAAAATGTGGAGATTTTGGGCCATAATGGCTCATTTATCTTCCAGCAAGTAATGACCCAACGCATACAGCCAAAGTTGTGAAGGAATAGCTGATATGGAATGTGGCTAAACAGCTCCGTACACCCCCACAATCACCGGACATTAACCCAATTGAACATCTGTGGGATGACCTTGGCAGGAGAGTAGCCACTCATGGCATCAGGACCAAGGAAGACCTGAAATCCACCTTGATGGAAGAGTGGAACTCCATCAGCTGAGAAACCACAAAAAAACTTGTGTGTACCATGCAAAAAAGGCTCAGTGACATTGTCAAAATGTGTGGTGGTCACACAAGTTATTAAATTTTAGAAGAACTATAATTTATTTTCTGTATTAATGAAGGTTTTGGAAGTGTCTGAAAACTTATTTTGCATAAAAGTGGGCAAGTTTCACTTGTTGATGCCATATTTTCTTTCTCAATAAATATTTTTCAAAATGGCTTTCACACTGTTTCCTGAAGGTTTAGACCACGTATTTCAAATTGGAATTGCTTGTTTACGTTTATTTATATAAAAAGTACAGCTGTTGGAACATTATTATGTTGGGTGTCCAAAAGTTTTTTTTACACAGTGTACGTAATCACAAGTTTTTTTCTTAGCTCTTCATGAAAGCATGTGTCACCACCCCTACTTGGGGGCACTCACCAAAAGCCCCAGTCCCACTTTGCCCTCTGGAAAAATCTGGTCACTTTAGTACCCAGAGTTCCCTACCAACCACCCATGTTGGTAGTAACTTGGGTTTGCGGTGCTTAACTTCAGTGATCTGGCGAGAACTGGTGTATTCAACTCAACTCATCTGCATGATGGGCACCCGACCCTGCCATAGGTCGGAAATGGGACAGCAGTTTCTTTTTGTAAGTTGCTTTTTATATGTTTCTCAAACTTTTCTAATCGCAGCAGACCTGAGCAAAGGATATAACTCAGTGGCCCACAGTACACCAGTTTAATATTTACAGTCGAAGTTGTTTATAATGAACTTCAAGGGACTGGCTGTTTTTGTACGTTGTAGCCGATGTTCACTAAAAGTGGTACTATTGATTTTAATGAAGGAATAATTGCAAATGGTGTTATGTTTATTACAGTAGGCTATAATTATTGTAACAGGTATATTTATTTGCATATGACATCACAATTTACAGTATCCATATTGTACATAGGCATGTATTGTGTAATTTTAAAATATAGTATACAA
>JAAFCE010008833.1:9549847-9571369 GCA_013389805.1 Trigoniulus corallinus
AAAGGGGCATATGCAATATTAACATTTATCAGCATGTAACATATCAATTCGTTTGTAATGATTTATCATTAGAAAATTTGATGTAATATTAATTTATAGTAAGGGAGTGCGAAGGCGTCATTGTTCGTATGCCAAAGCGCCAACAAAGCTAGCACTATCTGTTTTCCAGTCATGGTAACATAAAACCTTTTTCTACTTGCAACATCATGAAGTTGTTGAAGCTCATCAGCTTGCATTATCGGTAAATGCATTTCAGCAGTCAAGATAGACTCCTATTAACTAATGAAATGCGGCATGTGTAAAAATATATGTCATATCAACACCTTCCCGGTAAAACATCATGACATTTTCACTTTTTAATTTAATCAAATTCTACACATTGTGTTTACGAATACTGTAATCAGTTTTACCCTACGTTAAATAGTTATTTTATTTTTTAATATCTAAAAATATCATAAGTGACATCAGTATCATAAGCGACAAGTTTGGCCAGTGTTTAAGCGACAATGTATTTTTTTCCACTTTAATGCCTAGTTCCGTATCACCACGCTTCAATGCTATTCACGTCGCCACTGATGTCATCTTGATGACGTTTTGTGCTAGTGCATTATGAAGGACCGCCAGCGCAATTCCTTAAGTGTAGTGCTTTATTTGGAGTCACCGCACGCCGCCGTCATGTCTTATATTATCCTCCACCATTTTTCAAGCAGACAGCTCAATCGCCAGCCAATCAGAACGCAGCGTGACGTGCGGTACGCTATCGATATGCGGTATGCTATCATCTACCGTCACGCATAGCTGCTCTGCAGCGCCACAAGTTGCAGTGTGACGTCACCATTTTTTGTACTGTGTCGTCTGTTACAACGGTAATAGCGTTAGCGCGTGGGTATATGGAACCAGGCATAAGTGATATTTTCTATGTTTTAAGCGCCATTTTTGATTTCCCACTTTACAATTTCTCTTAAACTGGTGTGTGCTTTAACGAACTTATTTAATTTCTTCAAGTCATATCTGCTGCAAAAGCGTTGTAACCACTCCAGAAAGGTCTAGGAATGTCTAGAACAGGCACTAAAGTGATCAGATTTTCCAGTGGGCAAAGCAGGATGGGGACTTTTGGTGAGAGCCCCCAAGTGGGGATGGTGCGACATGCTTTACTTAAAGCCTGGTACACATTAGTCACGTAGAAAGAGCAAGTAGGACATAAAGTGGCAAGTTGCCACATGTGAACCTAGCTGAGTCAAGTAACCAAGTAAAAAGGCAAGTAGTAAAATTAGAATCTCTTCTAATTTTTCAGGCAAGTAACGCCTTCCCACAATCCCTCACTGCTAAAATACTGCTTGCGATTGGTTGCTGCTGGAACGAATATTTATCAGAAAAAGTTAGCAGGACTTGCAGAGCTTTTGGTCGGCAGCCAGTTACTTAATAATTCCGCAAAAAATTTAAGATTTTTCTATTTATTGTACCAAGCGTGCAATGTAAATCCCAAAAAAAAACTATCAAACCAGAGAAGCAAAAAGACAAAGGAACATTGTTGCCACTTGTTGACACATTGTTGACATGGTGGAAAACAAGCATGCTTAAAATAATGGCACATTGATATACATTTCTAATTTACACACACAAAAATACATTTTAATTTTTAAATGACCATTTTATAATAATTCTAAGACGACTTATTCACAGGAATTAAAAAAAGTGAAGGAGTCAAAAAAATCTGGGGCTGGGACTGACAGTTTACATGACATCTGTCAAGTGGTTCCATTTAATGAATGAATCACTTGAAAAGTTACATTCAGAAGTCACTGACAGTGAAAGTAATATGTTTAGTTTACTTTGGTTGCTATAATTATTGACTATTGTTATATGTGATAATATGTTAATCAGGGATGTCAAGCTGGTGGCCCTTGAAGCCTAGAGAAGTGGCCTTCACAATTGATTTTAGAAAGTAATTCCAAATAATAGTTTGACATGCCTGTGTTAATGTATCATCCTTGTCTGCCAAGGAACTGATCCTTCTCCTACAAAGTAATCTGCATAACTGTCCTGAATATCCTGAGATCCTTGTCTTGAACGATTGGTGAAAAAAGTTGGTAATGGTTCCAGGGCTTGAGCCTCTTGGTTCAGCCTCCAATTGCCTTGGGTGACTACTCTTGTTTCTAAATTTTGAAAGTCGACAGTGTACTCAAATTGCAAGTTCTGTAATTTCGTATGTCTAAGCCAGTTGTGTAATGCACAACATGCTTTCATTATTTTAATAACTTTTTCAGGACTGAAGGGCAGTGGCTTCTAAAATATTCGAAATCTTGCAGCCATTATGCCAAAACTATTTTCAACAATCCTTCATGCACGTGACAGCCTGTAATTAAAAATTTTCTGTTTAAATGTTAGTTTGCTTCCTGGGAAAAGTTTAAGAAGGTATTCCTTCAAGGGAAAAGCATTGTACCCAACAAGAATATGGCCTTCTGGAAGTATACCAGTTTCCAATGATTGATATAAATCACAATTACAAAATATACCACCATCAGAAACTCTTCTTGTACATCCTACATCAATGTAGGAAAAACGGTATTGATGATCTGCAATTGCCATTAAGAAAATACTATTTGAATTTTTGTAATTATAGTATAGATTTCCTGATGATGGAGGTGCTTTAATGATGACATGCTTGCTATCAGTTCTCTACAACACCCTGGGAAATTCCATTGATATCTGAAGGCATTTTCAATAGCATTCCAATCTGTTTCATCTGGAACCTAAGGAATGGAATAGTAATTTTTATGTTTATTTTTAACAGGCTATTCATTATAGTGGAGATGAGGATATATGTATGCCTCAATCTCAAATATAACAAGGAGTTCCTCCAAAAAATCAACAAAAAGCAAAGAAAAAGAAAACCATCCCATCTTATGGCAATGGTGGAACAGTTATAGAATCTGTATGAAGCCATTAATGTGGTCCCAAATGAAAACGAATTTGACGTATTTCAGAAACACATCAGCATGCAGCTTAGGGTCATGCCATTACCATTGGCTTTGCAGGCTCAATTGCAAATTAGTCCTTCAATGCTTTTAAAATAGCTTCACCAACTTCTGGAAGGAACTGTGAAATTGTGGATTTGCAAAGTCAAAAAATATGTGTGATGGTCCTTAAACTAGACCCAGTTGCAAGATAGTATAGCACAGCCTGTAATTTGTTCTTGCAGGTACTGCACTTCTGAAAATGGTGTCACTTCATTGAATATCTGACTGAATGTTATGCAACAGAAAATTAAAACAACTTTCAGTCATTTGTAAAGTCCTAAAATATTCTTTAGAATCTTCCATTTCAAGTTCTTTGAGTAACACATTTGTAGCTCCAAGTGAATCTCACCTGTCTATCCATTTTCTTATCCATATTCTCTTTTTTTGCCCTTCTTAATTTCTTCCTCCAATTCTTCCAAAATAATTTTAATTCCCATATTTATCACCAATGCTATTTGATGTCTATAGGGTTGTAATGTGCTCATCTTGACAGCTTCTCAATATTGAACTTGCCGGTAAACAGTAGTTTTCTGCTTGCCTCTTCATGGCAAGTGACACATCACATATCATACGTCACTTGCTCTTTCTACTTGACTAATGTGTACCAGGCTTAAGAGCAAAGAGCAGCACTTGTTTGTGACTTCATACCTACTGTAACTTACAGCTATGGAATGATTTGGTTGTGTTTGAACAATTCGGTGCTTCCTGCTGATGGGCGAGTAAAAGCTTGCATAGTGGGCTGTAGATAATTTTGGGGTAGGTAATTTCTTCCTTTTCAGTTTGAGCTCATGAGAACTCGGTACCAATATGGTACCCCTGACAATAGTTGGTTTTCTTTTAAGGTTTTTGGTTGATGCATCGCTATGTTAAGCAGATGACAGTTCAACTGCACAAGTGCAAACACTGCGCACAGTAACATTAAGGTGCGTTTCAATGCACGCAACGCCAATTCTAGGTCGGATGCACACTAAACTGCTAATGAAAAACAAATGGCTGACGTCATCAGCCAATAGGTGGCTCTCATGTATCGGCCGTTATGTCTTAAGTTTTACTAAACGTTACAAGAAAATAGTTTTTCCTGAATGATACATCTGTCATTCACGTGGTCTGCTAACGTCTTTGCATGCGTCTGTTGACTCTGCAAGAAAACTCCCTAATATACTGCAGTGTTTGCCGCTACGTGAATACCGCTCTCTGTATAGGAGTGGCTCATTGTGGTGGACACACCAGTTCTCGTCTGATCACTGAAGTTAAGCAACGAAACCCCAATTATTACTAGCATAGGTGGCCGTTTGGGAAAACTGGGTACCGCTAATACCCAAATGTCGTTGCGTTAGTGTAGTGTCTGTGCAGTCTCTAATGATCTTGTAGTTGAAGGGCCAAACAAAACCAAAACAGAAAAACCACTCTCTGTATATATCATGTCTTTAAAAATATACACAAGTGGGCGATAGGTATGAAAAGGCTGACGACCCCAGCTTTAGAGGCTGACTAATTATTATTTATGATAGTTATTTTTTCGCTATTTACTAGGCAGTATATTATTAGTGTGGAGGAAAGTTTCAACTGATATTTGATGTGGATCATATTTCCTAACTTTTCCTAAGATAATGTTCCTAATCATACTCGTATTATAACTAGCAATTAAATTCGTTTAAAATCGTTTGTGAGAAATTGGAATAATGACAGTGATAGCACCTGTGAAATATGTTAGGAAAATTTTATTAACGTTCTGGTTTCATTGTCAACATATTAAACGTGAACATTTACACTTTTTATATTAAATATTCATTAAAGTTTTGCTACCTGATTTGAAACACTTGTAAGCTTCTTTGTTGATGCAAGTCTGGCATTGTACCTGCTGTGACATGCACGTACATTTGAAGATGTTAAGTGAAGTGGCCAGTTTTTTAAGTGACCTCGTTTGGTTTTAGTCTTTTGTGGTATAAAAAATGAGGTTAGAAACAGGTCATTTCAGGCACTTAGCATTATTAAAGGCCTGGAGGAAAGTTGCTGGAACACATACTGTTTTGTGGTAGGAGTATATGTGGCTGAAATAATTGGATTGCAATATCCTGATGGAAAGCCGCAATCCACTTTCCGTTCTTATCTTTTTACCGAACCGAGGGTAGATTCAAACTAGACATGGCATGCGTGACTTGCAGCGACTTGCTTTGTTAAATGTTCCTTGGTCAACCACTGGATACAATCGTCCACGTGGCCCCTACAGTGCTTGTCCACCATTTTTCTGTTAGATCTCTTAGCAGTAGTTTTTGGTGGGGTAGGCCGGCGTCCCCCACAGACACCCCAGCCAATATTTCTATGGGCTCCAGACGGCTGGTTGGGTTGCTCCCCAGTCAGTGGTAGTTTGTGGAGTGGACGGGGAGCTGGTGGGAGATAGGCGGGAGTGGAGGGCTAGAACCCGGAGACCCGACCCTGCCACCGGCGGGATAAGGGCATGATGGTAATGATGAGCTCTCTTTTGTCGCATGAAATGCTAAAGGAAGCGGCTATATTGCGTTGGACACCAGTCCTCGTCTGATCACTGAAGTTAAGCAACGCAACCCCAACTAGTAATGGCACGGGTGGCCGCTTATAGTAGGAGTACCGCTAATAGCTGGGGTCTCCAGCATACGGCTCGCGGGCCGGATGCGGTCCGCCAGTCGATTTTATCCGCCCGCGGAAGGATTCCATAAAGTAGTGTTGAGCCGGCGAGCAACAACAATAAAATACAGTGAAGTCTGGGCAAAAAAAAAGGAAGTGCTGAAAGTTTAGGCAAGACTAGATTGATGTCACACGGGCATGTTATGAACGAAAGGGAAGGGTAATCAGGTTAGGTTCGCTTTGGTAGCTAACCTTATTTGGGCTTCTGTTGATGAAGTTTCAATCCTGGCGGAGGCGGGCAATTTCTTTTGAACGAAAAGCACCCAGTATGTCTTCCGTAAAAGTGGAAATAAAGCCGTGTTCGTCGCATACTCAGTTTCACCTGTTTCCCTGAATATGTATCATTACAGACTGGTCTCGGTGGCGCATAGGAAGCGTCCTCTTTCCAGATTCGATGCTGGTTCAAGGTGATTTGGCTTGTTTCAGGCTGGAGAGTGACTCTTCAATGAATCTTCTCTCGGATGGAAGTAAAGCCGTGGCCCCGTGTGGGGTAGGTACGATGTCAGACACAACTAAAAGTAGTTTTTCTATAAGGAGTAGGGGCTCGCTTCCTGGCAATCAATAAGCCAAAAGGAGCATCATTAGGTTAATAGCCAAACTACCTATATCATCGACGGATCACCCATTTGTCCCGGTGAACCAAATGTGGGTATCCGACCCCTGGCGTAAGGGGAAAAGGGTTAAGTAGTTGTAGTAGTATGTTATGCTTATGGGTTGGAACTAAGCCAAGCAGCAATAACAGGCTGAAGCCTTAGGAGGCTGCTCGCGGGCGAGGAGGTAGTATAGGATGTAGGAAAGGAGAAATTAGCAGCACCCAACGTTCACTACCAATCACCCACGTTAGTACTAACTTGAGTTTGCTTTGCTTAATTTCAGTGACCTGACGGGTTGTTGTTTTTTGTTTGTTGGTATTTTAGGGCTCTTCAACTACAAGGTCATTAGAGCCCCGTCCACAGCACAGTTCTTATGCAGAGACTGCAAAGATACTGCACCAATGCGATGATTTCTGGGTATTAGCAGTACCCAGTTTTCCCAAGTGGCCACCCATGTCGGTACTAGCTCGGGTTGCGCTGCTTAACTTCAGTGATCAGACGAGAACTGGTGTGTCCAACCCAATTCGCCGCTCCTGACGGGAACTTCTACTCTCCTGTTTAGTAGTACTGCAGTCATTGTATCATCACTGCCCAACACTCGCGGGCCGCGTATTTGACATGCCTGCCTTAGTGCCTTGTCTCTGCTTCATGCATCCTGTGCTGATCCTTGGGTTACATGTGAATATTTTCCCGTTACTCTGGATAACAGATTCCTGTTTGATATTGTAAAGTAATTGACACAGCAGACCTTTATATTTTCAGGTGAGCCTCCTGAGAAACCGGATATATGCGTCACTGTACACTGTTTGGCAACATACGTTCATGTAAATGACGTCACCTTTGGTCTTGGGAGCGGCTTATTGGGGCAACGCAACCCCAGCTAGTACTGACATGTGCGGCTGCTTGGGAAAACTGGGTGCTGCTAATACCCAAATGTCGTCGAACTACTGTAGTGTCTGTGCAGTCTCTGCATTAGAACTACGCAGTGGGCGAGGCTCTAATGACCTTGTAGTTGAAGAGTCCTAAAAGACCAACAAACAACAATGCGTAGTAAGTGCCTACTACTGTACTACGTCTCGTCTTTCCCATTTTACAGATTAATCCCGTTGTGAGGCAAATGCCTTTCAGGGGAGAAGAAGCCTTTAATGCGCCGCTGCAAAATGGTAAGGGAACAGCACATGGGCTCACAGTGGTTTACTTTCATGGGTCCTGTCACGGTTCTTGGGGGTTGTAAGGTGCTGTGATCATTTGGTTCTTTGACGGTTTGCCAGAACTCCTTTTTTGTGAATGAAAACCTCACGAAAATGCAGTGATATCATATGTTGCCTCCCACGAAAGTCCATGGAATATCACAACCATGTGGTCATCTATACTGGTCAAAATATTAGGTTATATTGTGAAATGACCTAAGAATGCAGTTTTTTTAGGAATAGTGTTTGATGCAATCATTTCCTTGTAACCCAACAGAATGTAAAACATGTTGGATGTCATTAGGAAACCTGTATGCCACTCCAGAGGGCAGGGGAGAGCCATAGGAAAAGTTGGAAGCTGGACAGACACAACGAGAGGTGGTACAAGCCATTGAGGTGTCTCAAAGTGTGATTTCCAGACTGTGGAATCGTTTTCAAACAACAGGCACTGTTAACAGAAGGGCAGGGCAAGGTCGCCCATGATCAACAACAGCAAAGGATGACCATTAACTCTTGTTAACATCCCGTCGGAATAGGCGGCAGAGTGCAACTCAACTGCATACTGCCCTTCAAACAGCAACAGGATGCAGGGTGTCAACTCAGACAGTCCGTAATTGACTTCATGAAGGTGGCCTCTATGCCTGTAGGCCCATGATGTGTACCAGGCTAACTCCACGACAACGTAGAGAGCACAGAAACTGGGCACAAGACCAGTGTGAGTGGCAGCATGCTGAATGGAGAGCAGTTCTGTTCTCTGATGAGTCCCGATTCAACGTGGAATGTGACAGTTGAGGTGTACCCATCTGGAGGGGACAAGAAACAACCCACCATTTGTCCAAGAAAGAGCCCCATATGGTGGTAGTGGATTGATGGTGTGGGCAGGCATCAGTATTGGTGGACTATGCTTGTACCATATGCTGATGCTATGGGCGTTTGCACCCAACATTTCACCCCTGAGTACTTTTTTCCCCTGGAACTATTGCCCCTCTGACGTTTCGTCCTTGGGAGGGCAAATGGCTTTTTTTTGTTATTCTGCTTTTATTTAGAAAAAAAACAGCATTGCTCGTTCAGAGCTTTTTCTGAGTGTTTCAAAGAATTTTAGTTTATGTTTGTGGATAAGAAATATGTGGCAATTTCGGCAAGAATTCTACATATTGTGGAGGGCATCAACAATAGAAATTTAATGGACTTTCTGAAAGGCATAGCATACAATTTTGAATTTTAGTTTATGTTTGTGTATTTTATGTGACAGTCTTGCTTTATGTTTTTTTTTATTTTATTGAAATTATTATAATATTAAAAAGAGAAATATGAAATAAATGTCCATTTGCCCTCCCAGGGGCAAAACGTTCGAGGGGTGAAATGGTTGGAGGCGAAACGTCCGAGGGTCGAAAGCTCCGTGGGCGAAAAGTACTCAGGGGCAAAATTTTGGGTGCGAAATGTCAGGGGCAAAACTTCTGTAAACCTTCGTTTCTTTTGACGGACGATAATGCTCCTCTGTACAGAGCCTACATTGATGGACAACATGCTGGAATTGGGGGTATTGAGCATATGCAGTGGCCAGCTTGCTCACCAGACTTAAATCTGATTGAGCATGTGTGGGATGCATTGTGGAGGTGCATTGCAGGCAGACCAGCACCTCCCACAACTGTTTCAGGGCTGAAGATTGCTCTTATGGAAGAGCGGCCACGTATCCCCCAAGAGTGCATTGATATACATCAGGGGTGGCCAACCTTTTTGTACACAAGATCTACTTTTTAACTTAAAAAAGTGTTGCGATCGACTTTTTATCCTAAAAAACGTGTCGCAATCGACTTGTTGTCATAGGCGTAGTCAAATTGGGGAGGGGGAGGTTCGATACTGGGCCCACCTCGGTCCGGTATCGAACCTAGAAGGCGGGTGTTAAGTCAACACATCACTAGTGATCCACCAAAATTGGCTTTGCGATTGACCGCTTGATCGTGATCGACTGGTTGGCCACCCTGCTGATATACATAATCTCATTGCCTCAATGTTTCACAGGAGTGAGGCAGTGCTGTCCGTTCAAGGAGACCATACGCCATATTGAAGGAACATTTTCACCCATGGCGAACAATTACTGTAGTGTTATACATGTTGCCTTGTTTGTTTGCCCTATTCTCTGTTATCTCATTTCATTTGATAGGGACACCACTCAGAGTCTCATATGAGTCATATCCTTCGTTTTCTGTCAGTATATGATAATGTAAAGTAATATGTGATTGAAAGAACTTCTCTTTGTACATTATTGCAGCGTTATTGGGTTATTTCAAAATATCCCCTAATTGTTTTGAGCAGTGTAGTTCACCGTTGCTAGTTGCGTCGGACGCTCATCCGTGCAGTTAAGCAACAGGCAGTGCATTGTCTTTCATTTCTATGTAGATTGATAAAGCAACTAATGACCCTTTTCCCACCTATGGCAGAGTCGGGTACCCATCTTGTCCCTCCGAATAGACAAAAGGGTGATACATTGGACTGTTTTTCTACAGCCGGTTGCCGACCAAAGATGCAACCCCAATGGTTATTTATCGTCGGTCTACTGTTCGTTGGGGTATTCTACCGGCGCCACGGAGCGATCTCCTATACCTGGAAATTTTTCCTCCTTTACCCGTTGCATAGTAGAGAGGTTTCTTTGACGTGCAGACGCCATCGTACATCACACCTCGGTTTTACATTTAATCCGTAGGCGCACTCGGGGCCTCTCTCACGCCCAAAAGAAGCCATGCCACCGCGGTACAGTGTCTGATCACTGACGTTAAGCAGCGCAATCCCAGCTAATACATACATGGGCGGCCTCTTGGGAAAACTGGTTATTGCTAATAACCAAAGTCATCGCATTAGTGTAGTGTCTGTGCAGTCTCTGCATAAGGCAGGTCCAGTGTCGAACCTAGCACCACTCACGCAGTTACCAAGCATGCCAATCACTGCGCCCCCGAGGCGGGATTTCTATATAAATTGATGGCAGCTGATAAATTGTTTCGTCGGATCTGAACGAAGTCATCTGCGCTTGCAAAATGGATCCTTTGCATGCAATGTAGGAGCTAATTTCTTGTCATGCTTTATTATTATAGCTCGGTCTAATTATACCTTTTTGTTCTCTCTCTAGTCTTGGCCAGTTTAACAACTTCTTTCCTCTCTTCTTTTAAAGTGCACTGGTGTACTCTAGAGCAGTGGTTCTCAAAGCGTGTTCCGTGAATCAACTTCAAGTGTTCCGCAAAACAATTTAACGCACAAATAAAGCAATGGAGAGAAGCTCTGAATCAATCGGGGAGGGGGTGACTGAGGTGGAGACAGGCAGCCGGAGTCCTGTGTGATAGAAGGATCTCAATCTAGTCGAAAGAGAAGTTCTACAGGACAGTGGTTAGACCAGCTATCCTATATGGATCAGATGGGCAGTGAAGAAGAACTACGCAAATAGAATGCGAGTAGCCACAATGCTGTGGCACATGTG
The DNA here is from genome assembly GCA_013389805.1 of Trigoniulus corallinus. Classification (NCBI taxonomy): domain Eukaryota; kingdom Metazoa; phylum Arthropoda; class Diplopoda; order Spirobolida; family Trigoniulidae; genus Trigoniulus; species Trigoniulus corallinus. The sequence continues at coordinate 9,560,784 of JAAFCE010008833.1, forward strand.
TGACGTGTCGAGAGCTGATAGAATTAGGAATTGACATATTAGAGGTAGCATGGGGTGGTGGACATCGCAGAAAAAAATGAGGGAGAATAGGCTGAGGTGGTATGGACACGCGATGAGAAGAGGGGAGGAGGAGCTCGTTAGGTCCTTGACAGGAATGAAGGTGATCAGTAGCACCCGGGGCAGGGGGAGACCCGTAGCTGACGTGGGAACAGGTTGTCCGTGAGGATATGATTGTGTGGGGTGGACGGGGAAATGGGGGAGAGATAGACGGGGTGGAGGGCTAGAACCCGCAGACCCGACGCTGCCACAGGCGGGATAAGGGTACGATGATGATGTGGTAAGTACCAAGTGTAGAATGTGTACAACCTGCTTTAAAGTTTATGTTGAATTGTAAGTGTTCCGTGCTAGTAAAATGTCAGTTTAGTGTTCCCTGACTTCAAAAAGATTGAGAAAGAGCTCGTCCCCTGGTGTCGGTGGACCCGACCGGCAACCGACTGTGGAAAAACACGGTCCAATATATCGCCCTTGTGTCCATTCAAAGGAACAAGATGGGTACCCGACCCTGCCATAGGCGGGAAAAGGGTGTGGAGTTGCAGTTGAACATTAGTTGTATGGAAGCAAATTTTCCACAAGGCATTTCAATGCAGATATTTTGAGTGGGCATCACTTCTTTCCGATCCTTCCCAAGTGTAAGTTAAATCCTCTGTCTGCTTCACGTGTATCTTTAGCCCTTCCCTTTATCGTTTAGGCCCTTCTCTACTTGTTCTCTGGAGCCATTAAGTTTTCCAATATCGTCGGCAAATACAATGGACTGAGGGCCCATTCTCCTACTCCCCTCAGCAGCTCGTCCATTTTGGTGTTTTAGGGCCATTCAACTACAAGGTCATTAGAGCCCCGCCCACGGCTTAGTTCTAATGCGACGATTTTTCGGTTTTAGCTGTACGCAGTTTTCCCAAAGGGGCCACCCATGTCAGTACTAGCTGGGGTTGCGTTCCTTCACTCGAGTGATCAGACGAGAACTGGTGTGTCCAAAGCAATAAAGCTCGACCATACCTAGAATGAAAATGTGTGGACTTAATGCTGAACCTTGGTATACCGCAGCCTTCACTGGGAAGCCTCCACTATTTCCCTAAGGTGTCCTTACCCAGGCCATGAAACCATCATACATAACCTAATAAGGCTCCTCTAAAGAGGACGGCGCTGCTACTATTCAGGGTGTTGAGAAACTTTTCAGTCACCATTTATAAATAATCCTTCTGAAGAGGAATTGTATTAAGGACTTTTAAGCTGTCAGTGAAAGTGTACCGTTAGGTTGTTAACCTGATTGATGACTCAATAGCTGATTGTACGCATGTCAGGAAATTGTGTTGACCATTTCGAGTTATGCAAATTCTTTGGATATATATTTGAAAAGCATGCTATTAATTTCAAACTAACATTTTCTGTGTATGTATGCCTAGTGGCATCATTTGCCTTTTGGGCTGCCCAGGTTTCCGGGGTTGGTACGAGGAAGTCAGCGACTATCAGTCACGGAATGTTCATCAGCTGTGTATGTTTTGCATTAAGTCTCACAATTTATGTATCTCAGTTTGCAGATCTTTTTCATCATAATGTGGCACTAATGTTTCTTACTCTGCAGTGCGGTCACAAAGTTCTGGAATGGTCAATTATTTCAGAAACTGCATTTCAATAAATAAAATAGCATAGAATGAAAAATGAATGTATTAAATCTAGGAGAACTATTAAATTCTAAACAATAACCCTTTCGCTGTCCCCGATATGGGGGCAGTTTTACAATTTCGAAGAGAACTTATGCAACATTTTTTTCTCATAAATAATAAACTTTTGTTTAAAACATGTTTGCAAAATTGTGATGACTGCAAAGTTATACAGTAGAACTCCAATTTTCCGAACTCCTATTATCCGAATCGCCAATTATCCGAATCGCTTTCAGAATTTCAGAAAAAAAAAATTACGAGGAAACGTACTGCGGTTTTCAAAACAATGCGCGACTTGGCTGCCTGAAAACGGATCCTGACAGTCAAACAGCTTACTTTGACCGAGATGTTCAGCAAGCAATGACTTTCATTTACAGTATGGTACACGTACATACTGTACTAATGTACAGCCCTTTTAAGTATTCTTAATATGTAAAAGTGTCCGCTTTTCATTTATTTAATTAAAAGCTCTTTTTATTTAAAAATAAGTTTTTTCTCCCATTTTCTCCCATTTAGACCCCTTTTTCGGAAAAAATCCAATTATCCGAATTTTTGATTATCCGAATGGGGTCCGGTCCCAATTGATTCGGATAATTGGAGTTCTACTGTAATCACTTTTCTTGCTTCAGTTTATGGGGTTAATGTTTGGGACAAGTCATTGTACACTTCTTTGGACGATGTTCTATTAACGGCATTTAAGCAGAAGATCGTTACATATATTTGTTAGGATTCCAATAATATTATTTATCCACAATGCTGGTCTCTGCTCACTTTAATGTAAATGTCCGGATTGTCCTAAATATTTCGCGCTTCTTCCATCAATTCAATTATTAGGAGTGTGTGATTTAAGAAGATGGCGCAATAGGTAGCGAGCTTGATTCACTGCGCCAGTGATTCCATTCTTGACACTAGATCGAGGTAGGTTGACTTCTTTCGGGTGAGAGGAAACCCTCGAGTGCGCTTTCTTTCGGGTGAGAGGAAACCCTCGAGTGCGCTTTCCTTCGAATGAGAAGTAAAACCGAGGTCCTGTGTTGTGTACGATGGCATTTTCACATAAAAGAACGCTCTATACCAGTGGTAGCGAACCTTTTCTTGAAGACGGGTCACAATAACACGAAAAAACAACCAAATGTTGTCCACGGGTCAGGCGCAAACACTATTTAATTTTATGAATAAAAATATTATTATTAATAATGAATAAATTACTTTATTAAAGTAGCAAATAGAGAACATCATCATAATACCCTTATCCCACCTGTGGCAGGGTCGGGTTTTCAGGATCTAGCCCGCCAGGTCCCCATCCACCTCACACACACTATGAGACGATAAACTAGATATTATTCACGTTCGGGTCACTAAAAATTGCACGGTGGGTCACAGGTTCGCTACCACTGCTCTATACTATGCAACGGGTAGATGATTTCCTGTTGTAGGAGCTCTCCCTGGGGTCGGTGGAGTGCCCCAACGAACAGTATCATCATCATCATCATCATCATCATCAGGAGTGGCCAACAAGTCGATCGCGAAGCCAATTTTGGTCGATCACTCGTGGTGTGTTGACTTCAGACCCGCCGCGGTGAGTAGTGGCTCAGTGTTTCTAAGTCTGCGTCAGTGGTTCTACGTTCGAAACTGGACCGAGGTGGGTCCAGTATCGATCCTCCCCCTCCCCACTTTGACTACGCCTATGACAAGTCGATCACGACACTTTTTTAAGATAAAAAGTAGATCTTGTGTACACAAAAGTTGGCCACACCTGATCATCATCATAATACCCTTATCCCACCTACGACACGGTCAGGTCTGCAGGTTCTAGCCCCCCCCCCCCCCCCCCCTCCCCCCCCCCCCGGCCCCCCCCCCCCACACATCACCATATCCATACGGACAACCTGCTTCCACGTCTGTTTCTCTACCCCCCCATTCCCGGGAGCTTCAAACCACCTACATTCCTGGAATGGTCCTAACGAGCTCCTCCTCCTCCCCTCTTCTCATTACGTGTCCATACCACCTCAACCTATCCTCCCTCATTTTTTCCGCGATGTCCACCTCTCAGGCCCACCTCTAATATACTCGTTCCTAATGCTATCAGTTCTGGACATCCCACTCATATACCGCAGCATTCCCATCTCGGCTACTTCCATTATGCTATTTACGTGGCTCTTCCTCATTGCCCAACTACCTGATCCATATAGCATACCGTATTTATTCCAATAAACGCCGCGCCGTTTATTTATTTCGTGGCGTTTTTGGTGCGGCGCTTATTAGAGGGCGGCGTTTATATAATTTGTGAGCTTTTTGTCGACGATATTGGCAGTCATCATCATGCCCTTATACCGCTTGTTGCAGGGTCGGGTCTGCTGGTCCACTCTGAACGTTCTTTGACTGGGGTCACCCAGCCAGGCGTCTGGAAACCCGCAGGAATATTGGATAAGGCTGTCTGATGCGATTCATAGAATCAATGGGGATGGGTGAAGTGGAGACAGACAAGCAGAGTCATGTGTGATAGGAGGGTCTCGATCAAGTTAAAAGGGAAGTTCTACAGGGCAGTGGTTAGGACAACTATGCTATATATGAGTCAGAGGGTAGGGCAGTGAAGAAGAGCCATGTCAATAGAATGCAAGTAGCCAAGATGCTAATGCTGCGGTAATGCGGTACATGCAGTACATGCGGTACGAGAGCTGATAGAATTAGGAATGAGTATATTCGAGGTAGCCTTGGGGTGGTGGTCATCGCCGAAAAGATGAGGGTGAATAGGTTGAGGTGGTATGCAGGTCCATTTCAGGAATGCAGGTGGTCGGAAGCACCCGGGGTAGGGGCAGACCAAAGCAGACGTGGGAGCTGGTTGTCTGTAAAGGTATTGGCAGTGTGTGGGGATGAGGACCTGGTGGAAGATAGACGGGAGTGGAGGGTTAAATTCGCAGACCCGAACCTGCCACAGGCGGGATAAGGGTATGACGGTGATGTATGTGAGGGTATGCAGGCCTAACCCCACTTTTTCTTCCAAAAATATTTTACCACTAGCGAAAAAACGCTGCGGCGATTATTGGAGGGCGGCGTTTATTACTTTTTTGGCCCTGATTGTGCGGCGCTTAATAGAGGGCGGCTGTTATTGGAATAAATACGGTACCTGGTCTAACCACTGCTCTGTAAACTACCCTTTCAACTTGATTGGGACCCTCTTATCACTCAGGACTCTGCCTGTCTTTCTCCACTTCAATTCTCCATTGATTCTGTGGGTCACATCAGAGTCTATCTCCCCATTGCGTTGAAACGTGATCCTAAGTACTATACATCCAGCAAACGCCAATGATCCCAAAAAGAAATTGGGAAAACTGGGTACTGCTAAACCCAAAAATCGTCGCATTAGTGTAGTGTCTGTGCAGTCTCTGCATTAAAACTACACAGTGGACGGAGCTTTAACGACCTTGTAGTTAAAGGGCCCTAAAGCATCCACAAACCAAAGTAACACAACAAACAACAAAAGGCGGGAAACGGGTTAGTAGTAGTCACTTTTCTTTCAGTGTTTGCTAATTTCATTGAAATGTATAGTTTTTGAAAATTTGATCGTCCTGGAACTTCATGATCGCACTGTGTATCTAGAACTCCTAGTGTTATGCATAACTGCATTTCTGAAGTAATTTTAGGTCATCATGTTATAGTTCGATGTTGTCGTAAAAGATATTTAATGAAAAGTGATCGCATCAAAGTTTTTGATGTTAAAAATCTCTTTGCTCTGGAAAGGTGTATAATTATTCCGTCAACTGCGAGCGTGTGTGTGTGTGTGTGTGTGTGTATTATAAACGTTATGAAGAGATCACATGATAGTGCTATTTGCAATGGAAACTATTGTATTCTTTTAAGATAAGTCTCTTTGCAATTTGTATTCTACTTATTTGTTCATTTATTTAGTCGTGGGAATATGTTTTTTGATGTTCCCAACTGTTTCTATATCTTAATATTTCGTGCCAATTTTACCCTATGTTGGGTGAGAAAGATGTACATTGTTCTGCTTAGCTTGAATATTCCCAGAAACCCAATTTTCTGAAGAGTTGAGGAACGTTTGTTGAATGTTCGTTTTTTCTCCTGACTGCGAGGTGAACAACCGTGTATTGATAAACAGTGAAAGGCAGAGAAATAAGAGTTCAATAGTCATAATTTGGGCGTGGGGATGGGCGTCAGCAGAAACTTTTACAAACGAGGCAGTTTTTTTTTGTTTCGTTTTTTTTAGGGCCCTTCAACTACAAGATTATTAGAGCCCGTTCACTGCATAGTTGTAGTGAAGAGACTGTACTGACACTACGCTAATGCGACGATTATTGGGTATTAGCAGTACCCAGTTTTCCCAAGCGGCCAACCATGTTACTACTAGCTGGGGTTGCGTTGCTGAACTTCAGTAATCAGACAAGAACTGGTGTTTCCCAAATAATAAGACGCTCCTCAAACAAGGCGGAGTCAACCTCCCAATGTCCCGGGGAGGGCAGTATTTCAGTAATACATGCATTATTTCCTGCTCAATTTCTATCTGGATTAGTTTCAAGGGTTAGGGAGTAAGCCAAGCATTGTTTTTGATAGGAAAGGGGCAGGTGTCCCTCTGCGAATAGGGCCCTGCCCTTCATTCTCACTCATGTTAAAAATTAAGGGAATAGACACATTTATTGAAATGTCCCAAAAATACTGGACAGAATTTATTAAAATTTGGTATGGAGGCAGAGTAATGTGCAAAAGCAATTTATGTGCTAAAACAGGGAAAGTACCATTGCAAAATCATGTGCAGTTCACATGAAAGCAGGGATACTCAAAACTAAAATTGCAAAGTGGTGTCGAAAATGAGGCTAGTACGGGTATGGTCACCTCTGACAGACACAGGTTATACACATGTAAATGTCTGTGGTACATGAGTGGGGACATCGGGAATAATTAGGAATGATAATAATAGGGATAGTTCAGGGTGGGGACTATCAAGGGAGGAGCTTGTTGGAAGAAACATGTTGGGAGGAGAGGAGGTGCTCGTTAGGGCCATCGCAGGGATGTAGGGTATTGGAAGAACTCGGGGCAGAGTTTTTTTGTTTCGTTGGTTGATGGTGTTTTAGGGCCTTTAAACCACAAGGTCATTAGAGCCTCCTGCACTACGTAGTTCAAACGTAGAGTCTACACAGACACTACACTGTTACCACGATTTTGGGTATTAGCAAGAGTCGCATAGTACAACTTCAGTGATCAGACGAGAATGGTTGTGTCCAACGCAGTACAGCCGCTCTCGGGGCAGAGGAAGACCAAAGCAGAAGTGGGAGCGGGTTGTGCGAATGAAGATGGTATTGTGCGGGATGGATGGGACGTTTTGGGGAATAGGCGGTAGTGGAAAGCCAGAAGCCACATACAAGCCCCTGCTGAATAGGGGTCAGTCACTCGAACAATATTAAATTTCTTTAAAACGCAAAAGAACCATATTTGTGCCTTTCTACGAGAGCGCAGGGCTCCACATTTTGTTCGAATTATTGAACAATTTGAATTGTGGTCCCTATGTACTGGACATCCTGAATCCTACTTTTCCTTACCTACCCATAATCCTCGCCTTTTGAGTAACGCAACCCCATGTAGGACTAACAAGGATCACCGATTGGGAACACGGGGTTCTGCTACTACCCAAATTGTCATAACAGCGTAGTGTCTGTGCCATACTCTACATTAGAACTACGCAGTGGACGGGGTTCTATTGACTATTGTAGTGGAAGGGCCCTAAGACACCAGCAAAACAAATCCTTGGCTTGAAATTGAACGTCAGTTAAAACTAGTGCAAAGGACAATTTATGGCAGTATTAATTATTATTATTGTGATGGTGACATGGGCATTACCCAAACTTAGAATTGGTTTGAACCAGTTTACAAAATCAGGCTGTTGCTCAAACATGCAATGATGAAATCAATTCAAATTACTGAGTTTCTTGGTGGTTATTTGACTTATGATGATAAGATTAACCCACTGGACGATTTTAGCAACGTATCTGTTGGTTCTTCGCCAAAAATAATAATAGGATATGCTCTTATTTCAATTTTAGGAAACCCTCTCTGGTAGCAACGAAGCCTGTGACGTCGGTGTCCACCTCCACGTAGTCACGGGTTCCACGCAGTTCACTGTTCAATTGTACTAACGATTCAGTATGAACAGATTTATACAAGGTTATGTGAAATGCCGTACAAATGCAGCACCAATGGTAGCAACGAGAGCTAAAGGCAGGCGGGAAAGCTGTTATACAAACAACCACCCGAACTTGGATAAAACTTAATTTAACCCAAGAAATTTTAGCTGCAATCGTAATAAATCTGCCGTCTGGCGTCTAATTTAGCTGCAGTACAATGATTTTGACATGACTCGACATGTTGCCATGCTTGATGCAAAATCAAAGTGGGTTGGCTTCTTTCGTGCGGGAGGTCCCGTGTTGGCCTTCCGTCGGATGAGAAGTAAAGCAGTGGCGTCAAATACATGTGACGTCAAATGTACTGCCCACAACTTGTGACGTCAAATGCAGTGTCCTGTATTTGTGACGTCAGATGAAATAACTTTTAATAAAACGCTTAATTTATTATCCCTCGTGTATAAAAAGGCTCTATTTCTCACGTATGACAGTCTTACCAAACTTTTGCACTGTACGAATGTAACTGATAGTACTGTAATGTATCCATCACTGGTCGCTATGAGAACGGCTGAATTGCGTTGGACCCACCAGTTCTCTTCCGATCACTGAAGTTAAGCAACGCAACCCCAGCTAGTACTAACGTGGGTAGCCGCTTGGGAAAACTGGGTACTGCAGACGAATCTTGAACTGCGCAGACGCATGCCGTATCTGAGTTTGCGCAATTGACAATTCGTCTGCATTGCGTAGCGTACGTCGGATAGAACCGCAGCCAGAAAACTCTCTAATACCCAAAAATCGTCGCAAAAAGTGTCTGTACAATTTCTGCGCATAAGAAATACGCAGTGGACGGAGCTCTAATGACCTTGTAGTTGAAGGGCCGTAAAACACCAACGGAACAAAAGTCACTTTACACTGGAAATATTATTGATCGCAATGCTGACAAATATTTATTAGGTTTACGTTTGCAAAATATATTATTGGTTTGTGGTGGTGACCCGGTTTTAATAGCCTGTTGACAAAATTATTTCTTCACTTTCGTTATTTGGAATTATATAAAGTTGAAATCAGTTCTGTATGATCCGTATCATATTCCCATTCTTAACCATTTTTCTCGCCTGAAAGTGGTCAAATTTGTCTGAGTGGGACTGAGAACGTGAGTAATTGTTGAAACGCATTTTCCACAGCCCGTCTAACACCTGCTTATTTAAGGTTGATCTACTTTCTGGCTAACCTGACACGTTTTATCAATTCAAGAGAGATAAAAATATCCGTGTTAGCATCGTGCATCTCTTCTAGTCCAGGGCCTGAACTCGGGATCCCTTGCGCACCAGATGAATACTAAGCTTGATTCAATAAGGTACTCGTGCACTGTGTAGCCACTATGAAGTTCGTATGGTGTTTTCCTAAGTGAATTGCCTCTCGGCCAATCATTTATTTTAGCGGAATTCACGTTCTCCGCGGCCTCATGGTATCTCATTTGGAAGTTTTTTTTACGCAAATTGTCTTCGAAGAATGCAGTAATTTCCATAAAGAAGTAATTAAGCTTAATGTTATGCTAATTTGTTTTTCAGATTGTTGTACTATTTTGAAATTCAATCATTATAATAGGCAGAATTGTTTCTTAAATCATTTTGACAGAGTCTTACCTCGAGAGGGAACGTAGGTGGACCACATTACCGCCCTTGCAGCATCCAGCAACTTTAATTTACGATTCTGCGTAGCACCTTCATGCTAATTTACTTCCTTGAACTGAAAGGGGACATTAATAATCGCTAAATTACTGATAAAATCAAACATGATTGCTTAATTTTGTGACGCACGTACATTTCTGAAGTGCTTGAGTATCTGTTGTATACCAGCAATAAACATTCTTTTTTTTTACTTAACTTTCTTTGAAAACAGAAAATTTGGTGGAAATTGTATGCTATGAAGCTTGGGTATTTACGTTCAATTTTAGCCTATATTTTCAAGTTACCAAGAGGGGTGAAAAAGCCAATCAATTATATGTATTGTAAAATATCAACCTTGTCTTTTCTCTTTCTAACGTATCGCAGGGTCAGGGACGGAAGAATGGAACGATGAGAGACCAAAAATGGTTAAAGTAGAAATCGTAGATTGAAATGGAGAGAATAGAACCACTGAAAGGGTCTCTGTACACCCTTAGATTAGTCTTCTAATAAACCAACTTTTAGTCTATTCTTTCACACCTCTTCTCGAACTTTTTTTTGTTCCTCTATTTTATTTTTTCATTCTTAACTATCCTGTCAGTTTTCCGTCTCCCAAAGCCTATTTCCTTCCTATCCTCTACTTCCTTCCCTTTTCTTTCCTTTCGTCACTTCATTCTCTCTCCTCTCCCTGCCTTTATATTCTCTCTTTCCTCCTTCTCCCTTTCTTTCCTATCGTGTTCTCCATTCTTTCCACTTTTGTCCTCCTTTTTTTCCTCCCCTTCTGTCTTGCTCTCTTCTCCCTTTCTTCTGTATTGCTGCTTTTATCCCACTATTTCCTCTCCTGTCTCCCTCTCCCCTCGTGACCTCCTCTTTCCCCTGGTGTCTCCCTCTCTTTCTTCCTGTCTCCCCTTCCCTGCTATTTTTTCTCTCCTTCCATCTCCCCCCTCTTTTGTCTCCTGTCTTCCGCTCTTCTCTCTTATCTCAATCTCTCTCCTCTCCTGTTTCCATCTCCTCTCCTGTCTCCATCTCTCTCCTCTCCTTGTCTTCATCTCTCTCCTCTCCTTGTCTTC
>JAAFCE010008833.1:9571379-9584420 GCA_013389805.1 Trigoniulus corallinus
CTCTCTCCTCTCCTTGTCTTCATCTCTCTCCTCTCCTTGTCTTCATCACTCTCCTCTCCTTGTCTTCATCACTCTCCTCTCCTTGTCTTCATCACTCTCCTCTCCTTGTCTTCATCTCTCTCCTCTCCTTGTCTTCATCTCTCTCCTCTCCTTGTCTTCATCTCTCTCCTGTACTGTCTCCATCTCTTTCCTCTCCGGTCTCCCTCGCTTTTTCTCCTGTCTCCCTCGCTTTTTCTCCTGTCTCCCCCTCTTCTCTCCTGTCAATTTTTTCCTGTCTTTCCTTTCTTTTATCTCGTCTTTGTCTTTCTCATTTTTCCTGTCTTTCTGAGTTGTCTTTTTAATTTTTAATATTATTCAGGTACTAACGGCAAAAGAAAAAGCACTGTTTATAACCCCCAGCGTTATTTATAATAATGCTTTGGGTTTTTAATAATTAGTAGTTTCGTAATTTCAAAATTTGAATTTGAGATTTTTACAAAACAATTTCGCACTACCCACAATAATCTGTTGTCGATTTGGTTTCTGTAATTGCTTTGTGCCCCCGTAGTAGCTGTAGCCCCATTCCTTAAGTGCCCATTCTACATTCCTCTTCTCTCTATTCTCCCAGGCTTATTTTTCGCCTTCCGTCCACTTTTTTTGCCTGCTGGTTCATAATCTTAATTTCACGAGAGTAAATAAGTCTTTGGAAAGATGGCAAAAACAAATAAGAAAGGTTTTATCTTGATGCAATATGATCTGTCGCTGTATTTCCAAATGACTGACAGTGGAAAAATAGGGCCTGTCACCCCTACGCACCCTTGCACAAGTAACGTGCAAGGATTGTGTCATGACTAGTAAGATATGGCCGTGATTATTGTTTCTATTTGGGAATTGCGTGTGTTACTGTTGGTAATTTGATAGGTGTATCTATTAGGAAAAGCTGAGATGAGATATATTGAGGATAATCGGAATTTGAAAACATATTTGTACACTGATTTTGTATATTAATAATTGTGTTGTTTATTGACAGGTATAGGACAATTAACAGGAAAGTCATTTAAAAATGGAATTGGCTATCAATATTCCACATCGTATCCGGCTGTTACCCAATCTTTCGGATCGCATTCTCAAAATAAATCGTATTATGATGACAATAAAGAAGATGAAATTCTTGGCAAACTTTCTCGAAAACACAGAGAAGTAGCATCTGAACACGTAATTTCAGAAAGGTTTGTAGTTTTTCGCTGGATTTAGAAAAGTTCATTTTTGTTGTATTATTACTTCAGACTGCATTACAGTGGTACCCCGCTTAACGAACGAAATTTGTTCCACCGCCACGTTCGTTATTCATGGGGTTCGTTGTGCGGAACACAATTTCCAATAGATTTCTATGTTATAGTGTGTAATGCGTTCCGGGTTGCCACGGAAAAATTACGAAAATTGTTAAAAAGTTAAAAACAAAGTGCAATACTGTACTGTAATGTTAATGAGTGAAAACTTTCTTAGGACCCATTTTTCGAGGCTTCACACTTTACAGAAACAAAGAAATGTCCTGCATGGAGAAGGCAGTCAATTCCAGTACATGCAGTTACAGTTGATCAGTGCTCGTCGGCAAATGCCATGCACTGAGGGGCCCATTCTCCTACTCCTGTCAGTAGCTCGTCCATAACCATAATGAACAGGTATGGACTTAGTGCTGAACCTTGGTGCACCCCAATCTTCACTGAGAGGCCCCCTGTATTTCACCAAGGTGTCCTTACCCTGGCTATGGAATGGAACCATCATACATATCCTAAACTATTCGAATAAACCCGTCTTCTACCTCACCCCCCTTTGTATAATACCTCCCAAACTACCTTATGTGGAACACTGTCATAAGCCTTCTCCAAGACGATAAAGATGGGATGGAGATCTTTCTTTGCTGCCCTATACTTTTCTGTCATCTGCCTCAGAATTGTGGACCTACCTGGCATGCACCCAAACTGATTTCCATTGACACTCGTTCTATCCCAGAGGCGACATCTCCCAGAGCTTCATGGAATGGCTCATTGGCTTAATACCTCTATGGCTACTACAATCTTGGGCATCCTATCAGTGCCGGATTTAGATATTGAAAGGCCCTAGGGTAATTCAATTTTGAGGCCCTTTTCAAGCCCTTTTCTTAAGTTTTGGAGCCCTCTAAATGTTGAGGCTCTAGACTTTAGCCTACTGGTAAATCCGGCATTGCATCCTGTTAAGTTCCCAGTTCACTTTATATGTTGGACAAGCGTTCGTTATGTGAAACGAGTTCGTTATGCGATACTCCCGCGCTTTCTTTACGGTGTTCGTTATAGGGAACATTCGTTGTACGAGGCGTTCGTTAAGCGGGGTACCACTGTATTATATTGTAGCCACCTCGGTGGCGCTGTGGGTAGCACGCTCGGCACTACTTCAGTAGTTCGAGGTTGGTTACTGGACCGTGGTGGGTTGGCTGCTTTCGGGCGAGAGATAGGCCCCGAGATCGCATTCTTTCGGATGAGAATGTATGTGTGGTGTATGATGGCATTTTCACGTAACAGAACACTCTCTGCTGTGCGACGGGCAGATGAGGCAAAATTTCCAGGTGTAGGGACTCCCCCCCCCCCTCCGGCGTCAACGGAATGTCCCAACGAACAGTAGACGGTGTTCTGCAACCGGGTGTGGAAAACACTGCCCAATATATCGCCCTTGGGTCTATTCAGAGGATCAAGATGGCTACTCGATTCTGCTATAGGCGGGGAAAAAGGTTAGGGGTTGCTTACTGCATTATTATATTGTAGTTGCATAGAAAAATAAGTACCAAAGGCTCCCTCGGTACAGATGGACAGATTGTGCCTCAAGATAATTGCGCAGTAAATGAATCCTCATTCCTTTTTCTCATTACGTGCCATTACCACTCCAGCCTGCTCTCACATTTTCTTCCTTTCTAATTTCATCAGTGCCACACATAACTCAGTGGTGTTCTTGGCTCCTGCGTTAGTGGTTGCAATTTCGGTCCTGGCCGACGTTTGTGGGTCCAAAGTGCGCCTACCGTCGAAAGGTGTAAGGATATGTGCCCGATGAAGAACCCTCTCTACATGCGAAGATCAGAAATATTGTCAGGTGCAGGAGATCAGCTTCCCCCTGGCGACGATAATTACTTCAGCAGGAGGGAAGCTGACTATGAATAAATCAACAATGAAACATCGCATTTTGGATAACAAAAAGGAGCATACAAAATATTATTTGTTTGCTTACTTTTTTATTAACACTTTCATTAGCCAGTTTAACATATCTCTCACCATGTGGTTAAACCAGAATTGTGTAATTTTTATGTAAATTAACCTCGGACACGATCAACAAATTTACGTTTCAAGCTTCCGTCCGTGTTTGATAGGCATAGTGCCTCCCATCAAGTTTTAAGCCGCACGCGAGTCAACTAATTTAAATTATGACAATAGCTGGAGATGCACGCACAACAGCCATTATCCAGTTGGTATCTCTGAAATGGAGAATCTACCACTCGAAGGGCCCAAGGTCAGTGTAGTTTTGAGGCTCCTTTATTCTAAATAATATGCAATACTGTCAAATTAATTTATTAGTTAATAAAAACCTTATTCCCTCGGTGGCAGCGTCGGATTTGCGGTTTCTGGCTTTGCACTAGGTCTCCATCCACCCTACACACACTCATATCCTTTCGTACAACCTGCTCCTACGTTTCCTTTGGCCTTCCAGAGCCCCGAGTGCTTTCATCAACTTCCATCTCTGTAATGGACTTAACCAGCTCTTCTTCCCCCTTCTCATTACATTGATTAAACCATCGTTTCCTTAAAAATAACCGAGTGGCTTTATTGCGTTGGACACAGCAGTTCTCGTCTGATCACTGAAGTAAAGCAACGCAACCTCATCTAGTACGGACATGGGTGGCCGCTTGGGAAAACTGGATACTGCTAACACCCAAAAGTCGTCGCATTAGCGTAGTGTCTTTGCATTCTCTGCATTAGAACTGTGCAGTGAACTGGGCTCTGAAGGCTCTAAAAACCAATGAAACGAAAAAGAAAGCTTAAAAATAAATTGGCTTTTAACGGTTTTAAGTCACAGGCATGTACCTGCTAACTTTTCGTGGCCCCATGCGCTGGCATTCTTGTGTCCGTTCGACGGCGTGTGGGTGTGTCTGTCGCGACGTGTCTGTGTGCGACTTGTGTTATTGCTGGTGGCCTCATGAATATCCTACCCATTCGCATTCGAATAAAGGGGTTAGGGATGATGATGGTGGTGCAGCAACGAGCTAAAACTTTTCCGTAGTTTTCATATTCCTGGTTAATTAGGTTATTCAGAAGCTTATTCGGAATATTTCGCCATTAAGATTAAAATTTTCTTTTAATTTGAACTTAGCTATTTAAGATCATTGAGCACCGGTTAGATTCTAACCATAGTTCGATTCTGGCCTTGTGTATTGTGAGATGCATTGTTTATCGTGTGTTAGGTAGCTCACCTTGGCGTCTGCATCACTTTCCAAAGTCGAACTTTTAGGGGACTGCGAAAATTAATTCTAGGTTTATTCCCTTGGCACAGGGAGGGTGCCATGGCCTTTGTTAATTTGTGAAATTGTTTGCTTTTCTACTTACGATATTTATTACTAATAATGAATTATTTTATTTCAGTTCGTCATTTGCTGATTTTCCTCTAGACCCTTCTCTTATCAAGTCTTTAGAAGATCTAGGATATAAAACCCCGTTTGAAATTCAGTCCAAAACATTAAGTCATACTTTGGCTGGCAGGTTAGTATATGCATTTTTCCACCTCTTGAAAGATTTAAAAATGATGTTTACGACACTTTTTAATTAATTCGCAAGGACGCCGACCTGTCATTTACACCAATGTTTTGCACTTGCAGAGATGTGATTGGACGAGCCGTGACTGGAAGTGGAAAAACTTTGGCTTTTGCCATTCCAATAGTGCATAAGGTTAAACAAACGTGAGTTCAACTGATAGACTTGTTTTGTACTAAATAACCGGTTGTTTTCAGCCATATAGCTTATTGCTGGACCTCTACTGCCAGTCCAAGATGTTCGTTCGAGCCTCACCAAAGGAGATTGTTAGAGGGGAACCCCAAGTGCCCGTTTCTTTGCATGGGGAGTGAAATCCCTGTCTCTTTGTGCTATGTACGATGTTATCTGCATTTAAGCCTTATAGGTCGTTAAATTTCTTAATATCGGGACTCGTCCCCTCTGGCATCGGTAGAGGAACAGCCCCAATGAAGAAAAATAAGTAGAGCCGACGATCAATTAGCATAGGGGGTAGCAGCATGGCGTCGAACAGGACGCCAAGCTAACAGGTCGCCCATGTGTCTCAATAGGATAAAATTGGACATCCGACCCTGCCATAGGCTGATGGCCATTGAATTGGGTTTTATTTCTGTACTTGTAGGGCAAGAGAGCGACGTAACAGAAGTCCGTACGCCATTGTTGTGGCCCCTACACGAGAGTTGTGCAGTCAGATATACAGGTTTGTAACGTCATTGGTAATAAATAATGGGTGCAATGTTGCGTAACTTGTTTTTATTTCCTTGAAGCTTTTAAAATTAATGTTGTCATTATGACTCTTTTGCCGGATGCATAATGGTTAGAAATGCATTCATTTATAAGATTTATTGTTGTTCTAAAATATCGTTTTGTCATCCATGTATTCACGTCATGTTTTTCTCAAATTTGTTTGTCTGCATTCCTTTGTAACCATGATCGAAACGGAAAATTACAAGCATCTCATGCTTCATTTTGATGACGTCTATCAGTTTGGGGTTTTTTAATGATAATATTCATGTTTCTTACTGTCTTTATTACAGAAGTATCCAGGAACTTGATCCTCAAGTGCGATGTGTTGCTTTGTATGGTGGTGATTCATACATTCGTCAAGAAAAAGAGATTGGATGGGGTGTTGATGTCGTGTGCGCAACTCCAGGACGTCTTAATGACCACTTAGAAAGAGGGAACATTGTAGGTGCAATCCTATCTTTGTCCGTAATCCTATGAAAGGAGAATAATTCAATGATTTTGGGATGTTCATGTAAGACATCATGAATGGAAAGAAGCAGGCAAAAGTAGAGTCGCTCTACGTGTCTGGTTGCAGTCGTCTTTTGTGAACCTGCAGATGTTCATCCCGGATCTGAATATTTTCACTCCTTGTTTACCAAAAAATCCAAAGTAAACATTATTGGCAAACATTTTCAAGTATTCGTTGTTGAGTTTTATGTTGTTCGCCTTCACCATCCCATCTGCAACTAACAAACATTCATGAGGAAAATCCCTTATTAGACAGATTGGATGGAGGTGTAGTCATTCACTCCCATTTCGCGTATCTTCAGAAAACCGAAACTGACGTTAAATTACGAATGATCTGACCAAATATTTTATAGAATTAAAATCTGAGTATCATTAACATTATATTTAGGTACGTATTCTGCAGCAGTTTTTTTTTATTTTTCAGGATCTAAAGAATTTACAGTTCTTGTGTTTAGATGAAGCGGATGAACTTTTAAATCCAAATTTTAGGGTAAGCTTTAATGCTATTTAGCAATTATCCTCGTTGCATCATTTAATCTGTTTTGTTGTCTTAGGAACAAATTCAAGATTTATTCAAAAATTCTCCCAGTAGTAAGCAAGTCTTTATGTTCAGCGCTACAATGCCTCCCGAGATCAAGGATCTTGCAAACAGGTATTTAAAAGTGTCAAAGTGTCTTGTGAAGTTGTTTTTCAGAACATAAGATTCAGAGCCCGTTACTTAGTTTGTGGAGCACACTATAACCACACCAGTTCCCGTTAGATCACTGAAGTTAAGCAGCGCACACCCACGTCAATACCAACTTGGGTGTTTGGTAAAGAACGTTGGGTGCTGCAAGTTAACCCTCTTCCTCCTCCTTTCACCTGCCTCCTCATCTCCCACGGGCAGCCTCCTAAGGGGTTAACCTGTTATGGCTGCCTGGCTTACACCCCAACCCCACAAACTAATCAAACTAATCGTCGCCCATTGTCCGTTTGGAAGTTACTTGCAAACCGCATATTCGTAGTTAAAATTACAAAGTAATGCGAAATCTAGATTATATATTGAGACTTTCAAAAACCTCAGAAACAACATAACTTTCTAAAGAGGACTGTAAAATGCAAAACATTTTGAGGTAAATGTGTAAACGTTTCATGCCGCATTTCCACGTTCGCGAGTAATTGCGAGGCGAGACTCGTTGAAACGTTCGCACGCATGCTACTCATGACTCGCCAGATGGTCATTCTCAAATCGCCTCGGGTCACTCTCGCCCTTTGACTCGTGCCAAAAGACCGCTTTCAACGTGAGCGCCACGAATGGCGAGCCTAATGACAAATGTGGTGTTCACACGTTCGTCGAAAAACTCACCTCGCGATTACTCGCGAACGTGTAAATGCGGTATAGAAGTAGTGGCAGGTTTTGGATGCGATGTTGTCGACCATAATCAGGGCCGGCCATCGGGGGGGGATGCAGAGGGTGCTTTGCATCCAGGCCCCACGATTGAGGGGGTCCCCATCAGGGCCAAGATCATTTCTAATATTAAAAGTTTAATTGTAATGGCAACGTCCCTCATTCGACTTTGTTGTTTGTTGGTGTTTTAGGGCCCTTCAACTACTAGGTCATTAGAGCCCCGTCCATTATGTAGTTCTGATGCAGAGACTGCACAGACACTACACTAATGCGACGATTTTTGGATACTAGCGGTACCCAGTTTTCCCAAGCGGCCACCCACGTCAGTACTAGGTGGGGTTTCGTTGCTTAACCCTTATGTCCATACCCGGAATGTTCGACATTGTTCAATAGCCAGGTACCCGGGTACCCATACTGAAAGAAATGGAATTCAGGTAAATATATGTTTCAACATGCATGTATTTCTGAAGCTATCATATTTCTTGGTACATGACGGCCCATAGATGGTCTTTACCCATTGCTCTACTGAAATCTTTTGACCATAGGCAGCCAACCTTTTGTGCAGCTAGCTATTCCATTCATTATCAACCCAATAACCCATTGTGCTGAACATAGAAAGATGCCTGTTTCATGCATTTGGTGTCCAACACAACATTAATCTCTTAGGAATTATCATCATCATATCCTTATTCCACCTGTGGCAGGATTGGGTCAGTGAGTTCTAGCCAGAGGCAGATCCAAGGGGAGCAATGCAGCAATTGCTCCCCTTCCATGCCTCAATGGGGCACATATTTCATCTGATGCATTATTCAATTTTGCATCTGATGATGCCTCTTTCCATTGCTATCCCCATTTTTATACTGCCAGTCCAACAGTTGCTGTCCAATCCAGTCTGCTAAATCACAGACGTAGGACACTGTCTGAGAGGCAGCAGAGGACCTATTGTAATTGCTAGCTAGATGTATACCAAGGGATTCTGAATATTTAAAAATATTTGGGGCACACATTTTGAAGTTCTCCACCCTGATCCACCCTTTGATCTGCCATTGGTTCTAGCTCTCCACTCCTGCCTAGCTCCAAACTAGCTCCCAACTGATTCTCCCTACCCTTCTTCTTTCCTCTTCACAATACATGGCCATACCATAGGCATCCATTCATTATCATACCCTTTCCCTGCCCGTGGCAGGGTCACGTTTGTGGGTTGCATCCCTCCACTCCCAACTATCTACCACCAGGTCCCCATTCACACCCATACGCTACTGCACCAACGTCTGCTTTTCGTCTTCTCCTACCTTGGGTGCTTCCACCTGCATTCCCATAACGTACCTAATGAGCTCCTCCCCTGCTTATTTGGATATTCATACAAGTTCAATATACCCTCCCTTATTCTTTTCAACGATGTCCCTCACCCACAAGCTACGTCTAATATACTTATTCCCAATTCCATCAGCTATCAAAATCCCACTCATGCACTGTATCATTCGCATCTCAGCTACTTGCATTCCATTTATGTGGTTGTTCTTTCAATACTAAGTATTAAAGTATTATTTATTTAATAATTTGCATTTATTTCAATGAATTTATATAAAAAACTGTATTTTTCTACATGAATTTTGCAAAATAGACTATTGGGTACCTGGGTACTCGGGTATTGAACAACGCCAAAATCAACTTCAAAGTCAATTTTAACCAAATAGTTAAGTTATTATTACCAAAAACTGCGATGAATCAACTCATAACAAATGAAAGTGTGGAGAATCGGCATTATAGAACAATATCTGTTTTCAAAATAAAGTTATTTCAACTCAAAGTCAAAATGGATACCCGGGTATGGACATAAGGGTTAACTTCAGTGATCAGATGAGAACTGGTGTGTCCAACGCAATTTGCCGCTCCCTCCCCCATTCGGCCCTGCCAATGCAACATGCATTGGCACCTGGACCCCTTTATAGAGAATGCCGGCCCTTACCATAATTACCGTAAAATCCCACGTGAAGTCCGCACCTCAAATATAGTCCGCACCCGTCTATAGTCCGCATTAGCGATGGGTATGTTTCAAATATAGTCCGCACTTCCAAATTTCTACTGTAGCCAGTGGCACAACTTGTAGGGGGAATGGGCTCAAAAGAATTTCAACATGAAATGTCAGATTGCCCTGACGATAAAATTGAAATGTGAAAGATTTTATATTGCATTATCATATAAGAACGTACTGTGTAAAATCGTGTTGTTAAGTGTAATAAAATGTTCAGAAAATGAAGAGCAGTTTTCATTGAGAAACCTGGGTTTCATTTATAGTCCGCACCCATATATAGTCCGCCCTCACATATAGTCCGCACTAAATGACCCTATGTTTCGCATATAATCCGCGGGCACTACGTGAAATTTTATGGCATGCTGTTTTTCAAATATAAAATTTTTTGGTGAATATTTCTGTGGCCATATTGAGTATTTCAGAAAGTGAGACGGTTGCTGGTCTGGTAATTGAGACTCGCATTTAAATACGATGATTTTAGAACAGAGCCTGCATAGGCCTGCCGTAAAATTTGTCGTCCGAACTGTTGGCATTGAAAATAAAGATAAAGCTTTTTGGGTGAGAGAGATGTCCCAATTACGCCTTCCGGACCTATGTAGTATGCACAATGTTACCACTTGCACAATGGAACCTTTCCTACAATACATTGAGTAAAATATACCTCTAAATCAACTAATGTCACAGATGTAGGAACTTAACCGAACAACAATTTAAAATGTTTTTTTCACCTCAGCGGTAGAAGTGTTTTGATGACATCCAAGGTGAATTTCACGAACGTTATTTATTTTTGTTTCAGATATATGAATGATCCTAAATATGTAGATATTACTGATAATACCCGAACTCAAGCACCAGAGAATATCGAGCATCATTGCATCAAGTGTTCTTCAAACAATTATGTTTCCGTTGTTGCAAGTTTAGTTGCAAAACATGATGCGGAGCGATGCATAGTGTTTCTTCGTACAAAACGTTGGTCTATATTTCTACTTGTAAACATTTCTGGATTTCACTGTAGTTGCTAAATTCTGACAAATGTTTCGCTAGATATTACGAAGAATGTGGCTGATGCTTTGCATCGCATTGGGTTACTAGCCGATGCTTTACATTCAGATCTGACTCAGTCTCGACGGGAAAAAATTTTGTCATCCTTTCGATTAGGTCGATTAAGAGTATTGTGTGTAAGTAAATTTTATATTCATTGATACTGAAATTGATTTTTCATTTAAGTTTATATAACATTAATATAATCTTTCATAGGCAACTGATGTAGCTGCACGTGGATTAGACATTCCTGAAGTGGATTTAGTTATTCAGGGTAAGAGATTGCTTTATTTCAGACATCTTCAGGTCTTGACGAATTTTTTTCCTTAAAAAGCAACTCCTAGCTTTTTTCCCCGCCTATAGCAGGGTCGGGTGCCCATCTTGCCCCTCTGAATGGACACGGGTTATATATTGAACAGCGTTTTTCCGCAATCGGTTACTGACAAAAGCTGCTTCACCTATACTTATTTATCCTCGGTCTGCTTGTTGGGGCATTCCGCCTACACGCAAGGGGTGAGCTCCTACACCTGGAGATTTTGCCTCATCTACCCGTTACATTGTAGAGAGGGTTCTTTTACGTGCAAAAGCCATCGTACACCACACAAGGCCTCGGTTTCACTTCTCATTTGCAGGAAGGTGCACTAGGGGCATCTCTCTCACCCGAAGGAAGCCAGCCCACCTTGGTCTAGTATCGAACTTAGAAGTCAATGTTTTTTTCCTCATACAGTAATTTGAAATTTAAAAATCTGTTCTGTTAACATTACTGACTTCCATCACCTAGGAATGGATTTGGGACAATTGGTTCAGTGATAGCTGTCGTGTTTTCTCGAATATTAATTGTGTTGCGAGAGCTAGGAGCAGAGCGCTATGTATCGTAGGCGAAGATGATTGACGTCAAAAGATTTCACGAAATTCAGAAGCAACAATAAGTCATAACTGTGGCGTTAAAATTGTTTCTCACATATTATGGGATATTTGGAGGGAAATGGTATTCTTAGCAATAATCAGCATGAGTTTAGGTCATGTGACACTCAACTGGCTTGTCTGATGGACTATATTCAGAGAGCTCTAGACAAGGGCAAGCAGTCTGATGTTGTATTCCTAGACTTTAAGCAGGCCTTTGTCATGGTACCCCATGACAAGCTTGTTTCAAAAATGAGCAAGTTAGAGATTCATAGTAAGGTAAGTAAAGGGGTAAGGGTTACCTGAATGGCAGGCAGCAGAGAGTCCTTTTTTATGGCAAGGCTTCAGAAGTTCAGTAGTCCCCTGGGGAAGCGTGTTGGGATCTTTCCTCTACATAATTTATGTTAATGATAATATGGCTTGGCATACAATCCTTTCTTGAGCTATTTTCAGATGACACATGCATTGCAAGGGTAGTGGATGAGGGATTATTTTCCTGCACAGAATTGCAACAGGACCTAAACAAGATATATGATTGTAGCACAAAGTGGGAGTTGTCATTAAACCTGCACAAATGTAGCTTCCTTAGGATAAGCAGGTTAATTTCTCTTATGGCATAGGTGGTGTTAGGATTAATAGGGTTGAGACCCATAAGCACCTTAGAATTGTTCTAAACACAATGGACACCTGGAAGGAGCACCATGACAAATTGAATGGGATGGCTGGGCGTGCTCTCCATTTGGTTGGAAGAAAGCTGGGAGACAGCACAAAGGAAGTAAAAGAAATAGCCTATTTTTCCCTGTTAAGGACAATTGTGGAGTACTGCAGTCCGATTTCATTTCCCTTAAAGCAGGGTATATCTTGGGAAATTGAATGATCCAAAGGAGGCAGCAACAATTGTGCTGCATTGCTTCTCTCATAGATTGTCTCAGGCATGATCACAGAATTAGGGTGGGACTCACTGCATCAGAGGCGGGTATCTGACAGCATTAAACTTTTTCACAGACGGTTGAAAATAGGATACAAGGGTACCCCAGGTGGAAGATTATCCCTTGCAGACTATAGGGGGAGAAATGATCATCCATTCAAATTGAATGAGATCAGAACACGAACAGACTCATATTTCTGGTTTTTTTTTCTTCCAAGGGTCATTTGACAATGGAATTCTCTTAGTGAGGATAATGTAAGTTTCTGCAAGAAGGTGCCATTATAGCTGGTCTGCAATATATGGCAGATTAGATGTTATGCTTCAGGTTCCTTGGGGGTTCAACGCCTTATGCCTAGTTCTGTGGCACGCGACACTGACTCAAATCGCATTGGAGCAGACGAAATGCCACAGAAACTGATGACGTAGGAACTCGACTTTTTTGTCATGGTAGCACAAAATCAACAGAAAAGTGGAGTTGAGAGATAGTCAACTGCATTTCTTGTTACAACTGTTGCGCGGACTTCATTGGCTGTTACTTTTTGAACAACGTTAGCTATTTAAATTTTATTGGCTGTTGGATTTCTGTGCTGTGGGCGCCACCTCACAGGCATTTTTGGAAACATTTAGACATAGCATGATTTCTCGCCTGCCATGGAACCACAACAGGCACAATTTCGCCTAGCGCCTGTGGTTGACGTCATAATTTTGT
>JAAFCE010008833.1:9591650-9605094 GCA_013389805.1 Trigoniulus corallinus
GGGGGGGGGGGGGGGGGGGGGGGGGGGGGGGGGGGGGGGGGGTTGAACTAAACCTCACATATTATGCAAATATAAGTTTATATGTGCATGGGAGGGGTTGCAACCCCAAAAACCCCATCCTAGTTCCACACGTGGTCATAACAGTCATTGCAATGGTCCCGTACTGCCATATAACACAGTTGGGTTTGTGTTTTAGGGCCCATCGACTTCAAAGGTCATTAGGGCCCTGTAACACAGTTATGGTAGGCATTCATTGTTCTATTACCTTGCAATGACTGTTATGACTGTTGAAATATGTTGTTATGACCTTTGCAATTGTGAACAAATTTGGGCACCCAAGAGATCGGTATGTACGCCAAATTGACGTACACCAAATTTGTATGTGCGTGAAATTGTCATACGCCAAATTATATATGTGCCAAATTGCCCTATGCCTTGCCAAACTACAGTAACTAACATTAACTTACTGCTAATTCTCCTAACTGAAGTGATCCACTGCTGCAAATCGCTACTTAATATAATACCCACCCCATTTTGTCCCTCTTCACTACCTGTATAGATCAGCTTGTATCCCTCCCCCAGGGCCCTTGATCTATTACCCTTCCACCTGGTTTGCTGGAGGAATGCAATGCTGATCTTCCTATGCTTTAAGGTGGTGACTAGTTCCCCAGTTTTCCCTGAGAAGGTCCCCATATTCCATGTCCCTAGTCACAGTCTAGCCCCCCCCCTCTTTGTTGAGACAGCTCAGACTGGGAGCACCCGAGTCAGACGTCCAGAACCCACAGCAATTGTAGCAGGGCTACATGTGGGGGAGTGCCGTCCAACTCCACAGGAGACACTCATTAATTGTTGTGTCATTGTCAAGTGAGTGGAGGTCTCACACTCACCTGACAGATCCAATCAGACTATGCCAGGGGGATGCAGCCTAGTACTGCATGTCCCCAGAAGGCAACAATAATAATACTAATAAATACTAAAATTCTTAAAATGATAAATGACATGGATAATAAAATTAAATGGAATTGGATTGATGCTGTGGGTGGTCGGTACCAGAGAAGAAAACCGAGGTTCTGCGTCCCATACTATGACATCTGCACGTGAAAGAACCCTCTCTATTATGGAACGAGTAGAGGAAGCAAAATTTCCAGGTGTAGGACCTCGCCCCCTGGGTCCCAACGAACAGTAGAGAGGCGATAAAAAGGATAGGGGTTGCAGCTTTGGTCGGCAACTGGGTGAGGGAAAACACTGCAATACATATATCGTCTTTGTGTCCACTCAGAGAGACAAGATGGGTACCCTCGCCTGCTACTTGTAACCTAGCCCTATGCTTTTTAGCGAGTAGTAAGAACAGTAATATTCATGCCCATTGCTTCTGCCAGTCCCTCCTAGGAAGGCAGCACTGATTAAACGACTTGTCTGACGTCACTCACGAATGACTATTCCCAGTGGCGGCACATTTCTTCAATCTCTGGGAACAGTGGTTGAGAATTGCTGCTCTATACTCACCACTCCCTTTAAGGAAATCACCCTGTCAGATGCAGGAAACAAAAACGGATGTCCTCTTTGCCTTAGGGCTCTCGTAGGGCTTATTTTCGGGGAAGGGCTTACTTTTTGGGTAGGTCTTATTTTCTGGGAAACACGGTACCTATATGAGCCAAAGGAAACATGTAGGGGAGACCAGGGCAAGTTGACGATACTAACAGTTTTCAAATTAATTTTTTTATGTTTATTTTAGTGTCATTTCATTAAGTTAGTACATGACTTTAATGAGGTCATTAATGAGGACTGCTGGTAGTATACCGATGGTGCAGATAACTATCGGGAAACTCTTAATTAAGTCATTAGTCATCTCGCCCCGGTCTCCCCTATGTTACTGCCGTGTAAGTCAGACCCCTTAAGTTTTGATGAGAAATGTAAGGGAGCTCTGTGTTTTAAGGGAAGGACCTTTAAAGTATTTGAAAAAAAGTGATACTTTGTGGGCAAACTTGATGCAGAACTGCGACAGGATTATTTTGAATAACGGAGAAATTTTCATAGTGCCATGTTGCAAATTGGAGCATCATTTTATCATTTGTTGCTGAGTTCAATTCCCAGTCGTGAGGGCGTGATGGCGCTACCGTAGCTGTTCTTGTTCTCTTTCTCTTCCTGATATGCGCTGTGGAAAGGGAATAGTATTATTGCTATAATAATGCGTGTGGATCTAAACATTTGATTGACATTTATGGTACTTTTCTTCAAATATAATTTTCACAGTTGAGCCTCCTGCAAATGGATTAGAGTATTATATTCATCGTTCCGGCAGAACTGGAAGAGCAGGACGTAAAGGCTTGGCTATCTTGTTGCATTCTGGAAACTATGATGAAATGAAGCTAATAAAAGAGGTTAGTTTTTAATTGATAACCCTTTCATAGCCGCATGTACTGCAAACTTCTCTTCAAGTTCCAGAATTTTATGACTCATTTCTGACCCTTTCTTTCATCCTCTTGCCTACTTACCGAATGACTGGCAGATTAATCCTAGAACAAGGAATTTTAACAGAATTTTCAAATGTTGCATCAATATATAAACTGTTTTTCGTTGTTAGATTTCAAGGATGGTAGATTTAAAGCACATTCCTCCGCCATCCGAAGCGTTGGAAGACATCAAGAGGAAGAATCTGGAATCCATTGTTGAGAAATTAAAAAAGGTAATTGATTTCGCCTTTTTCTCTAGAGGAATTTTTCTACTGAACTAATAGTAATGAATGGTCCCACAGGTTTCGGACAAAGAAAAGGAAAGTGTCCTTCCATTAGCAGAAAAAGTAAGTTGTTCATATATCATAAATGTCTTTATGTGTGTGTCTCGCGTTGAAACGTACATTGTTTAATCTTTACTTCATTCCCTAATGCGGGGTTTATTATTTAAATTAAAAACTTTAAAATGGGTATCCACGCGTCGTTTTTGAGATGCTTATTTCCGAAATATGCCTCATGTTCTTAATATAGTTGTTCTGCAGTGCCAGTGGTCAAGGATTTCGGTTAAATTTCGCGAGCTGTTTTGAAGGACTTATATACTATCAAAGATGTTTATCATTGGGCTTAAATATCACGTGGTCCCACTAGAACAGTGCCCTTCAAACTGTTCCGCAGATCCCGGGGTTCCGCAGTACATCTCTAGGGGTTGCGCGAGACACAATAAAAGTTCGAAAAAATTTATAAAGTACTCACACTGGCTGACTAGTGTTTATTAACTGGAAAATATAAAGACACATTTGTTTCTCTGAATGGACGCAAGGGCGAAGGACAGTGTTTTTCCACAGCCGGTTGCTGACCAAAGTTGGTTAAGGCAAAAAGCTCCTACACCTGGAAATTCGCCTTATCTACCCATTGCATAGTTGAGAGGGTTCTTTTACGTGGAACTGCCATCGTACACCATACGGAACCTCGGTTTTACTTCTCATCCGAAAATCTCATCGTCACTCGACGGTCTCTCGCCCGAATGAAGCCTAGGTATCGAAGGCGCCACCAAGGTGGTTCTCACCTATTTGTATAAGTTTACTTAATGTTGAATGATGCCAAATGATCGCTCAGGGCGTTTATTCGGCACTTTCCAGTACTATCAGGTTGTGGTAATCTGAGCGAAGTACTGAGGCATCTTCCCTCTCATCATTTACAGTGAGACACCACATAATGGTAGTCATTGAATTTTGGATAAATGTAGATAGTTGTTCACATTATTATCACTTTATTGGTTTATTGACGTTCTGCTTTTAGCTTCTGGCCAATGAGTCAAATCCAGTTCAATTGGTGGCGTCTGTTTTGACTCTGTTGTGTAATCCATCGGTGGACTTGTCATCATCAAGGTAGAACTATCCTGATGTGCTTTTGTTTTAAAAGCTTTAAATGAAATTTTACATTTTTTTTTTGCTAGTGGATTGTATAAATTGTAGAATGTGAAGGTGTTGTGTAGTTCCCTTATTTATTTCCCCTCGTTGGGGCAGATAATCATAGCTATTTGTTTTCAGTGGGCTCCTGTCTAATTTCATTGTCACAATAAAATGTAAAACCTTTCGTTTTCTATAACAATGTTCCGGATGTTATTGTTTTAGAAGCTCAGGATACTAAGCATTGTCATTGTTGAAGAGGATAATTTTTCGGATGCTCGAATGAAGTTTTGTAGTTTTACATGTCCCCAATAGTTTTAGAAGCTCAGGATACCAAGCATTGTCAGAGTAAATTTTTGAAATATTAAAATATTTCTTGAAAAATTAGCAGAAATCGCAAAAAGTGGTGCTGTCCTATTGAACTGTTAAAGTTTCGTTCTACAGTGAAACTTCTGTAATCGGTCCACCCTTGGGCATCTACAAAAGTGGATCCATCAGAGGGGTGGGCCGATTAGGGGGGTTAACCAAAATACGCAGTACATTTATGAGAGAATTTTCCGTTCTCTAAAAAAGTGAACCTTTGTGGGAGGTGGACCGATAGAGAGGTTTCACTGTGTCACCCATATCGAGAATGGGGAGCGGCTTATTGCTTTAGACGCACCAGTTCTTGTCTGATCACTGAAGTTAAGCAACTCAACCCCATCTAGTACTAACATGGGTGGCCGCTTGGGAAAACTGGGTGCTACTAATACCCAATAATCGTCGCATAAGAGTAGTGTCTGTGCAGTCTCTGTACTAGAACTATGCAGTGGGTGGGGCTCTAATGACCTCGTAGTTGAAGGGCCCTAAACACCAACGAAATAAACGAAACCCATATCGAGAAGTTTAATTTAAATTGTTTAGGATTATCTAATGCTGATCTAGAATTGATTCTAAATCGTTTCATGTTATTAAATAGGTCCTCCTCACTTTTTGACCAAGAATTTCAAAGTCGGCCGAGATATGACACAGATCGGAATTCCAGACAACGACGCTCTTCTGAATCGTCTTCCTGGAGCAACAAGAGAAACTCATATTTTGGTGTACATGCCTCTAATAGAAATAGATCTAAATTGTGGGACGAGGAAGATTATTGATATTGTTTTAAATTGTAGAAACATTTGGTACACCATATCCTTTCTGTCATTTTAGTTACATTTTTTTGTGTGTATGTTTGTATAGAGCTATTTCTGACAAATAAGTTACATTATTTAAAACACAAAAATTGTTTTTTAGTTCTGAATGGAGACATAGTTAATGATTTATAATTATAATTTCATAAAATACACATTAATTATTAGCATAATGATAATTTCAGTAAAATTGTTTCAAATTACATGTACGTGATTAATGAACTTCGTTTTCATACTTCTAATGCATTAGTTTGGAAAGGTGCTGAAAAGTTTGGAGCAGCAAAGAATGTTTTCCTTAAGTTTCTGGCCATGTTCGATGACGATTCTGTTTGTTACACAGGCACTAGTCTGCTTCATACCCTTATCCCGCCGGTAGCAGCGTCGGTTCGGCGGGTTCTGACACTCCACTTCCGCCTATCACCCACCAGGTTCCCATCCATCCAATACAAACGTTCCTGCATAGTACTGCTCGCATGTCTGTTGAGGTCTTCCCTGCCCCAGGTGCTTCTTATAACCTACATCTCTGTGATGGATCTAACCAGATCCTTCTCCCCACTTCTCATCACATGCCCATACCACATCAATCTGTTCTCTGTTATCTCTCCCTCAATTTCCCCTACCCCGAAACTAGCCTTAATATACTCATTCCATATTCTTTCTAATCTCGACACCCTACCCAGCTATCGCAGCTTTATCACGTCATCTACGTTCATCCTATTGTCATGGCTGTTTTGCACTTTCCAAAACTGATCCAAACTTTAACTTTATTGGAACCCTCCGATCTCAGTACTCCACTGCCTGTCTCCACTTCATCAGCCCTACATTGATCCTATTGGTCCTAATATCGTTTAGGTCCGCTTTAACTTCTCTGGAATCACAACAAAGTTTTTCTACATCGTCCACGAATGTCAACACTGAAGTGCCCATTACAACTACTACTGTCAGCAACTTGTCCATACCCGTCTTGAAACACTATCATAAGCCTTCTCCGAATCAGTGATTATTACATAGAGATCTTTCTTTTCTGGACTATGCTTTTCTATCATTTGTCTCGGAATGAAGATTAGTTCCATTGTGGACCTGTCAATCGTGAACCCGAATTGATTTCCCAGAACACTAGATCCATCCTGAAGACTATGTTCAATTACTCTTCATGGAATTACTACTACAGTTCTAACAAATTCCTTTACCCTTCAAGAGTGGTATCTCCGTTAGCCACCTGATTCCTGTGGTCCATAGGCTACGTCATACTTCAGTGGGGATTCTGTCTGAGCCAACAGCTTTACTACATTTGATATTCCTCCTCCTTCACCTTGTCCGTCATCCCAGAAGTGGTAGGATGGGGATCAATGTCCAGCTCATCCACTGTAATAATCATGAGGTTGTTGAAGTACTCTTCCCACAGCCTCATGAATTGTGCCTGTAGGAAATTGCGAAAGCTTTTAGAGCGGCTGAGTTACGTTGGACACATCAGTTCTCGTCAGATCACTGAAGTTAAGCAACGCAGCCCAAGATAGTACCGACATAGGTAGTTGGTTGAACGTTGGGTGCTGTTAATTTCCCCTCTCCTACATCCCCCACTCCTACCTCCCTCTCACCCGCGAGCAGCCTCCACAAATTAACGTTCGTCCCGTTATGGCTGTTTGGTCGACTCCCCAACCCGTTGGTGTAACATACGAACATACTACGAATCATCATCATCATACCCTTATCCCGCCTGTGGCAGGGTCGGGTCTGCGGGTCCAATGAGCATACTATGACTGGGGGCACCCCAGCTGGGCGTCTGGAGCCCGCAGGAAATATTGGCTGAATTGTCTGTGAGGGGATGCCGGCCTACCCCACTGTTCCAACACCGCATTACACAACCACAATAGAAATTTTTGGCAGGTAAATTAATGCTTTGTTGGTTATAATATTGCAATGTTGTCTGACCTTTTGCACAATAACTACAATGCAACAGGAGTCAGGCTCATGCCCAACGAACATACTACGAATACCACCTTTTATTTACCTCAGCAAGGAGAAACAGGATCATCCTTATGGCTGGGGTCCAGTTTGAAAACCACTGCTCTCTTTTCCTTTGCCCTTAACTTATCAAATAGGGCCTTATACTTCTGCTGTTTGGCTAAGGCAATGAAAATTATTCGTTGAATACGTTTATCAACCATGTTGGTGAGCGGCGAGTTGCGTTGGACACACCAGTTCTCGTCTGATCACTGAAGTTAAGCAACGCACGCCCAGTTAGTACTGACATGGGTGGTCGCTCGGGAAAGCTGGGTACTGCTAATACCCAATAATCGTCGCATTAGTGTAGAGTCTGTGCAGTATATGCATTTGAACTATACAGTGGACGGGTCTCTAATGACCTCGTAGTTGACGGGACCTTAAACTCCAACAAACAAACAAACAATCAACCATGTTTGTTTTCTGCACTACTGTCTCTGAAATGCTTTTAGGGAGCGGCTGTATTGCTTGGACACACCAGTTCTGGTCTGATCACTGAAGTTAAGCAACGCAATCCCAGGATGATCACTTGGGAGCACTGGGTACTGCTGACACCCAAAATCGTCGTAACAGAGAGGTGTCTGTGCAGACTGCACTAGAACTACGCAGTGGACGGGGCTCTAATGACTGTTGTAGTTGAAGGGCCCTAAAACAATCCATAATTTATTGATGGAAGAGAAAATTCGAAAAGCTGATTTGCGGGAAATGTCATCAGAAGTTGTAAATCAAGTAAATTCTGAGAAGAACAGCAGTGATGCAGACTGTCAAGTTAATAAATACTCATTAAATTATTATAGCAGGCCGAGCTTTGCTGGAAATCTAGAATCATTTTTCCTGAATACAGACGCATCCGCTAAATAGAAGCTGTAAAGGACCAGCTAAGAAGCAAGTATCACAGATTTTTAAAGAAGGCAAGAGAAACAAATGGTGAAAAGGATTCAAAGAGTGAAGACGGTATCATTTGTTTGTACCCAGCAGTGATGGGAAGAAAATTATTAAATGGAGGTTATTAAAATGAAAATTCAATGCAACCTCACTAATCCAAACTAATTGGGGAACTAATTTTGTTCGGATTAGCGTTTATAACAATTTTTTTCACTTAACCCCAGGGCCCGTATTCACAATAGAGGCTAAAGTCTATAGAGTGGTCTAAAAAGCTCGATTTTAGCCCAAAAATTTAGCCTACTCCTCGCCTGGGCTAAATAGCATTTTAGTATTAACATCATACATTAATACAAGTATTAACATCAATTTTATTGATTTTCACATACCAAACATCTCTTTCTTTGGGGTCTCGACATATAGGCCTCAAACACCATTTGCATGAATACCTGGTTATAAGCTTAATTTTTGACTGGTAAAATGCACATATTCTTGTTTTTCTACTTGCTGATGCACAAATGGTTGGATATGATGCAAATTCCTCTCAAATTTCCCCTAGTGACATTTCCAGTGGTCAGGATAACCTGTCCATTCCTAAGCATTTTCTCAACCACGACTTCATGATTTCAAAACGTAATTCTATGGCAAATGTCTTCTGCTGCCTGGTTTTTCGTTGTTTTTCAATAAATTGTGACAATATATCACATAGCCATTTCATAAATATACCCATATCCCGCCTGCGGCAGGGTCTTGTCTCCGGCTTCTAGGCCTCAACTCCATATCTCCAAACCAGGTCCCCGTCCCTCCCATACACTATCCTATCCTTATGAACAACCTGCCCCCACGTCTGCTTTGGTTTCCCCCTGCCCCAAGAACTTCCAACCACCTACATTCCTACATGTCCGCAACACCATAACACCCCTCATCTCTCAACACTCACTTATGTACTGCAGAATTCACTAGTTGGCTACTTTCCTAATTCTATCAGTTCTCGACACCCCACTCATGTACCTCAGCATTTGCTTCTCGACTTCTTGCATTCTATTAACGTGGCTCTTCCTCACTGCTCAACACTGATCCATATAGCATAGCGGGCATAACCACTACCCTGTAAAACTTCCCTTTCAACTTGATTGGGACCCTCCTACCATTGGGACTCCACTTGCCAGTCTCCATTCAAAGTGCCAGAGATTACCCAAAATCATTATCACACCCTTATCCCACTGGTGGCCAGGTCGGGTCTGTGGGTTCTAGCTATCCACTCCCGCCTATCTCTCACTAGGTCCCCGTTACCCAACTTCCCTAATCTGAATTTAGTCCCTTTTCTTGATTAGACTGCTTTAACGGGGGGCATCCCAGCCAGAGGTCTGGAAGCGGAAGGAATATTGCTCAGGTTGTCTGTGAGATATGGCGGCCTACACCACATGGTTGATAAGAAAATAATGCTCAAAAATATATGGAAGACATTCAAATTGCATTGAAATTATTGATTGGACCATCTTCAATAATAAAAATGGACAGTTACTAAAAGTTTCAGGCCCATTCGATGGGGCCTGATAGATTCATTAGGCCATTGATTCAACTTGACATTTCAACCAACCCACAGTCGATCAACATTGTCCTCAACATGGCAAGTTGACGACAAGGTTGGCAACCAAGTTGAACGTCTGTGGGCCGCTTTAGACTAATCCAGTGCACCCTTCTAGACATTGTTAGTGAGCTGTTGGAGACGTCAGAAAACAACTTTTTTTGAACTTGTTTTGCTAATATTAAAAAATTCGAGATTTACTTATCTTCCAATAAGACATTTTATTAATTGCAGCACAGTGACAGCCATGTTGAGAACTCCATTTTCTACTTAAATTAAGGACATTTTCTATTTGTGACTAATCTTAATTACAATTTGTAATCCCATGTTTAATTGCAGCATTACAAACTTCATTCCATTCATTTATAATTTTGTTTCAAAGTTTTGATGGTTTCAAATTGTAATTTTGTAGAATTGTTTTAGCTTCTCGGGCTCCTGTAAGAAAAGCTCCATGAACAGTTGAATAATAACAGGGATGAGTAGCTTCTCCCGCAAACAACAGTTTTGGCTGAGTGTAAGACGGTAAAGGACTCGCCAAATTTTCGATATCTCTAAGGTTTGAGACGGTGGACGCATAGCTGTACGATCCAAGAGCATACTGATCAGTCCTCCATCCTGTTTTCTGAAGTCGAATGGGACGTGGAATTGTGTCGTTGCCAGTAATACGCCTTAAAAGATTTGTACAGATCTCTGCAACTTCTTCATTTGAGACACCTTCCATTGCTTCTGCTCCATGACCAGCGATCCAAGCAGCTAAAACCTTGGGATTGTTGTACACTTCTTCGAAACCATAGATGGACATTTCCCAAGCATTTTTCGGGGCATTCTCAAGTTCTTCAGTACTCCATGCTATGCCAATGAAATCCAACTCACCACTTTTCCAAAATGGATTATCATATTGTAGAAATATCTTATTAGTGCAACCAAACCCGATTTTATGGATTGATTCAATTTTGCGGCGAGGAAGTGATGGACAAAACAGTGTCTCGTGGTGCTTTTTTAAATACCCTAGTGAAACTGTAACAATCACGTAGTCCGATTGCCATCGAGAACCATCTTTGCAGAAAACTGTTATCGTGGGATGTTGACTATCAGAATCAGCCCAAAGAATTTGTTGAACTTCTTGGTAGAAGTGAATGCATTCAGGTGGTAACTCATTAGCGACTGCTTTTAACAGATGTTGAAATCCACCAGGGATCATCACATCACCTCCTGGAATTTCTTGATAGGTGCCATACTGTTTGAGAGAGAGTTTATCCATTTCGTCACTGGTATGAAAACGTAAGTAATTTAATAACGCGTTAAAAATACAACTGGCATCGTATTGCTCTTCCAGTACAAAATCACTGGTAGTCCTTGCAGCTAATTCATGGACGAGATACCCATAGAGATTTGTGTCGTTGCTTAAAAGAGGGTGGTTTTGAAAGAAAATCTTATAAGCGGCTCTTTCTACCTCAAAGAAAATTTTAACTGCTTTCTGGCCCAAATCCTCGTCGATGAGTCTGCCATTCGATTTAGCAAAATGGCACCTGTCAAATCTCCCACATAATGGCACTTCCCCATGATTTCCTTCAAAACTGTATTTCATTGCAAGTGTATAAAGTGGGTTTGCTATACTCCCTCCATGAATCCAGTTTGCACCAAGTTCTATTAAGTGGGTAGCTTGAAGCCCGAATTGCACAGTGTGGACTCTGCCACCTATTCTGTAAAGGGAAAAAGAGAAAAATAATAATGGCAGTATTTCACATTGAATACATCAGAATGGCACACAATGCAGAAGAGAATGAAGGGGGCATACTAACTAGCATGGGTGGCCTCTGGGGAACACTGCATACCGCTAATGCCGAAAAATCGTCCTAACAGCGTAGTGTCTGTGCAGACTTTGCATTAGAAGTATGCAGTGGACGGGGTCTAATGCCCTTTGTAGTTGAAGGGCCCTAAAACACCAACAAATCAATCATTGTTGGGAGTTCAACTCGGTTCAACTTGCTCACCATAAGTCAAGTGTCACATGCTTAAAGAGCTGCTATGATAGAGATTTTAAAGCAACTCCTAACCCTTTTCCCGCCTATGGCAGGGTGGGGTACCCATTTGTCCCTCTGAATGGACACAGGGTGATATATTGGACATAGTTTTTTCTGCAGACGGTTGCCGGCCAAAGCTGCACTCCTACGCTTATTTATCGTCGGTCTAGTGTTCGTTGGGGAATGCTTCCGACGCCAGGGGGCGAGCTCCTACACCTGGAAATTTTTCCTCATCTACCCGTTGCGTAGTAGAGAGAGTTCTTTTACGTGCAAGCGCCATCGTACACCCACACGGGACCTCGGTTTTACTTCTCATCCGAAAGAAGGCACACTCGCGGCTTCTCTCTCGCCCGAAAGAAGCCAACCCACCACGGTCTAGTATCGAACCTAGAACTACTGGCGTAGTTGCAGAGTGAGCTAACCATTACGCCACCGCGGCGGGTTTAGACTTAAGAGCCACGAAATTTCCAGGCTCCACATTTCGTGCTTACGATTCGTCGTGTATGAAATTTAGTTTGTTTCAGAATATTACGTTAGATTAGGGGCCGTTAACATTTGTTACAGGAATATATAGTAGGGTACCCCTACTTCCGGTTTGTTACAGGAAATAGAAATTCCACCAATCGATTGGTTTGGCTTTATATAGGTTACCCAGTGTATACTGTATAAATGTTTCGTGCCAGTAAAATTGTCCTGGGTGGCATAGGTTGGCCATCCCTATGTTAGAGGTTATTCTGCCATATTTATTTTCGAGTCCATCCTAGCCGAATCAAACGGCTTCTTTCTGGCGGAAGGTAAGTTCAAAGTGCACCTTCCATTGGGAAGTAAAGAAAGGGCCCATGTGGCGTATACGATGTCTCCTGCACTTAAAAGAACCCTTTGTACGTGGAGTGAAATACATCCGCACACCTGCAAAATCTCCAGGTATGGGAAAATGCTCATCTGGCATCTGTAAAAGAAATTGTCCTCAGAAAGAACATAGGCGGACATTAACTTACTGGGGCTGTGACACCAATGCGGCAGCCGGCAGTTGCTCGTGTTCTCGGTTTCAGTGGGACTATTTAGAACCCGACCTCGCAGTGTGGAAAGAGTTAGGGTTAGGAAGGAGACTTAGGAAGCGGGGCCCGGTGCTGCAACGTTGATTTGCGGGGCCTCGCAGAGGCTTACCTAGGGTATCTAGGTAAATCTATACAATAGCCCCTAACCCCATTATTTTGTGAATATTATACAATTTTCACGTGTCAGTTTTTGTGGCAATTCCTTATCAGTTTTCTGCGACCCAGCTCAGTAATTATTTCGGGCAGTCTTTGCCTTGGGTTGAGTGACATTAAGGTTATAGAAAAAAATTGAACCCTTTTGTTTTTGCAATGTCAGTCAGTCGCACCCCTTGCACCCCCTTATGCCGGCGCTGGGAAAAATAAATTACTACTAGTTTGTGCACATTTGGTAAAAATTTTTTAATAACCAACCTGTTGTTAGCTTCCAAAATAGCAAAATCCTTTATTCCATTCTTAAGAAGGTGTTGAGCTGCTCCTAATCCTGCAGCACCACTGCCAATAATGATCACCTGTTTCCTCTTCTCCATTTCTGCTCATGTGGAGATAAATAAGATTAAACCCTGCAAAACGCCAAATTCCACCAACAATTATAATGCGAAATTGAATTTTGGAGAAATGACTCGTGAAATCGGTTCTTAATCCCACAAATATCGAGATCAAATTGCAGTAAATTGTCTCTTCCAATGACTAATTCCTTGTCAAGTTTAACTTATTTAAATCGGTTGTTAATCAAATTTTAGAGCATCACTTGACTATTCAAGGTTAAAATGAAATCATTGCTGCTCGTTTGTCAATGAACTTTATTATCAAAGGTCACCAAAAGAGTTTGCTATTGGCACCAATAAATCTGTTTC